>JARFIW010001118.1:495000-1095000 GCA_036346225.1 Platerodrilus igneus | reverse complement strand
TAAAAACTCGGCAATTATCACCAAGTCGACAATATGACATCAGAGAGCCCATCGGGGAAAAGAACCGTGCCATGAGAACCTGCCAACGCCTTTAGGACCCCGAAAATCGCAACACCTACAACGGACTAAAGATGCATGTAAGCAGAAACACCGAAACGAGATGTAAAGAAAAAGACTGAGTACCTGGAAGAAAATGACCACTCGACTTGAAGGACAGTAAAGCTCCTCTAGATAAAGTTGACATCAATTACCCCAATCCATGGCGAGAATGGAATGGCCTACACCAAAGAAGACAAGCATGAAGCGTTTCTTGAACAGCTGAAGCTGCAGCTCAGCCTCAACAAAGCGCATCTGGACTTTGTGGAAGATATCAGGAACGCAAGACACGCCTGAAAGCCGAAGACGACGAACGCCTACCTCACGTGACTCCCACAGCAGTTAGAGGACTTGATTAGAAGAGCGAAAACCGGGAAGGTACTAGGATCGCACGCCACTACACCAAGGCCGGCAAATCACTTCCGCTGAAAACGAAGACGATGCCATTGGTAATACTTAACATCATGCTACAACTGAGACATTTTCCTTCTCCTTGAAAGTGCGCAAACGTAATTTTGTTACAGAAACTTCGAAAGTCTGCGACTTCCCGCAGAATTACCGTTCGACCAGTCTGCTACCGGTTCTAGTCAAGATAGCTGCAGTATTACTTCAACGGTTACAGAACGAGATCGAGCGTCAAACGGGCATCACCGATGAGCAAATTGGCTTTAGAGCTTACCATTCGACTCTTCCATCAGATTCTCCACCTCGTCAAGTACGTCACAGATGGTTTCAACAGAAAGCAGTCGGCCGGGATCATATTTCTATTCTATTTTCTATTTGACAGAGTGTGGGACCCGAGAGATTGAATTTCAAGTTGACAGAATTAGTCATCCACTTTGGACTTGTGCGACTCCTTACCAGCGCCGATTCCAGGTGAAGATAGGCAATAGTCAATCATTTGCACGCAGATGGAAACCGAATTACCCCAAGGCTTGTTCCTCTCGCTGATGCTCATCTCGCTGTTTACTGGCGAGATGTTGAAGACTGGAAACATCCTTATGACTATCTACGCCGACGACACAGCTGTAGTTACTAGGTCACTAGCTCCTCGGTTAGTTACAAAAAGACTTCAGGAAGCTGCTATGTCCTGGAGGAGTGGTTACTCCACGTGATCCCGGAAAAAAAGCAGCACGGTCTTCCTAACGAAGAGACTTCGACGTCCAGACAAGAACATTGTGATCTTCGACGAGAACATCCAATGGAACAACGAAATCAAGTACCTAGTTGCAATCATCTACAAGAAGCTGACCTGGGGAGCCGGCATCGACGACTGCACCACTCAAGCAACAAAAGCAACATTCAACCTCTACCCACTACTGAACACCAGAAATCCACTCGACTTTCTGAACAAGAATCCGTCCAACTCTAACCTACGTATCGCCAGCGTGGGACTGCGCCGCCAAGTCCCACATCAAGAAGCTGCAAGTTTCCCAGAACAATAACTTTCGAATAACATTCGTCGCACCATGGTAGATGAGGAACGACCAGATCTATATTGACGTCAATATCCCTACGATTGAAGACTACATAAGAACAACCGGTACGAAAATCTTCGACGGAATGATCCAGCATAACCTCTTATCAGGACCGACGTAGACTACAACGAAGTCACACCCATGAATTACAGAAGACGAAGAAGATGCTTTTAGATTAAGTTATGCTAGCTTAACTCTATAAAGTAGCATACTTATGTAATCTGTCACTAACACAACACCAATAACCCGTTTTTCAGCCGAATGTAAGTATAATACAAGAAAATGTAATTTCTTAAGTGAAAATTTGTCATTAACCAAATAGATTAAGAGGACAATTTGCAAAATTGGCACTCTAATAAAGAATATGTTAAAGTACAAAGCAAATTGAAAATTTATTTCAAACTCACGGCAAAGAGAAGGCAGAATATGCCAGATGGTATCGTTATTAAGCAGTGTATAGTAGTCTAGGCATCTAGGCACGACACTTGGTAAACAGGTTGAGGCCTTGTAGTGAACACTTAGAAAAGTTCGGGGTAGTATAGGCACCATTCTGTAACTGGTCGTGCTGTCCATCACACCGTTTAGGCGGCTCCATGGCGTAGTGGTATGTGTGTGACTACTACGCCCTAGGTCCCGGGTTCGAATCCCGACACGGTCCGTTTGAAAAATGTTAGGCGAGCATTTTTCGTAAAAATACACCCTCGTTCGGATGAGAGGTAAAATGGAAGTCCCGTGTGTGAGTGTTGTCACGCACGTTAAAGATCCCTACCTTGCTTGAAACAGCAAGGATTCGGCAAAATTCAAAATTTTTCAGGTAAAAAAAAACTCGCTTCCTGGCCAGTGTAGTACCTTCGGGTGGAGCATTGGAAAAGCACATGTAATGTACATCACACCACTATTCCTGAGCTCCGTCCATGACCGCCACAGCTTCTATGACACCGTTTTCGTGGGTTTACATATCCCGCCCTTGTAGGTAGGGTCGCACAGGTAATTAGTGTTATTAAGTTATTACGTTAGTATTATTGGACTTATTATCATTAGCACTAGTAGATTTTTTATTAGGCTTATTATTATTAGTTTTATTGAACTTCTTGGTATTGGTATTTTTGGACTTTTTATTTGATATGTTTATTAATATTACGAGGGTGGTTTGAAAAGTTTGCAAAATGGAGCACAGATGGCAGAATCAGTTTGAATAAAATATATGCAATTGATGTATCCAACTATCTAGTGCGCAGATGTTAAATTTTACATTATTCTGTCAAGTAGTATTAATTTGGTGCTATATGAAGTAAAATTAGTTTTGTGAATTTTTCAAAATGAATACAACTGGAACGCGCGCTGTTATCAAATATTTTGTAAAAAAGGGTTGGAAAGCAACAGAAATACATAAAGATATGCAGGATACATTAGGAGACTCCGCTCCATCATTTACAACTGTGCACAAGTGGGTGACGGAATTTAAACGTGGTCGTGAGAGCCATGAAGATGACCCGCGCAGCGAACGACCAAAAACTGCCACCACGCCTGAAATTGTCTAAAAAGTTAATGGTCTCCGAAATTGCTAAGGAAGCAGGTATCTCAGATGAAAGAGCATTTCATATCTTAACTGCGGAATTAGGTATGAAAAAGCTTTCGGCAAGATGGGTGCCGCGCATTTTGACAATTGATCAAAACCTTCAGAGGAAGAGAATTTGCCACCAGAGTTTAGACCGCCCTAACTCCAATAAACCGATTTTGCCCGACGATTTGTTACGACAGATAAAACTTGGGTTCACTATTATACCCCTGAAACCAAGCAACAATCTAAACAATGGAGACCACCACCAAAGAAAACGTTGTCCGTGAAGTCGGCTGGAAAAGTTATGGCATCAGTTTTTTGGAATGCTAAAGGCGTCCTACTAATTGACTATCTTCCAAAGGGCCAAATAATAAACGGTGAATATTACGCTAAACTTATAGGTCAACTGGATAAAAATATTCGTGAAAAAAGACCTGCATTGCGTAAGAAGGAGATCATTTTTCATCAGGCTAATGCACTTCCACACACAATGCAAAAATTGAATGATCTAAAGTACGATCTGTTGCAACATCCACCTTGTTCGCCTGATTTGGCTCCTTCTGACTTCAACCTATTTCCACGACTAAAAGTTTTCTTTGGGGGAAAACGATTTTCCACGGACGAAGAAGTAAAAGCAGCTGTCGACGACTATTTTGAAGGCCTTGAAGAATCGCAATTTCCTGATGGCATAATGGGTTTGGAGCATCGCTGAATGAAGTGTATTCAACTTGACAGAGATTATGTTGAAAAATAAACTGTATTTTAAAAACAAATTTTTTCATTTTCCCCTTCGTTTCGCGAACTTTTCAAACCACCCTCGTATTTAACCCTTTATTGGACTATTTTCATATTGATTGGACTTGCAGTTGGACTTGTCTTGTGTTAACATATGCCGTGTTTTAACTTATCGTATATATGTCAGCTCACGGGTCTCCTATATAAAATCCTTATTTTTGTGTGTGCGACATAACTTGTTTTATTCGCCAATCCAATCGAATAACATAATTACATCAAACTTTGAGTCTACTTCACTATTTTGCAATACTTCCGAGATGGCTTTTCATAAGAAATTTTATATTTCAAAAGGATACAGCCATTGCCTCAGTTTCCACGTAAGGAATTATAAATATTGCGGTAAAGCTGTGTAAGATTTACACTAATTATTCATTACGTTTTCATAAATTTTTGGCAAACACTTTTAAAGGTGTTGCCTCCTTTTTTATTGGACGTACTTGACATTCCTTATAGCTCCGATGAAAGGTCAAATATCTGCCATAGTTTGCGTTCCATTAAAAAAATAACCTCTCGTAAATAACCTCTGGAATTACCCACTAAATAAGGCTGTTAGATAAAAAATGACGATCGTATGTTAGTAATACCAATTCGACAATAAAGTTAGATAAATTGAAACTGTTTATCAAGGAACGGTGAATAACCTAAAATTGAGCAATTTTAAAGGTTAAAAAAGCAATTAAGAAAGATAGAAAATTGCTGCTAGGAAGCTCAAAGGCGCTTTAGTCCAATGTCTAATTTTGAGATAACCACACACGATATCGGATTGAATGGAGCAACAGGGGTTGAATTCTACATTGATAAAATCTACTGAAAATAATTCTCGTTCACGTTCTGCAAAATGACAAACCGCAAATGAATTAAAATCCACATAACGTTCAACTAGAAGGAAATTCTTTTAATAGAAAGAAAATGTGCTTCAAAAATGGCAAATAATTTTTAATCATCGGTGAATCAGCTGCCAACCAAACCAGTTAAATTCCTTAAGGTGGCTTTACATTATGCAATTTTGATGCAATGCAATACAAATGCAACATACTGCGCATGCCTCCGAGCAAGTTTTCAGTCAGCTGTTGCAACTTCAAATAAATAGAACATAGAATTTTGACGACATGCAATCATTTCGCCTATAGCACACAATATTATGGAAAAGCTACCGTAATGTAGTTTACTGAATATCCTTGTTTTGCTTTCACGTGACCCTCGTCGTTTGAAATCCCTATTCGATTGACAGTATCCTTGCTGTTCCTTATTATTCTACTATAATTGACGATTGTTATCTTTGAATGTACTCCCCTTCCCCCTCATTTAGAAAAAAATAAAAACACTTTTGCTGCCCAGCTGAAAAATGACATCCATACATTTTTCAAAATTAGTTTCTATTCGCCATATGAAATGATTTGGTTACAATTTTCTTGGACCATGAAATTGGTTTTTAATTGGTAATTAAAAGTTCATTGGGCTTTACTGCAATACCCACATTACTAATAAACACATTAAGATAACTTCCCAACATTGGAAGTTCTGAAAACTTAAATAATAAGAAAAAGTGAAACTAATTTTGAACTAAAGGGTCGTATTGCATATATTGTATACCTCGCCTAAGATTCATGCAATTGTTAGAAAGTACGCTACTATATAAACACCTTACATTGTCTGTGACTGTTTGTTTAATAGGTTGATTGATTGATTCCATTGGAAGGGTGGCAAAGCCACGTGCACTTAGGCCTCAATATGGGCCCATTGTGTTACCTTCTTAAACCTGGTCCTCAATCACTTGAGCTTTTAGGCGAACCTGAGGATATCGGTCCAGGGCGTGTTACTAATTCTGGTGGTGTCTGGCCTAAAGTTCCCATAACAGGGATCCTCAGAGATTGGCGAGTGCCGGGCAAGTGCACAGGATGTGCACTGCCGTCTCTTCATCCCATTGACAACTGCGAGAGTAAATTGCACTAATGAACTTCTACATGTTTTTAACAATTTTGATAAACAATTAAAATTCACAGTTGAACATGAAGATAATGAAAATTCGGTTTCTTTTCTAGACACTAAAGTTATTCGAAAACATAATTTATAATGTTAGATTGGTATCACAAACCTACATCTTCTGGTAGGTACATACATTTCAAATCAAATCATCCATTATTCATAAAACTTAATTTTGTTAACAAATGACATATAGAATTAAAAAAATCTGCCATCCAACATTTATAAATAAAAGTTTAAATAAGCTATTATTACTAGATAACGGACACCCAAAATCTTTGATTAATAAAATCATTTATCAATATAATATAATAAATTTGAGAAACAACCATACAAATGAACCTACTAATGGAGAAGAGACTGACAACAACCAAACAAACAATGTGCCTACCATGAAATATATTTCATTACCACAAATTGGAACACTAACAGATCAACTGATCAATGTTTTAAATATGAAGAGATCATCATTAGCAAGAAATACATTAAAACTATAGGAGCATTATTTAGCAGATTAAAGTCACCCATACCAATACATGCGCAGTCATATACAGTTTACAAGATTACTTGTAGCAATTGTATTCAAACTTATGTAGGTCATACAGCACAAATCTTAAAAGCAAGAGTCTCGTTACATAAAAGTGATATAAAACTAAAACCAGAAAGATGTAATTTGGCAAGCCATGCACGTGAATTTGGTCATAAAATTAATTTTGAAGACGTGAAAATTTTAACAAAAGAGTCAAACTTGCCAAAAGAAAATTTCTAGAAATGTACTTTATTAATTGTGAACCACATCGTATGAATAAAAAATATTAAATATTTTACATATAGATATAGAAACAAGTTATACATGTTGTTATCTTAGTAAGTAGGTATCAATTTTTGGAAAGTTTAAATGTTCAAATTGTAGTGGTGTTATAACAAATGTACTAATTCATTGTATTAAGAAACAACTTGCCAGTATTTACAGTTTTATTTTGCATTCGTAGTGTGTATGTTGAATATGCTAATCGTTATATTTATTTAAACTTCTCATGTTTGTGTAAGTTTCAAAACATATATTATAATTATTAGTTATTAACTTAGTTGTTACTTTTAGTGTCCTAATGATGAAATTGAAGATAAATTTCGAAAGATTAACTAGACAAATAAAGAGAATGTAAAACAGGTTATTATTAATTTGGTCTTTATTTCCCTTATCAGAAATTATAATATTAATGAATAATTATAGACCATTAGCGGATACATTATTTTATTATATATATATATATATATATATATATATATATATATATTGCTGTGATAAAGGGGTTGTTTAAGGGTGTACTTTATAGTAAAGGTCGTTTAAAATGAGAAATTACCATAGGTAGCAGAAAACTGCATTTATTTAGTAAAGAATTGAGCAATAGAGATAGTTTGTAAATAGTAAGCAGTCAACACCCTGTATATAAAGTATAAGTAGTTTTAAGCGACGCAAGTACACACAGGAAGACGCATAGTTAGCGTAGAAACCAGGAACACGTGCATTAGGTAAATAGTAAATATTTAATACCCTGTAAATAGAGTTTTAGTTAATTTAGGTAAGGCAGATAATAATATTTTTCAGTGGAAGCGCGCGTACTTATAAGTAAACATAATAAAGTGTAATTAGACACGCATTCAAAAGAGTTCCAAACAATTAGGCTAATACTGAGATAAGAAATAAAGCTTCAGGAAGCATATAAATGCGTACAAATAGTTAACAATTCTTGATAAGAAAGAAGATTAAAAATTGCGTAAATATGAAAATTAAAAGTCGAATTGCATCAGTTGTTTATGGAAAAGCAATTAGATTCATCAAAACACCGCATGTTTGATAACGAAGACAGCTGCGACCAGCTCACAATTATTGGAAAGCATAGAAAATTACATCAGAAACTACTTTAAATGCAAATATTTGATTAGTTAAAATGAGCGACGAGTTTGTAGACCATACCCACTGACGGAGTAGGGGAGAAAAGATATATTAACAGGTACAGTGATAACGAAGTTAGTTTTGCAACTCAACAAAGGCCGCAGTGCGCCACTATGAAATAAAGTGATGCGTAATAATAATTCAAAGTGAAAAATTGTATAAGTGCGAAAATGAAAATTACGATTGCCGATTAAACGTAAGTAGATTTTGGTGAATTTATTTTAAACTAAAACATAATAATAATAGGGCTTCTAAGTCTGGGGAAAATAAACTACGATTTCCGAGTCCGTGGAGAATAAATGTAACTTCGAGTCAGGGGACAATGACAATAAGAATTCTATTCTAAAGCAGGGGAAAATAAATGATGATAATCCAATTCTAAGTTTGGGGAAATTGATAAGAAGTAATTCTAAGTCTGAAATGAGACGACAATAAATTGGGGTGCATAAGTACAAGTTAATAATGGTAGTCCAGAGGGTAATGGCAATGATTTAAATGCAATGGTTCAAGCGTGTGGATAGACAATATTTCGAATGGGCATATAATAATCCTGAATTGGGGGAAAATAATTGTTATTCAAATGGATGGCTTAATGCATGGGAAATATTAGTGGATGCGTCAATTGCAAGAAGAAAATAGACCAGGTTAGATTTTTAGTTGTAAGACATTATTTTTCTATATTTTTTATTTGAATATTGAATTTGCTTAATATAAATTAATGCGACGAAGTTCACCAAAACAAAGGATTTGAATCGTATAAAGTGCGTGATATGATAAGAGATTTTAAACGTTTTACACTTCGTTTATAAAGATAATAGGTTTTTTTGGTAACTTTGGGTTTTGATTAAAAAGTAGATGATTTTGATAAATAAGATTTACAACATTAATTAATTGAAAAGTGTATTTTAAATAATTTACAAAAACTGTACATAATATTTGTTTCATTATATGGAATCGAATTAACTGAATTTATAATTCCAAATAACTGCTAGTCGAGGTCATAAGATAAAGTTAATGGGAGTGATTTGATAATTTAAACAGTTCAAGGAGGAGCTATAAGTTGAATACAAAATTGATAACAAGTAAGGCGGCAACGTATCAAATTTTGTTATTGGTAGACAAAGTTGGTTCAAGATAAAATCCAGTTAAGTTTCTGGAGGGAATTTATAGCAATATCAATAAGACCCAACGTCGGAGGAGATAATTACAATTCTTGTTTATGCATAGCAATTAATAATATAACAGCCCAACGTAGGGCTCGATAATTCCGGTAGTATCATAGCAATATATATATATATATATATATATATATATATATTGCTATTAACATCGCCGTACTCCGATGTATTTACACGTCCAGTTGCCTGCTGTTTGCCATCGCTCTGTGTCTCTAAATAACTTAGGATAAATTTTAAATTTTACACAATTGGTTTTGTTATGCCTCGGCTAGCTCAGTTCAACCCTACACAGAGTGTGCGACGATACGATAAAAAAGAAAATTTACCCCCTTCTTTCACAAAACATTTCCTATTTGAATGAAATAAACGAAATTAACCAAAATTTATATAATAACCAAAATATGTACAATTTGTATCTCCACAACCTTTATAATATTATTCGCTATTTAAGAAAACTCCTGAATCAAAGTAACAATATAAATCAATTTGTCCCCAAATTATAATTCCCTTTAATCAGTTTAAAACCAGCAAAAGTTACATTGTGAATTACTTGAAGTACATTGAACGTTCAATGACCTTTCCTTTATACGTAATTTTCTACGTATAAAAAAATTTTGATAACCCTTTACATAAATATCTCAATGCATACAAAATTAAAATGTTCAAAAAGAAATTAATATCTTAAGCTACTAATGAATTTTATCTCTGACTTGTTGTTTGTCGTTGTTGAATTTTCTGTTGTGAGTACGCATCCCTGCATGCACCCCAACTTATAAAACTGCCCCTGTGTGTTGTTTTATCAGTATCCTTGAATAGTTTTAGTTAGATTTTCCTTTTTGATTTGGTAGTTGTTTATTTAATTGCGTACAGCTTGGTTAAACTCTTAATTTAATTCTTGGTAGATCACAGATTCTCAGTTCAGTTCTCTGATAGACGCTTATATAAATTCTCAGATAATTGACGATTGTTATCTTTGAATGTACTCCCTTCCCCTCATTTAGAAAAAATAAAAACACTTTTGCTGCCCAGCTGAAAAATGACATCCATACATTTTTCAAAATTAGTTTCTATTCGCCATATGAAATGATTTGGTTACAATTTTCTTGGACCATGAAATTGGTTTTTAATTGGTAATTAAAAGTTCATTGGGCTTTACTGCAATACCCACATTACTAATAAACACATTAAGATAACTTCCCAACATTGGAAGTTCTGAAAACTTAAATAATAAGAAAAAGTGAAACTAATTTTGAACTAAAGGGGTCGTATTGCATATATTGTATACCTCGCCTAAGATTCATGCAATTGTTAGAAAGTACGCTACTATATAAACACCTTACATTGTCTGTGACTGTTTGTTTAATAGGTTGATTGATTGATTCCATTGGAAGGGTGGCAAAGCCACGTGCACTTAGGCCTCAATATGGGCCCATTGTGTTACCTTCTTAAACCTGGTCCTCAATCACTTGAGCTTTTAGGCGAACCTGAGGATATCGGTCCAGGGCGTGTTACTAATTCTGGTGGTGTCTGGCCTAAAGTTCCCATAACAGGGATCCTCAGAGATTGGCGAGTGCCGGGCAAGTGCACAGGATGTGCACTGCCGTCTCTTCATCCCATTGACAACTGCGAGAGTAAATTGCACTAATGAACTTCTACATGTTTTAACAATTTTGATAAACAATTAAAATTCACAGTTGAACATGAAGATAATGAAAATTCGGTTTCTTTTCTAGACACTAAAGTTATTCGAAAACATAATTTATAATGTTAGATTGGTATCACAAACCTACATCTTCTGGTAGGTACATACATTTCAAATCAAATCATCCATTATTCATAAAACTTAATTTTGTTAACAAATGACATATAGAATTAAAAAAATCTGCCATCCAACATTTATAAATAAAAGTTTAAATAAGCTATTATTACTAGATAACGGACACCCAAAATCTTTGATTAATAAAATCATTTATCAATATAATATAATAAATTTGAGAAACAACCATACAAATGAACCTACTAATGGAGAAGAGACTGACAACAACCAAACAAACAATGTGCCTACCATGAAATATATTTCATTACCACAAATTGGAACACTAACAGATCAACTGATCAATGTTTTTAAATATGAAGAGATCATCATTAGCAAGAAATACATTAAAACTATAGGAGCATTATTTAGCAGATTAAAGTCACCCATACCAATACATGCGCAGTCATATACAGTTTACAAGATTACTTGTAGCAATTGTATTCAAACTTATGTAGGTCATACAGCACAAATCTTAAAAGCAAGAGTCTCGTTACATAAAAGTGATATAAAACTAAAACCAGAAAGATGTGCTTTGGCAAGCCATGCACGTGAATTTGGTCATAAAATTAATTTTGAAGACGTGAAAATTTTAACAAAAGAGTCAAACTTGCCAAAAGAAAATTTCTAGAAATGTACTTTATTAATTGTGAACCACATCGTATGAATAAAAAATATTAAATATTTTACATATAGATATAGAAACAAGTTATACATGTTGTTATCTTAGTAAGTAGGTATCAATTTTTGGAAAGTTTAAATGTTCAAATTGTAGTGGTGTTATAACAAATGTACTAATTCATTGTATTAAGAAACAACTTGCCAGTATTTACAGTTTTATTTTGCATTCGTAGTGTGTATGTTGAATATGCTAATCGTTATATTTATTTAAACTTCTCATGTTTGTGTAAGTTTCAAAACATATATTATAATTATTAGTTATTAACTTAGTTGTTACTTTTAGTGTCCTAATGATGAAATTGAAGATAAATTTCGAAAGATTAACTAGACAAATAAAGAGAATGTAAAACAGGTTATTATTAATTTGGTCTTTATTTCCCTTATCAGAAATTATAATATTAATGAATAATTATAGACCATTAGCGGATACATTATTTTATTATATATATATATATATATATATATATATATATATATATTGCTGTGATAAAGGGGTTGTTTAAGGGTGTACTTTATAGTAAAGGTCGTTTAAAAATGAGAAATTACCATAGGTAGCAGAAAACTGCATTTATTTAGTAAAGAATTGAGCAATAGAGATAGTTTGTAAATAGTAAGCAGTCAACACCCTGTATATAAAGTATAAGTAGTTTTAAGCGACGCAAGTACACACAGGAAGACGCATAGTTAGCGTAGAAACCAGGAACACGTGCATTAGGTAAATAGTAAATATTTAATACCCTGTAAATAGAGTTTTAGTTAATTTAGGTAAGGCAGATAATAATATTTTTCAGTGGAAGCGCGCGTACTTATAAGTAAACATAATAAAGTGTAATTAGACACGCATTCAAAAGAGTTCCAAACAATTAGGCTAATACTGAGATAAGAAATAAAGCTTCAGGAAGCATATAAATGCGTACAAATAGTTAACAATTCTTGATAAGAAAGAAGATTAAAAATTGCGTAAATATGAAAATTAAAAGTCGAATTGCATCAGTTGTTTATGGAAAAGCAATTAGATTCATCAAAACACCGCATGTTTGATAACGAAGACAGCTGCGACCAGCTCACAATTATTGGAAAGCATAGAAAATTACATCAGAAACTACTTTAAATGCAAATATTTGATTAGTTAAAATGAGCGACGAGTTTGTAGACCATACCCACTGACGGAGTAGGGGAGAAAAGATATATTAACAGGTACAGTGATAACGAAGTTAGTTTTGCAACTCAACAAAGGCCGCAGTGCGCCACTATGAAATAAAGTGATGCGTAATAATAATTCAAAGTGAAAAATTGTATAAGTGCGAAAATGAAAATTACGATTGCCGATTAAACGTAAGTAGATTTTGGTGAATTTATTTTAAACTAAAACATAATAATAATAGGGCTTCTAAGTCTGGGGAAAATAAACTACGATTTCCGAGTCCGTGGAGAATAAATGTAACTTCGAGTCAGGGGACAATGACAATAAGAATTCTATTCTAAAGCAGGGAAAATAAATGATGATAATCCAATTCTAAGTTTGGGAAATTGATAAGAAGTAATTCTAAGTCTGAAATGAGACGACAATAAATTGGGGTGCATAAGTACAAGTTAATAATGGTAGTCCAGAGGGTAATGGCAATGATTTAAATGCAATGGTTCAAGCGTGTGGATAGACAATATTTCGAATGGGCATATAATAATCCTGAATTGGGGGAAAATAATTGTTATTCAAATGGATGGCTTAATGCATGGGAAATATTAGTGGATGCGTCAATTGCAAGAAGAAAATAGACCAGGTTAGATTTTTAGTTGTAAGACATTATTTTTCTATATTTTTTATTTGAATATTGAATTTGCTTAATATAAATTAATGCGACGAAGTTCACCAAAACAAAGGATTTGAATCGTATAAAGTGCGTGATATGATAAGAGATTTTAAACGTTTTACACTTCGTTTATAAAGATAATAGGTTTTTTTGGTAACTTTGGGTTTTGATTAAAAAGTAGATGATTTTGATAAATAAGATTTACAACATTAATTAATTGAAAAGTGTATTTTAAATAATTTACAAAAACTGTACATAATATTTGTTTCATTATATGGAATCGAATTAACTGAATTTATAATTCCAAATAACTGCTAGTCGAGGTCATAAGATAAAGTTAATGGGAGTGATTTGATAATTTAAACAGTTCAAGGAGGAGCTATAAGTTGAATACAAAATTGATAACAAGTAAGGCGGCAACGTATCAAATTTTGTTATTGGTAGACAAAGTTGGTTCAAGATAAAATCCAGTTAAGTTTCTGGAGGGAATTTATAGCAATATCAATAAGACCCAACGTCGGAGGAGATAATTACAATTCTTGTTTATGCATAGCAATTAATAATATAACAGCCCAACGTAGGGGCTCGATAATTCCGGTAGTATCATAGCAATATATATATATATATATATATATATATATATATATTGCTATTAACATCGCCGTACTCCGATGTATTTACACGTCCAGTTGCCTGCTGTTTGCCATCGCTCTGTGTCTCTAAATAACTTAGGATAAATTTTAAATTTTACACAATTGGTTTTGTTATGCCTCGGCTAGCTCAGTTCAACCCTACACAGAGTGTGCGACGATACGATAAAAAAGAAAATTTACCCCCTTCTTTCACAAAACATTTCCTATTTGAATGAAATAAACGAAATTAACCAAAATTTATATAATAACCAAAATATGTACAATTTGTATCTCCACAACCTTTATAATATTATTCGCTATTTAAGAAAACTCCTGAATCAAAGTAACAATATAAATCAATTTGTCCCCAAATTATAATTCCCTTTAATCAGTTTAAAACCAGCAAAAGTTACATTGTGAATTACTTGAAGTACATTGAACGTTCAATAACCTTTCCTTTATACGTAATTTTCTACGTATAAAAAAATTTTGATAACCCTTTACATAAATATCTCAATGCATACAAAATTAAAATGTTCAAAAAGAAATTAATATCTTAAGCTACTAATGAATTTTATCTCTGACTTGTTGTTTGTCGTTGTTGAATTTTCTGTTGTGAGTACGCGTCCCTGCATGCACCCCAACTCATAAAACTGCCCCTGTGTGTTGTTTTATCAGTATCCTTGAATAGTTTTTAGTTAGATTTTCCTTTTTGATTTGGTAGTTGTTTATTTAATTGCGTACAGCTTGGTTAAACTCTTAATTTAATTCTTGGTAGATCACAGATTCTCAGTTCAGTTCTCTGATAGACGCTTATATAAATTCTCAGATAGATTCTCAGATCGGTTCTCTGATAGATGCTTAGAGCCCTAAGTTATATAAATCTTAAAATTATGTTTAATTAAATTTTTAAACTTACGTTTTAAAGTCAACGACGAACTGCTATTGTATATTTGCATTTGAATTTTCAATCACAAACATTTACTTGAATATTATTATATAATTTGCTATTTTTAACTTCGCGTGTTATTTTGGCTCAGAGCAGTATGGAGCGTGCCTTCTTTGTTGTAAGACTGATCTTTTATCAGCTCGGGCAGTATTTAAAACAACGCTCTCCACCTGTCGCAATTGGTTTATCTAGCTTACCTCTGTTATTGCATAGGCGTTGCTCTTGGTTATTGTCCATTCCTTGGACTTTCATAGTATTACCAACTATTTTTGTATGTGGATTTTGTTTGACCATGGCACATTATGTTATGCCCTCTTATTTGTATAGGAATTTATTCAAATTTTCTGTTTAATCCTGCACGTAGTCAAGCATATGTTTTCTTATTTTGTTTTGGGTTTTGTGTTAAATTCTATATAGCAGATCACGTAGGCAATTTTATAATGAGATAATTGAATGCGTTTGTTTACTTCTTTTTATGTTCCGTAATTTGCTTGTTTTGCAAGACCCGTTTTTTATGGGCACGCATGATTATTAATGCGTCGAGTTTAAAAGGAAATTGTTTTGTGTTTGTTTGACTTTCGATGTTTTTGATGTATGTTTATTTAAAGTTTATGAATACGTTGCTATAAAAATATATTTATTTATTTTACTAAATGTAATTGAATTCTTGAAGAATGAACTTCCTTTCGTTGATTAAAGTTGGTTGTAAATATTATACAGTGTTTGATATTTGCTTGTTGTATCATTGGCGAATTGCGTACTCTTTATGATAAGAATGTTTAATTTTATAGATTTTGGTGTCGTTCACATGGAGTGTACAACCAATGTGACTCTATATACCCCTAAATAACTTTAAGAATTGCTTTCAGTTCTTAAAATGCAAGACAAAATATATTCAAACAGTAGGCTTTAAATAACATTCAGAAAAATTCTCAAAATTTTTAGCATGATCGACTACTAAAAACTTTTATATGTTTACATATCTAGTGTTAATAATTTAATATTTAACTATAATGTGACTTTTATCAAAAAGTAATAAACATAAACAAACGCAAGTAGCACTATAATTTATTATTTATTAATTTATTAATTCACAGAAGATTTATACTTCTAATTACAAAATCAAGATTTTGATATAGAAATATTAACTCACGAAATACAAACATAAAGAGCGAAAACCCTTGCCTCTTATATAGCTAAATTAATACAATCCTTCGTTGCAGGTTATGTAATAGGTGTACACATACATTAGACATCGGCTGTTGATTTCAAGGCCATTACGCATAACACCATGCGAACAAGAAACTAAAGATGAAGGTTGCAAGCTGCTGCTGCCAGATATGCATCATACGACTCTACATTTGAGAACACAAAAGATTATCTATATAATGTAAAGACGGCAGTTTTCAATAATTTGGATCAAGATAGACTAAATACTTCGTTTGTACATTTTAAAGTACCCCTTATTAGCTACAATTTTGAGTGTTTGTTTAAGTACGTTTGGAAATACATTCCTAACGCATATTTAGTGTATGCCAAATACTTTTCTAAGTATAATTTTAGTACCTTTTTGGTACAATTTTGTGCTTTGGCTGAGACAATGAAAATAATTATTGATAAGTTAAGATGGTTTTCACTTACCTTGAATCGAAGAAATACCATTGTATGCCCGACGAACGACTACTAATGGTGTATTTCATTACAGAACTATGACAGGAGTCTGTTTCAGAGCTAATCAATCTACTCAAATACTTATACACAAGTCGGCCGCTGTGAGAGACATCGCAGATATCCTCTCTTTACCATAAAAGAACGCAAACTGTCCGTAAATGCTGTATAACAGGTTGTCAAGCTGTTGACGCATTCAAATTAGTAACTTGCGAAAACAAGATTGCAACAATCTTTGCTCTGAAGATAATCTATTCATGGAGTATTTATTCGATAAGCGAGAGTCAACATCGTTTCTGAACATCATATTAGAGATACTTCTAGGTAAATATTGTAAAGTTATATCAAAAGAAAGTGTAGGAAGAATAAATCTTACAATTTATAATGTGTAGGATTTACTATTTTGAGAAATATGATTAATGTGAATGTTTTATGAGGGAATACTAAGAATACTACTTGACGATCTCAAATTGCCCGTGGGATTTTATATCAATACACTCTTCTTTTACAGCTTTTATCTCTTTCTAGGTTTCTTATAATGGATGCACGCAACGGAATCTGCCGATAGACGTGAGTCCTATTCTGAAATTTTCTTGAAGAAGCTCCTGGTATTGAGACCTGTAAATACTTTATTGTGTTGAACGGAGGAATTATATTAGTCGAAACATGGTATTTAGTAGGTGGTGTAATTTATAACTGTTCAATTGCATAAAATGGATTATTAAATAATATCTGGTAGTTTTCGATAAAACCATGGATTTAGGCATTATAAAATTGATCGAAACAAATTAATTATCATCTATTATTCATATCTTAAACTATTGCTACAATTCTCAAATTTATTTGGGATCAAAAATAACATGTTTAATTTTCCTTAATAGAATTATTTTAAATAATGAAGGTATTTAGTACGTTTAGATTTAATAAGGAAATTTACATTTCCAAACAAACCCATTGTGTTTTGAATTATTACTTCTTGTGGTTTGTAGAAGGCTTTGAGAGATGAAATTCATAAACAAAACTTGATTTATATTTAAAGGCAAGCATTCTTGAAAATAATTCTGGTTTCTCTTTTCAGAATAATCGGCTTAGAAATCGGATAAAATGCAAAGTGAGTTCTCTCAACAGTAACACAAATTTAACTTCTCATACAAATCATAATATCAAGTCGATTTGACATAAAAGCTAAGGAAACTTTCACATCACTGGCTGCAGTTGTGTAGGGAATTATCTAAAAATCGAAGTTCAGCTGACACAGAAAGATTGAATTATTATTTAACTTCATTTTTCATCATATTCCTATTCTATCCGATTGAAATGTTAACTTTGCAAACTTGGCCATTCTCGTGTTATTTACCCTTTCTTAACAAAGAAGTGATGGAAATGTTACTACTTCTTCAGACTTTGTTAATCATATAATCAGATAAACATTGTTATGGTGGCTATTTAACTCTTTCTATAGGGGAGTTATAGTATAATTCTGGGAGTTCTGCATAAAATCTTGTGCAGTTTATAAGAGTATATTCTGATAAG
Organism: Platerodrilus igneus; assembly: GCA_036346225.1. Classification (NCBI taxonomy): domain Eukaryota; kingdom Metazoa; phylum Arthropoda; class Insecta; order Coleoptera; family Lycidae; genus Platerodrilus; species Platerodrilus igneus. The sequence continues at coordinate 1,076,865 of JARFIW010001118.1, read as the reverse complement.
AGTTAAAATAGTAAATACTAGGAGTATTTTTGTTTACGTCTGGTTAAAGAGAAAACTATTTCGTTCACGTAGAATAAAGAATGAATTTCTTTACTAGGACGTGTTTTTATCCATTTCTATTGTGTTAATTATGGTAGTTGGAAAAATTGTAACCCGACAAAACAAATTCGGTCTTTAATGTACAAGGCGCGATGTTAAAATCTAGTAGGCTTTGGCGTGGGGGTGCGGCCACATCCCCTTCGATTATGCCTAAGTACACATTTTTAAATAGCTATAATATTATATGCAAACATCACATACTACTCCATTCAGAACACAGAGTAAAGAGTGAATTAATCGTAAAAATTACAGAAATACAGTTAAGTAATTTAAACTAACAATATTATATAATGTTGCAATTACGTATGACGGCGAAAGTCGAAGTTTGGTTTGAGAAATAAAGTAATGCAGCTAACAGCATTCTCCTAATCATTAAATGTAGTGGTCGGCTTCAGCCACTATGAATGTTATATTATTTTTATTACCGCTCTGTAGATTGATTATTCACCTGACGCTTTGCCATTGCGTTTGACATTTCTCGCGCTAAATGCAAATTGCATTCCATCACTCACTGTTTTTCGTTCGGTGGTTTGTTACGTTCATTTCCCTATGACTGAACTACCCTGCATTCTTTCAATTAAATATCCCGCTTTCGTCAATATTCGCTTTGACTGTTGGGAATATTAATAAATTACACGACCCGCATATAAAACTTTAATCATTCAATATTTATTATAGTTAATTGATTTCGTTTAAATCGTAATTAGATAAGACTTCGTGTTATTTCGAATTATGCTTGTATTCATTTAATTTCCTATGATGGGTTTTCCGAAAATCCTTATGTAAAGAGAATCTTATTATACGTTTTTTGAACACCTGATTTTTGTATTGGGAGTGTGCGGTTGTATATACATGGTGTAATGGGATTTCAGTACGTTGTAGTTTTTATTGCATTCACGATTCTGCCTGGAATAAAAGCATGTTCAATATTTGGTTATGTTATTGAAAAGGGGTTTGCGGTAACCATTCTTAAAAGAAAACAAGCTTGTATGTCTGTTTCATTATTTGACGGCAGGTTGTCCTGTTTGGTTGTTGCATTCATTTATGACGAGTATTATAATTTTGAACGATAGTTATAATGAAAATTCTTGTATAATGCAAAACTTGTTTTGCTTCTACGCGTGACTGGCAAGTGACTAATATTTTTTCCCACGACTATCCAGTAATGCACTTCTTATGCATTTAAGAATGGGCCAATAATAGTACTCATCATTATGTAGGCGCATATTAATTCATAATCCAACACCTTTAACAATAAGGAAAATTCAGGTCGTAAGTAATCCAACACCACTGACCAATCAGTACAAATTTCTATTTTTTGTAATCCACGAGGTATAGTTTTCGCATCATGCAAAGTAGGCTGTTCCACTTTAACAAATAAATTTTTGCTTGTCAGTGTTTGTGATAAGGTGTAAACGTTTAAAAAATATCTGATACTGAAAATTTGTGTAGTCGTGGGAAAATCTTAGTATTCCACTCGCGAGCTAAAGCCATTACTCACTCGGATCACGCCGATCGCCTTAGTGGGTTTGCGGCGCAAACATTTCGAATGAGTAATAGCTATCATAACTCGCTCATTGAATAATATACTGTTATTACTTCCCTAATGGAAATGTTTAGTGTCTTTAATCCGGCTCCCGGTTTCCGGATTTCATACTTTGGGTATATCCCTAACCCATGATTAAGTCCAAGTCATGGGTTTCAGCTGTAGTATGATCCCATCCCGACAGAGTCCGCTTAAAAAATGTTAGGTGATCATTTTTCACCCTCGTTCGGATAAGAGATATAATCGAGGTCTCATGTGTAAGTGTTGTCGCGCACGTTAAAGATCTTTACCTTGCTTGGAATAGCAAGGGTTTGGCAAAATTCAAATTTTTTCAGGTAAAAAACTCGCTTACTGACCAATGTAGTACCTTTGGGTGGAGCATTGGAAAACCAAATGTAGTGTTATATGATCCTCTGGACCATGCTCATCTGTTCGTAGTGTAAATTTCACACCTTGTTTAATAATATTTCGCTGAATACCTTGGTATGTCGATTGAATCACCTAAATCCCGAACAAGATGCTTGGAGTAAATATTAAAAAAAGCACCAATCTTTATAAAACAACTATTTTGCTAGCTTACGATACGGTTACTTATGTGAATTGTATAAAGAGTAGAAGGGTATCAATGTGTATCAAACGATTGCTTTGTTAGCTTACGTTATGGTTAGATTACTGGTATTATGGTATTATGGTATTATGTAACTATTAGGATAATTATATGAGAGCATGCTTTGAACACTAACGGTATCCTTCCGATATAATACTTGTATAGATATTTGATGGTGGTGATATTACACATACCGTTCTTTCCTGTCTCATGTAAAACAGATTCCTGTAAAGCCATTGTAGATATATGTATGTGGATAAACATATGTTTTTATTTGTATGTTACTTGTGTCTTAATTATTGTTTGTTTCTTTGTCTTTTTTGTTGTATTGCTATACTTTACTGTCGCGTTGTAAGTTGATCGGTTTCGTTTTTTTTTATCCCCCAAATCTTCGATTGTATTACCACGGCCTTCTTGTTTCTTACTTTTCTTCTGCTACAGTAATTCGTGCGAGTCATTCTGAACTGACTTTCGTCCTTTTCTTTCTTGTTCGTTCGTTTAACTAAAACAGGTTGGCTGCTGAGTAGTGCAATCAATTTTGTTTGTGCTGTGAAAGTAAGTTGGTTTTGCTGTTGGTAAATGTTGTTTATTTTCCACAGTTGTTTAAATGCAGCAAAAATGCATTAATGCTCCAAAGAATTAAAATATGCATTTATCGGTAAGCATGTCTGAAATATGCATTTGCATATGCAAATATGTAAATGCGTGATTATCTTAAGCCTATAGATGACAATTGAAAAAAGTAAAGAGACGAGGCTTGAATCGTTTCCCAAAGGAGATAACCATTGAAAACCAAGGATTCGAAAAATGAGATACTCTAAACGAATGTAAATCATTAAAAATTAAACATTTGGTCAGTGGCGTAACTACGATTTTTGGGCCCCCCCGCAAAAATTTTAAAGTGGGCTCTCTTTAAAATGTATTACTTTTACTGGCTTATATTTAGCCATATTTTTAAATTATAGTACATGTAGAGAAGGAAGCAGTATAGAATTAAATACATATACTATATTAATCAAGTGCTTTATTAATTATAAAACCAAATTACATAAATTCAAACTTATAAGTTAATTAATATTAAATCTACATATTTATACGCCGCACAAAATTATTTACACCTAAAATTTGATACAGTAAAAACCTATGAGCTAGCAGACATTCCAAATCAAATTCAAAATTTTGTTTTTCTTGCATGTTTTGCTGCAAACGCGTTTATTGTATCCTCTATATTCATATTTTTGGCAGTGTCATGTTCTACTGCTAAGAGGGATAAATCGTCTAATCTATCTTGTGAAGTGCGGTTCCTAAGATAATTTTTAATAATTTTTAATTTTGAGAAAGATCTCTCCGCACTTGCAACGCTAACGGGTAAAGTTAGGTATAACATTAAGGCTGTTATGGTGTTTGGAAAACTGCTAGAACCTGTAGATTTGGAAAGTACTAGATATTCTAAAAATTGTAAGATACCGTTAACATTTTTAATTCATCACAAATAAGTCTATTATTTTTGAGTGTAGTAAGTTCTATACCTATAGCATCATTTAAATCTTTGTAGTAAAATTTTGCAATTGTTTTGCCTTAGATAAAATATCGTCTGCAGTTAAATTCAAAAATACATTAGGTTCTAAGAAATTAAACTTTTCGTTTACATGAAAAAGCGATTTAAAACGATTCGACAGCTGTGAAATTATAATATCCATTACGCGATAAAATACATTTATTTTAAATTTAAATTCTTCATCATTAAATCGATAATCATTGGATAATTCATTGTAATGCTTTTTATTTTTGGTTGCCTTTTTTATAAATTCCGGTTTAATATTCCATTGCCCTGCAACTTTGCTGCTTCCTCCTTGATGTTGGAATAGTTATTTCTTGTTTCCTTGAAAAATTTTAAAGTTTTTGTAATAAGAGAGTTATCTGATTAATATTCGCCTTTTCACTCTGAGCAGTTTGTGAGAGCTTGTTAAGCTCTTCTAGAATTTGACTTAAAAAACACTTAAAAAATAAAATTAAAATTATCCATGCTAGTTAATATTTGCTTTGCGTCATTTCGTTCATCTGTTTTTTTGATATCATAATAATTTTATTAAGAGACATTACTATATCTTTATACCGAATTCTTATGGCAGCTAAAGATTTTACTCGATCCGCCCAACGTGTCGGATTTAAGCGTTTCAATTGTGTGAAATTTTCTTTAAAAACAGAAAGCCAATTCCATCTTACTATACTATTAGCAAAAATGTATATATGTTTTCTAAAAGTAGAAAAACGATTCTATTTCTTTTATACCTTTAACGGCATCATTTATGACTAGATTTAAGTTATGGGCACTACAGTGCATATATAAGGCTGCAGGCTCTATGTTTAAAATTCTCTTTTGCACGCCAGAATACGTACCGCTCATAACGTTAGCTCCATCGTAGCCCTGCCCTCTACATTTATTTATATCTAATTGCATGTTGGTTAAATTGCTTAATATAGTATTACATAGTCCTTCAGCAGATTGGGACTCTACTTTTGTAAAACCCACAAAAGTTTCACAAATATGTATTTTGGTTACCTCTCCCAAGCTGTCTTTTTAAAATCAATATATCTTACAATTTTACTTAATTGATCTTAGTTATATCCTGTGTAGTGTCTATTATGATTGAGAAAAAGGAGCGGATCTAATTTTATTTAATAAAATATTTTTAAGTGTGCGCTTAAAGTATTAATAATATCGTTTTGAATTTTTGGGGAAAGATATTTAATTGAACCTTTGGGTCGTTCAAGCACTTTTGTAATATAGGATCATAGTTACTAATTAAATGAACTAAACTTAAGAAATTACCGTTGTAACTGTCTTTTGAATCAGAAAAACTTTCTCTATGTCCTCGAAATGACAGCATGCGCTGGGATAGTGTTAAAGTAACATTGAAAAGTCTGTGTAAAACATTTTCCAAAATTCAGTTTCTTGTTTTAATAGTAGAGTATCTTTCTTATCTATGGTATAATTTTTTTCCACATATCGTAAATAAAACAACAAGTTAAATGAGATTGAGCAAGCAAATGCTCTTTAATTTTTTTTGATAAACCCTGCCAATCATTAATTCCGGTCGTCCAACTTGACCTAACTGAAGCAAACAGCCAACAAGGTTGACAATAAACACAATTTTTAATTTAGAATAACACAACCACCCATTTGAATTGTGTGGTAAGTTTAACGTATTGCTTTTATTTTCGCTTGCAGTTATTAAGTAATAATAGTGAACTGAAAAACTTCTATTTTTATTATCTTTAGGAAACGCACCTTCTGGTCTACACAATCCGTAATTAATTATTTCTTTTCTTAAATTGTCATGTTGTAAAACATTGATTTTTAAAAAATGTGCAAAATCGGTTGGATATTCTTTCGTTAGATCCATAGATAGTTCATTAAGTGAAAAAGTACTACTCACATTTACCTCTGTAATTGTAGTGGTATCTAGTTCCAAATTTCTATCGCGGCCGTCATTATGTGATGTACTTGCGCCCTGGGTGAGAGTTTTAAAATTGTTGACGACTGCTGTTCGTCTGTAGCGGAACTAGTAGATGCTACTGTCGAAAGCCCAATTTCTTTCATGGATTGTTCTTGTTTTCGGACTCTTTAGAAGTAAAAAGGAACTTATTTTGGAATCTTGCTCTTTGATTCTTCCAATAGTTTCCTTTTCGTTTTTGCAGCGCCGCTTGTAGTGCTCATTGTATATTATTTCCTGCAATTTTGAATGAAATTAATTATAATGTAATTAGATAAGTAATAATTATTTAAAAGCCTTTTGAAATTACAAATAACACATACATACTTTGCTTTAAATGCTTTAATTAACAAAATATAAATGATTTTTATTGAATGCTTAAAGATTTATTTATATGTATTTCTCAGCGCGACTTCAACTATGATCAAATCAATAGTAGTTTAATAAAAATAGATATAAATACTTACGTTTAAATATGAAAGACCTCCTGTAATACGAACACAACACTATTGAGTAAAACGTACTGGAATGCTTTTTACTTCCTTTCCGTTATATATAATGCAGCTAATGCAAATACGTTGCAACCAGCTGACTAGAAACCACAAAATGAATTTCTTTCTAGTATTATATTTCTAGAAAGCGAAGGTTACTAAGCTACCTGCCATCCTGTGAATCTGTACTGTACAGACAATAGCCCTTTTATTCCTATTTAAAATCCCACAAACCAAACTAACCCTACTATACGTCGTTTAATAATGCTTTACCACTTTATACAACTTATCACTTAAGAATAATATAGACATCTTTGTTATTAAAGTTTACAGTCTCTTTCATCTGTTTATTAACCCTTACAAAATAGGACAGAACGGATAGAAAGAAGAAAGGATGCAGGCTGCAGGTGGTGTTCAGTATTTATCTTAATTATTATTTCTTGTATTTCAGCAGTTCCTAGTAGTAACATCAAGAAAACGTTCGTTAACCTGCGGTTTCTGAATTATCTGCAATATTTTCTTGACCGTTTCTTACCTGCCAAATACGTTGAAGATGAATAAGTTGAGTTTATTATCGTTTGGGCCTTCTTGCACTTGGGGCCCCCCCGCATAGCGGGGGCTGGCAGGGGTGTAGTTACGCCACTGCATTTGGTCGTAATATCTAAGACTTTTAGATTCGTTATGTTGAAAGAGCGCAGGCAATGATTTTCTTGATGATTAATTGTCAGTAAAAAATGCCAAAATTGGTTGGATTATCTAATCATATAATGCATGTCAACCGATTTTCAGATATCATGATAAGAAATTGCATAAAGCTTCTATGAATATACAGTTTACACAAAAGATCTTCGGAGTTTTGAGGTTAAATATTTTTATTAAATCAAAATCTTAGTGTAGTGTGTTATATATGAATTTAAAGGTAATATTCTAGAGATTTGATTACAATTTAGTAAATTCTAATAAGCGACACTCATTTTAAATAAAATTTAAATAAATTCAAATAAGCAACACCACTCGCACCATAAGTGCCTAGTTTGTGGAGCAATATACTGTGCTCGACGCAGTCAAAAACTCGACTTAAGTCACATAATATAGCCATAGGGTTTTGTTTGTTTTCAAGAAGCATTAGAGCTTCATTGTAAAAGCGAAGTATAGCAGTAATTGTTGACCTATTTTTGATAAAAACATGTTGATATTGAGAGATAATATTATGTTTGTTTAAATATGATATTAACCTAGTATACATAGCATATTCTAATATTTTAGAAAATACCGATAGCAAAGAGATTGGCCGATAATTATCTAGTAACTGTGGATCTCGTTTTTTTGAATACTGGCCTAATAATTGCAACTTTAAGTACTGCGAAAAAAGTGCATCTAGTAAGGGACTCGTTAATAAGAAATGTAATCGGCGTCACAAGTATAGTTTTAAATTTTTATCAGGGAAATAGAGATTCCATCTTTACCACACGAGGACGTGTTTTTTTAGCTTTTCTATAACTCCCAGTATTTCAAATTCAGAAAACGGAATAACAGCCATACTGTGAGATTTCATATCTATGTAGCTCATTCTTAATTCAATTTGTGAAATATTCTGCATTACCAGCGTAGAAGCTTGTATAAAAAAGTCATTGAACAAACTAGCCATAATATGTGGATCTTTCACTATTTGCCCCTCTGTTGTAATTGCGGTAATGCTGTCATTCTTTACCCTATTGCTTAATTTGTGGATAACAGACTATGCAGTTTTACCCTTGTTGGCAGAAGATGCTATCATTGAGCTATAGTATGCACGTTTGATTTCATCGATCAGCTTGTAATGCTGCACTCTTCGAATATTATATATAGGTTTCAATATTGGATATTTGTTAGAGAGGATGTGTAAATCCTTAAGACTATCACTAGACTTAGTAAAGACAGGATTACAATATTCATCTGTGTGACGTTTGTGTTGCACCACTGTAACGGGGAAGCACCGGTCAAAGTACACAGATTAGGTGTCCAGAAAAACTTTGAATTGTTCATCTACTGATAAGGTCTGATACATCTTCCACCATTTCTCAGCATGTAAGTAGTTCTTAAAGTTAATATTGCGTGTTACGTTATTTAGGAGCCTTGGCACTTTGACTTGAGATTTATTATGTTGTACAACTTGTTCACTATATAACAACACGATTTTGTGGTCCGACAGGTATGTGCATTTAGTTAAACTTTGGTAAACATTGGTAAAAATATTGTCAATTACTGTAGAGGAACTGCTGGTTACCTGAGTTGGGGAAGACACTATATATTGCAGATTGTACCCTGCCATTAAGTTGAGAAAATTTGTCTTTAATTCAGTACCATTCAATATATTAATATTAAAATCACCTCCTTATATTATGTTTTCCTGATGATTGTATTCACTGTCTAGAACATCGGAAAGTCTATTTAGGAATACCTTAGGGTTTCCAGACGGTGGACGATACACAATCAAAATGAAAGTTGAACCTTGACAAGGATCTTTCCATTTAGCATCACATAGTTCAAACTCACCTTCACAACTCATTCCTGTAAAATTCAGTGCATTAACCTTATTGGTGTTGCCCCAAAGTCCGACCCTTCCAACACTCATATTGCCACGACGAAAGCTACTTATTAGTTTGTAACTGTTGATTGCAATATAGTTTATGCTAGAGTCTGTCATCCAATGCTCAACCAAGCCAATAGAGAGCGCATTAACATTACATTCTTGTAGTAACTCTTTAAAAACACTTTGTTTTTTATTGACACTTTGTACATTTAAAAACATCAATAGTTGCTTCAGTTCACCTCTATGTGCCTTATGATTTATGTTCGGTTTAAAACTACCACCATTATATTTTAGCATCAATAGAGTCTCGCTCTCTAAAAATATAAGCCCTTATTTCTGCACCACTTGGCCAATATTTTCCATCTATTACAATGGTCTTGTCATCCAAGCACACACCCACTCGGAAACAGGCATATATACCCTTTGTCACAAGTGCATCACATGAGAATTCTTTATTGGGTATGATTTCTTGCAGGTGTTTTTGCAAAACTTCAACCTGAGTGCCATTTTTTATGCGCCCTACAAGGATCCATGTCTTTTTCCGCAGCAATCAAGTTTGATTTGAAGTTGTTACCTACACCTGTACCAAAAATAGACTGTTAGACTTCTTACATCTATGTGCTACTGAATAGCCATCACTGCCAACTCTATTACTCAGCACCGCTTTTTGAGCTGCCGCTACAGCATACAATACTGCTTCAGGGGTAGCTTTCGAAGTATGAACTTGTGAATACTCATTTGAGTGAATAGCCAAATCAATTCTATTGTTATGTCCCTGGTTGGTATCTTGTAAAAACTTTACTTTCGTTGCACTTTCGTTTTTAGAACATTTTTCCTCGTGTATGATTGCGCTTGATTGTTTTTGATGATTAACTGATTGGGGTACATTTAGAAAATTGTGTTTGAAACATCTTTCCCTGCAGAATTTTGAGGGACACTAATATTAAAGCTATTTACTTTTTTCAACAGGTCATTATATTCTTTTAAATGAACTATATTATTCTTTAACACATTTTTATCGTGCAACTGTTTAATAATAGTATTTAACAGAGCAATTTCTCTTTTTTGGGCCTGAATTTCACAAAAATCAGAACCTATAGGAATTGATGCAGCCTCCCCATCTAAAGACTCGCAGCAGATTACTTTACTTCCATCAAGGAACTGCAGATTTTCTATTCTTTTTCCAGAACTGGTGTGAAACATAGCAAAGTATTTTATGCATGCTACTGTTGTGCGTTTTTTGAGCAGCACTTCATTTTAGCATTGCTCTCATTCGTACTATTATCATAATCAGTCTTAGTTGTACCAATTGCTGACAGTGGAAGAAGAATAAAAGTGTTGTAGAGTGTTATTACTGTTACAATATCCTGTATATCTTAAAATACAATGTCATCAAAAAGCAAAATGTGTTTAAACATCTGCAAATTTAAGGATTTATGGGACGAGAAACGGAAGCAAAATTTCCCTTTCAAATTATAGCTTTATATCTTATGGGTCCATTTCCACGTTCAAACTTAGGTCATAAATGGTTGTTAGTGATAGGAGAAATACACTGTGTTACATCCACTTCGTAATTCAACAGCTCCTGCAATAACAAAACCTTCTTACGTTTGGTGTCCCCCAATTTATTATTTGTAGTAATGAATCCCAACTTATTAGCCACTCTTTAAAAAATTATGCTCAGTTTATGAAGTACAAAAAATTTGGTTTAATACTGTTTATTTTTCACGGTGCAATTTTGTTGTACGCATGAATAGAACTATTAGTACTACTATACGATCGTACATAAATAAACACGATACTTGGGATGTAGAATTAGCAAAAATGCAGTATGCCATTAATTCATCGAAACACGAAGCTACTGGATACACCCCAAACTTTCTAGTTTATGGAAGACATGTACCTGTTAATGGAAAATTTTATGGATGTGGTTTTAAGTCACTTGATTACATCAAAATCATTCCTGGTAGTAGACCTTTGTATGTTTTAGAGCACAGTGGTTTAGTTAAGATTTTCGAAGAAGTTCGTGCTAATTTACATTTAGCTTATGAGTGATCTAGTCGTTCTTACAATCCTAGGAGAAGAGAAATTTCATTTCATGTTGGCGATAGAGTTGGAGTTAACAAAGTTCTATTTCATGCTGCTGATAAATTTATGGCTAGATTTGTATTAAGTGTTGTTACAAAGAAAATTGGTAATCTTGCGTAAGAGTTAGAATACGATGATGGTTCAAAAGCTGGTCGATGGCATGTTAAAGATTTGAAGCACTTGCACGCAACAGATTCATCACTAAATTAAAACAAGTTATGTTCGTTTTTGATTTGTATGAGAATCTTCTTATTTATAAATAGAAATGTTGTGCATGTAGTCATCATATAGTATATCTTTGTTGTAAGAGGTCTTGACGAGTGAACTCGATAATTCTCCGTGGGTTGTGTGCTGAACAGAATCTTTTGTTCATCAAAAATATTTAGCCCATACCGTGTGCTTTTGATGTTCACCCTAAAAGTACCCTTTTGATGTGTTATAGCATTGACTACATAATCAATTGTTTATTCTAATTGTTACTCACTCTAGGGAGTAATTACGCTGAAATTTTATTGGAATTACTTTGTTAATTCAAAATGTTTTGTAGTATTCCTAATTGTCACTCCTATAAGGTGTACAAATTTATTTATGGTGTGTGACGGTACAAATAAAATTAGTACTCTTAGTTATAAGTCTGTAGGACTTATATTATATTTTTTGTTGGCAGGTCTCCCTTGATCTGTTTTGCCATAGACAAAAATTTTTTTTAAGGTTTTGAACATGTGAATATATATTTACATGATTTTGTGGTTTGGATAGAAAAGGTTCTTCCTGTTTAAAAAAAAAGATGGTTCGTAAATCTTACTCCCCCTCTTGTATAATTATAGAAGTTGATAAAAGTTATAGTATTTCTTTATGGTGTTTTGCTGTTATAATAAGTTAATGGTATGGGATTATATATATTTTGAGTACTGAACGCTTGATTATAACTCGATTTTGCTTTACCTGTATTGTGACATCCCTATATTGACTCCATTTCTAGGCGTGTTGTACGCGAAGGTACAAGCGCACTCCCCATCTTCTAATCTTCCAATCATTACTTCCATCGTTTCCCATTCCATTATTGTATATTAGCTATAGTTTACATTTCCGATTAGTGTAAAATTTGTTTATTTTTATTTTTTCTTTTGAAGCTTTGTCGCAATTGCTAAGCACCAAAAGTGTGATTTGGTAAAAAGAAAACTTTTCCGTTTTATCAACAAACAAAACCTAGTTACAGAAAGAGAGGAAAGTAGCTAACACCATGCCCCGAAGTGTCATTTATATATAATCGAACAATTAGAAAAAAAAGAAATGCAGTTATTAGATATGGGAACACTGAATGTGCATTGTTTATTGGATCAAGATCAATAGAAATACACTACACTTGTGCATTTGATACAACAGTATAAATATTTTTATATATAACCTAAATCCTTTAGATAAATTAATTTTTTATGTACACAAATTTATTCAAAGGTAACGTTTTTTGGAAGTAATAAAAATGACGCGTGTGTCCAGTGCTTAAAAAAAGGGAGACATTACAGTGAGTGAGTGTTAAATTTAAGAGATCGATTCTCTTTAACTCATTTTTAAGGAAGTTTTAAAGAAATGATATTATATTGGACGTCAGATTGACAGGCCTTTCGTTAATCTTCAAATTAATTTTCTTCTTTGACGCACTTTTTCAAAGGCTACTACAAAACATACCAACAGGTAGAAAATTAATTATCTAACTCTCCTTGGACAATTCGATGCGAAATTTCGGAATTTTCTTGTATCTTTTCATGATTAATCGACAATCAGATACTAAAATACACATTCATCGCATAAAAACGCCCGCATATAATTGAAATGGAAAACGTGCAGAATACACAAAACTCTCAAACGCCTACTTGTCCATTATGTCAAAAAAGAGGACTAAAAGGCAGAGTGGATTTAAATGTTCACTGGTTGAAAAGACATCCAAATGAAAATCGAAGAGCACTGGAAGCACCAATGACACTAGCAAGTGCAACGACAGCGGGCGAACCATTCTAGCCTGATAGAACTGAATATGATCTCATGAAAGAACTTTTGGTTTTTGTACAAACGATACGAGCACACACAACCACCCTGAGGAGAATACCGAAGGCAGCCAGGATTCAAATTACAATGGAATTCTCAAACCCGATCCTTTCTTGCACTCAACCGGAGGCTCCAGTCTTCACGTAGGCTCACCTGTTTATTTTCGCTTACACCACTTTGAAATACCCAGATCAAAGAAACAAATCAACAAAGAACCTGGCAATTGCTACCATCGTGAAGCGTAACTTGGATTTGTGGACCAAGTTGAAGCGATTGTCTTTCAACGACACATCAGAAATTATTAGAAAAACATCCAGATCCAAGCATAAATATCACAAACAACGAGGAAACCATCATCGATATTCAGCCAATATCAACAATGGAAATTAAAAAATCAGTTTTCGGTTTCGCGACTGGAAGCACAGGTGGTATAGACGGTATAAGGCCACAACATCTAAAAGATCTCGTCGCTAAAGAAATAGGTGACCATGGAAACCAAGTGTTGGAATTTTTAAGTAATTTCACAGGTATGTGCATAATGGGTAAGGTTCCAACATACGTAACACCTTTCCTTTACGGCGCATCGCTTAGTGGACTAAACAAGAAGAACAGCAGCATAAAACCGATTGCTATTGGAAATACCTTACGAAGACTAGTTTCCAGAATAGCTAGTGCTAGAATTTCTAATCGAGCAGGAAGTGAACTTCGACAGAAACAACTGGGTTTCGGTACACGTGGTGGATGCGAAGCTGGAGTATATGCGGCCATACATTTTGTTAATTGCGACCACGCTTCAACCAAAAGTTCTGATAAAACTAGATTTTGGAAACGCATATAACGAGATAAAATGTCACCAGTGCTCCGAGCAACGAAGGAAAAATGTCCAGAAGTTTATCACTTTATAAGACAGTGTTATGCTACACCAACTTGGCTTGCTTTTGAAGAATACATCATGCTTTCCCAGAGAGGTTGCCAGCAGAGAGATCCCTGTGTACCCGCGATTTTCTGCTTGGGCATACATGACATGGTCACCTCGCTGCAGTCCGAATTCAACATCTGGTACATCGACGATGGATCAATCGGAGGAGACTCAGACATAGTATTCAGCGATTTGCAAACGATCATGAAAAAGTCGTCAGATCTAGGACTTCAACAAAACTTTTAAAAGTGCGAAATCCTATTGTTAGGCAACCACAACGACGATGAACGTACACATATTCTGAATAGGTTCAATCAAGTCACACCGGGAATCATTCATCGACCACAAGAAATCGAACTCCTAGGTGCACCTTTGACAATCCAGGGTATTAGACCAGCAATTACACAAAAATTGGAAAAATTTCATGTAATGATTAGTCGTATTGAGAAATTAGGATCTCATCACTCATATTGTCTGCTGCGTAGCTCACTTTTAATCCTTCAGTTAAATTATTTGCTACCAACAACACCATGTTGGGAAGCATCGTAAATCCTCGAGGAATACGACCTCATTAATGGAAAGCCTCATCATGGACTGAAGCAACTTACCCGTCAATTTTGGTGAACTCGGATTAAGAAACGCCACAAAATCTTTGCTTTTCAAGTTTCTTAGAATCTATTCACTCAGTTGCAGATCTGGTTGTCACCATTGTGCCATCGTTTACACTAGCATCAGACATACATACAATCAAAGCAATGGAGGCTTGGTCAATGATATCACAGGCGGATCTATTACCGGAAGAGGAACGAAAATATCAAAAGAAATGCGACAATAGTTTGTGCTCCAAGCTACAGCAACTCATACTCGAAAAGTGTAAAACTTATGAAGCGAAAGTAAGGATAATGGCCAACAACACAAAAGAATCCGGTGATTGGTTAAATACTTTCTTGTTCTCGCGCTCGGTATATTGCTGGAAAATCAGTCATTCAGAATTGCAATTTCGTTGCGCTTTGGATTTCGGTTATGCGTCACTCATACATGTGTATGTGGGTTACAGGTCGATGAATTTGGTCATCATGGGCTCTGTTGCAAGAAGAGCGCTGGCAGATACGCCAGACATAGGATGGTAAACGATGTGATCAAGCGAGCACTTATTACAAGCAAAATTCCGGATATACTCGAACCAACCGGTTGCAACAGATCTAATGGGAAAAAGCCCAATGGCAAAGCGGAAAACCGATGATGTGGGATTTCACATGTGCGGATACGATAGCCAGTTCTTACGTGAGAGGAAATGCAAAAAACCAGGTCATGCTGCTCAACTACGGGAGAACCATAAGAACAGCCTCTACAAAAACTTGCAAACCAACTTCCTTCCATATGTGTCGAGACCTTAGGAACTTTCGGTGAAAGTAGCCTTAAAGTTATCAAGCGAATCGGTGAGCTTATGATTAATATTACAAGGGAGAAACGTTCAACAAATTTTCTAATTCAAAGAATCAGCGTTGCGGTTCAGCGAGAAAACGCTTCTGCAATTCTACAAACTGTTCCATCAGAAGCAAACCTTGACGAAGTATATTTTTTATAAAAGACTGTGATAACCTAAAATTTACATATAGTATAGTATAAACCTAAAAAAAGTAGAAATTATGTTTGCAGGTTACATGGATGACATCCATTACAATTCAGCCTTAAAACAAATAAGTGATGATGAACTAACAATTTAAATAGTATAGAAATATGCGAGGACTCGCATTTGGAAAAATTCCTACAAAGAGAGAGCCCACATTTTATTGAGTGTATTTAATGAACATAAAAACGTTTTGAAATGTGCAATTAATATAGCAGAAGTTATTCAATCAGCAACTGAAATTCGATGATGTAATTAGAGAATTTCAAAGAAGGATCTTGCATTGAACTTGGGTTTGAAAACACGTATCATCGGTGGTCAAAAATTAGCCAATCAATCGATGCAACAATTAAATTGGATTTTCTTCAATTTGGCGTAAAAGTGTAAAGATACACTTCGGATCAGGTTATTGCAATTTTGACTACAAGTAAAGATGGTCAAATAAAATAAATACTGGTCACTATTGGTCAAAAGTGGTCAATCATATGCAACAATTAAATTGGATTTTCTTTATTTGGCGTAAACGTGTGAAGAAACTTCAGGATCTTATTTTTGCGATTTTTTTAATAAGTAAAGGTGGTCGAATAAAATAAATACTAATCATTGATAGTCAAAAAGCAGTCAATTATATGCAACAATTAATTTTGATATTTTTTTTTAATTGGCGTAAAAATGTGAAGATTACCTCCGAATCTTATTTTTAAGTTTTTTAATAAGTGCAAATGGTTAAATAAAATAAATATTGGTCATTTGTGGTCAAACCATGGTCAATCGAATGCGGTTTGAATTTTAAAATATTTCATTTTCAGGTGCCAACTTCATGCACCTTTTAGTCAGACCTCTCCTGAAATTACCTAATGTGCTAGTAATAATGGGACAACAGGTCGGATTTTCTTGAAATTCGCTGGCAAAATATTGTATTAGTTGGTTTTAAGTAATTTCTAAGCTAATTCAAATGTCACTGAAAATTTATATACTCTTGAAATTAACATTGTGCTGGAAATCGTGTTTTTCAAATTCTAATTAAATTACCCAGAAATGTCGCAATTCTCTCTCAAGCTTGACAAATAAATTGTAAAGGAGCTTAAAGTTTACTTATTTTATTTAACAAAATAGGGACCCCGGAGAAGCCTTTATTAATCCGATCGTAGTACTACTCTTTTTCTATACAATGCAAAAAGCGTTTTTAGTGGTATCGATTTACTGTTGAAAATCATATTTAGAATATCGCACGCGTTGGTCTTAAAGCTCTGGGAACTAGTGTTGAAAACATACGCCACTAGTGCTTTTGTAGAACGAAGTTTCCTATTCTTAATCGAGTTAAAATTTTTTATGAGGAATTCTATGAGCCATTTTCGACTCCCACAACTGTCTCTATTGTCAGTAGAAATACGTTTTCTGAAACAGCTGTCTAAACACCCCAGTTTATATGACGATATTATTGAAGAGTTTGCAAAAAAGGAGGTTAAAATTACATTATAAATAACACGTGTCTCCCTTTTTCAAAGTGACACCGCTCGTCCAACTTATATGCAATTAAAATTGTTCCAGTTATCATAAAGTAAATGTTTGAATATTAATAACTGATCGCAATGTACGCCAGTCATAGAGGAAGGTTTTCTCTTTGTAAATGCGTGAAAGTTCAAAAACCGCTAACCCTAATTATGCAAACTGTTATAATGTTTGGGACCATCCCTATTGAACGATTACACAACCACCTCGGGAGACACGGGCGAGTTCCATGAATAATTTAAAACCATTGCAAAGCATAATAATACCTGAATTCTATCCAATTAGTCCGCTTCAGTTTTGGTATTCTATACATATGTTGACATGGTATAAAATTAATTTTCACATTAAAATAACAAATAAACTTTGAGTTGTAATTTATTCATGGAATTTGGATAGCTGTATTTTGTAAAAAATATTACATACACTGCACAAATGTCCTCTAGCACAGAGCTCTGGAATGCTATAACCTTTTGATGAAAAGGTTTGTTTTTCTGCGTGCGTGATAGGGTTGACTTTGTCAGGTACAAATGGGTTTCGATTTTTCTCGAAAACAGGAAAATGTTCTGAATGCTGATTATATTAATTATGTTCTTTCAGTTTTAGTGTTGGAAGTACTCTCCACTCTCCTTTTCTTACAAGGGCATGCTGACTTTGCAAAAGCTAGTTAGGACTTAATTAGACAATGGGTTAAAGTTAAAATCATTAAAAAAATTTTCAACAGTTTTATAGCAGTTTTTGCAGCGTAATTGCAACTCTATAAATAAAAAAGATGTAACTATAAGAAGAAATTAGTACCATTCACTTATAAGATACAAAAATACGAACTATCTGCTTATACATAAAAGTCATATTAATTCCATAGACAACTCCCTTCGTAATAATCCTCTTTTCAGATATTTTATCAATTATTAAATCGCTATCTAAATTATTAAGATAATTTTTCTGGACGGCGATTAATACTAAAAATTCTCAATTTCAGCCCGTTAAGGTGCTACCTACTATGGGTGCCACGTAGTCGGGTTTTGATAAATTTTAACGTGGTGCGGGAGTGGGTTTCTATTGAAGAGATTACAAAAAAAAATACAAAAATTTGAAATAAAAATAATAAAGAAATAAAAATATAAAGCAAAAAGGTTGAAACAAAAAATCTACGTTACACTAGTCACTTACCCTAAAAGGCTTGTTCTATTTGTCATTTATACACAAAAATGGATTTCTGCATAAATCACGCTCGCTTCGGTATCGTAAACTTTGTCATGCTATAAGTTACCTTCTCTAAAATATCTTTAAAACTCTTAAGCTTTTGTCAAATTACATAGGCCTCTCCCAAATACGATTCCATCACTGCAGTAGCAAGATGGATACCAATATGCCTGTTTAAGTACTTTTTTTTAAAATGAATTCAAATAAAAATTCAATATAAACTTAAACTCTATTAACATAAAATAGTTACAAGTAAAAATACATTAAATACTTTTCTTAACTAAATTTCCTAACTTCGCCTTGGTCACATGACATGACAATACATGACATTTATAGATCTCAATTTTTGGAAATGTCGTTCAAAATCAACATAGAAAACAATTAAATACCAGCTTTCTCATTATATCTGATTTCAAAAAATACAGCTCGATACTTTATCTAATACTAAATTTTACAAATAAAACATTTATCTAAAATTAATATACACGGTTCCGTCGTTAATTAGTCCAACGATGTAATTATTTTCACATTGATTAATTTCTTATTACATAAATAACAACCAATAAAAATTTTCAGTCCAGAAGTGCATAACTAATAATTCTAAACATAAAAGTTAATTCTACTCACAGTTTTGTTTCAGGTTATCCACCAACACCAATGTTTTTTGCAACTATTTCTTAGATTATCCATATCCAGAAAACCCTCTTTGTCTACACACTACAAAAATCCAATTTAATGTAGAGGCAAACTCATCAGGGTCTACGTCTTTTTCTAAACGCTTATCGCGACATTATATCAGCGTTCTACGCGTGTGTAAACCTACCCTGGATCTGCAAGCGTATTTCACTTTCACATAGGTCGATGCATATTTCCTTGCGGAAATGCAATCAAATTCTTCTAGAAGGTCTATCCGTTTAACTTTAGTCTTAACTTTTTCTCATGCCACCTCAACTACGCGGTGCAGTCTTAATTTTACGACTTCGTATTATCACACTTTAAACGTTTTCAAATTCTCGGTGTGCGAATAATTAATTTATAATCTCCCGTCTGGGTCTGTTATCGTTATTTTCACTCACTATTATTCTTGTTAATTACGGTCAGTGTCCGGTTAAAGCAATGTATAATTTCAATCTACGCTTGATAATGGTGTTACAATTCCGTTACTATGTATGTAATGCGCATTATGTTGTAATATGATGATTTTTTAATGTCGTTGGTGGCGAGTCGGACAATAGTTGGGTAAATTTCACTCAAAAGAACAATTGATGTCCCATACCAATTACTATGTCATGTGTGGCATTTGGGATTTGATATTTTTATAGTATGTAAGTTTAACCAGAGGCAAGTTGTTCCAGTATGTAGAAGCAGGATATTGCTGTACTTGATAGTACAAAAACCATTGAAGGCACCTTAAATCGTCATTTCGATAACCGTCCCAATCTATAATTTCAAAGTTCAAGTTAATCCCAAAATCGATAGGTAAATAATTTTAGCCTTAGCCAGGGTCTAATATATCTATCAAAAACTGTGTTGACACCTTGTTAATAATGGCCAGCTATGGAATTTGATTATGATTGTAGAATCGACATATTTATCTCGTCCCAAGCTTATTGCGTCAGATCGGTAACGCTACATGATTCATCACATACCGAGAAACGCCCTGAGCTGACGCGCAAGCGCAATTATACCGTTTGTTGGGATTGTTTAGTGGTGTCAAATAACAGGTAAGTTCTCTCTATCAACCAAACTTACGAAGTAAGTTAGGTTAATAAGATCGCTACGTCGCCGTCGTCGCCGCCGTCGTCCGTTGCACGTTTTTTTCGTTTTACAAACATTTGATATATGGATCTTGTTCAGTTTTTTACGCTGATTAAGAATATGCTATCCATTTTTCGATATCTCATTTAGTTTTCGAGTTATTCGACTTTAAAGTCGAAATTTTGACTATGATAAACTTCACTCCAGCAAAAAATAAATAAAGTTTTAGGTTAATATCGACCTCTTGAGCATATTTTCTCATAGCTCTCATAGCTCCATACCTCCTGAACATATTTTCTCAAAGCACCAATGCTCTAAGTCGAAAGGTTTTTCGAGTTATTCGACATCTTGTTTTCATTAATGTATATGTAATATTTATATTTTTGATAACAACATATCTGTAAGTTTGGTTAGAAGTTCTGCACATGAGAACTTAGATTTTTTTTTTAATAGTTTAGCACTGTATTGCAATTAAATAGGATTAAACTCTAGCGTACCTTTATTAGTAATCATTTCGGTAATTTAAGAATACTGAGATTTAGTGACCTGCGTTTATGAATTTGATTTCCTATAAATGCAACTAGGGTACGTAAATCATAACCCAAAAACTAAAATCGCAAGTTGTTCGTTTCATCATTTCGATAACCGTCATTTCGGTAACTTTGATAAAATTTTAAAGTGTTACCGAAATGACGAGTTGTTACCGAAATGATTATATTTTTAATTTCTGCCTTGCGTTATATGTAAATCTCGTTTAAAATGTTTTATAATACATTTTTGGCACAAACAAATGAATGAGTCAACGATTCAAAAGTTAAATGATAAATTGAAGAATGGTAAAGAGACCTATTTGCAAAAGCGAGAACAGCAAAATCATGAGGAGTAACAGCGTTTTAAACTTAAATTACGGAAAAAGAATGAAGTACGATTGAAGGATAAAATCCACAATACAAATCAAGACGTAAATAATACGAACAAAAGATTGAACGAAATTGAAAATATCATATTGCCTAGCATATCAGCCAAGACAAACAAAATTCCTAATACTGATAAAAAAATAAGCGAACGCCTAAATCTAAGAAAATATCAAACACAAAATCTGAAGATCACAAACGAAAATGTATCCAAGATAGAGTAAAAAGTTTAGAGCAACAATGACTACCAATCAATTAGAAGAAAAAAGGCGAAAGGACAGAGAAAGATACAGATTAAAAAAAGAACAGGGTACTATAAAAAAATATAAGCTCAGTTAGTGAAAGAGAACAAAGGAAAAAAGAAAAGCGTGGAGAGAAGCAAGCTTGAGGTACAGAAAGAAGTTAAAAACAAGGTGTGCAATAGAGACATATTTGGACGAAAATTCCCCACCTGAAAGTGATGTTGAAAAAAATCCTGAAAATGATCAGGAAGGAAATGCACCAAACGAGCAACCAAATTAAATTTGTCAAGGGGAAATAATGGTAGGAGAAGAGTTAAACGAGATAGGGCAGCATGTTATAGAAAATTGAAGAAAGCACAAGAAAGAATATCAGAACTTGAAAGAAAAGTTGATAAATACCGATAACAAATCTAGAACTGTTTCTGCAAAGGGAATTCCGGTTTCTAGAGTAAACGAGTTGACACGTGGATTGAAATTTTCACCAGAAGTAAGAAAACGTTGAATATTCAGTGAAGTATTAGAAGATCAAATGTCGGAGAACGTACAACAAGCTAAAGGACGCAAACAGAAAAAATTAGTTTGGATGATTACAAGCGGTAAAATAATACGAAAATATAGAATGATCGAACCAGAAGAATTATTTCATATAAAATGCGCAGAAAAAATTACTCAAGATGAATTTATCTCAATATATATAAGAAGTAGCTTAAGAGACAAGCAATCAGAAATTCAGTAACGTAATTCTTAGAAAGAGATACAAATTCAAAAATGTGTCCTAGGAAAAAGTACTTCATACCAAAAGCAAAAATTAAGAAACAAAAGAGAGTTTTATTAGATTTTTATAAAAATACGTACAACAAATATATTGAAAGCGGTGGATATAAGATTTCTTACAGTACTTTTTGGAAAAATAATCCATTTTGGTTAGTTAATCCATAGATAAAAGATCGAGACACATGTGCATGCATTAAAAATGAAAACATTTACTTTATTGTTAAAAAAATATACTATGCCCGCCTAATAAAACAAAAACGTGCGAAAGATATTATTTCAGAGCTTATTTGTAACTCCGCAAATATGGAATGCATTGTTTAGGACTTGTCTGAAGTGCAATAAAAACACCTTCAAACTAATTTCAGAAGATAAAAGTCACTTGAGTAAAAACTTAAATATTTCCAGTGGGAGACTATATCTGAATAAAGGAACATCAAGGGCAAAGCTAGAAAAATACGAAAAACAACAAAAAAGGAAAAAAGTGCAACAATAAACGGGTTATAGATTCTTTTAAATAAACAATTGATACAATTCAAAAGACACGTTTTTACCATGAAACATCAAATAAATACAATGCAAGACAAAAAAGCAATATAGCTTCTGACGAGATCATTATTCAGATTGATTTTTCTAAGAATTATTTAACAAGATTTGCGACAGAAATACAATCCATGCACTTTGGTGCATCAAAACATCAAATTGCCCTTCATGCTGGAATTTATTATATTCGAGATTCACACAACAATAAGATTCAAAGTCGATGCTTCTGTTCGGTTAGTGACAATGTGGATCATCAGTCTTATTCACTTTGGGCAGATCTACATAATATTTTACTGGATTTGAGTACGAATTCTCCAAATACTGTGACACTTACGTTTTTCTCTGATGTCCCCATATCACAGTACAGAAACAGAAAGAACTGCCATCTTTGTATGACAAAAATTCCGTACTACTGCAAAAATATTAAGAAGATATCGTAAAACTTTAGTGAAATTGGCGACGGCAAAGGACCAGTAGATGGACTAGGAGGGAGCTTAAAGCGAAGGACTGACAGTATGGTGCTTCGGGGCAATGAATCTCGCCAGCAAAGACTTGTGTTGAAAAACTGAAAGGTGGTTCCATAGACATTTGGGAAGTTGAAAGTAATGAAATTCAGAAAGTGAAAAAAGAAGTCCCAAAAAAAGTAGCCTTCAGTTACAAATATAATGTCCATTCGTCAGTAGACTTGGAGCAAAGAAGAAGATACGAAGTTGTGCCCGATAAAACTAACATGTCTCCAGTGTGGCTATGGAGAAAAATGTCGACATTTTAGTTCGCAACTCGCTCAGGTAGAACTTTTAAAGTCAAAACAAAAACCAAAAGCAGACTCACATGATGCAAATATGATTAGTACCATTACAAATCTGAATGTCTGCAATGAGCAAACGGTACAATTAGATCAAACTGCCAATGATTATCGTATTCTGTTTATAATTTTAAGAAGTAAGTATTTAAATCTTCCTGAGCAGATGTTCTTAACATAACCCTAGATACTGAAAGTAATCCAACAATGTTACGTGGTAAACCAAAAATAAAAATGATCTCAGATATTATGTTGACACCTGCAAAAATATTTCCACAGAATATTCAATATACTGATAGTAGTATCCTTTTAAAATATTTGACAATCATTTTGCATTTTCAGTACCGTTTTAAAATTTTTCTTAATAAATTGTAAGGTACTAACCAAACTACAACGACGATATCTTAATTGTACAACGTGTTAAATTTTTTTAAATAAAATTCTGAAAACAAAAATTAAAAATAATTGTTTTTCTTCTTTTATAAAAAGTAACTCTAATGCAGTTGGAAATTTGACTGCAAAGTTGGTCAATCAAAACTAATTCACCCACGAAAAAATGTTCTTCAGTTCGTTCCTGAATCGATACGCATCGATATGTTTTATTTTAGTAATTTTCATGTTCATTAAACGTGATATAATTGCAATTGATACCCAAAGAATTAATCATAGAAATTGTACGATTCATTTTTATTTATCGCAATCGCACATACACCAATTTGAAAATCAACGTATTGCTACCAAATTGCTATTAATATGATCACTATATCAATTGTGGAGCAACAATCTACAGTTATTCTGGAGGAATCGAACAATAAAGTAAAATAATTGCGTAATACACAATTGTTGCAAATTCTATTCACCTCAATGAGGTTATGTATTTTATTGAATGGAATTTTGACACATATGAAATTACCGTGTCTTTGTGCGTTCAATAAAACTGACGCTGTAACACGTTGCATTACAATAATTTGAAATTGGATAGAAAAGTAAAAGTTTAATTTGACAGAATAAGTATGACGCTCCTGGTATGATAGATTTTACAAAAAATATCATTAATTAAACATAATATTTAAATTCCTTTGCTTTTAGAATATATAGATTCAATTAAAGTTATAACGAAATGATTTTTCTTAAACTAAATTCGTACAATTTAATACGGAACTACGATATTGCATTAGTCACTAAATAGGATAAACGTCGCTACAGAAACCGCTGAAATAAAAGATTCTATAAAAAATACGAGGTAATAAATATGTAAAAACAAGAATGTTAAATAGGTATAGAAAGCAAACCCAAGCCATGAAAGAAAAAGTTATTTATAGTAAAATACATATTAGTACGGACCTCAGGTTTATACATTATTTTAAAACTACAAACAGGGAAAACAGATTCAAATTTTATGCACTTCTGATATAAAATTAAGAAAGCTTTTGTACTTCGGTCATTAGAAATAAATGCATTAGCAATACACGGAAACAACGCTACAACTTACAATGGAGTAATTTCTTAAAGCTCAGACGCTCGGCTAGCAAAGTCTACAGATATTACATTTTAAACCAAAGGTCATTATAAAATGTAATGTTACGGTGCATTAACCCAGTTACATAAAAAAATAAGCACCCAATATAAACCATAGAAAGTCATGCGTTTTTCACGCGATAAGATTTTATAGTGGAAGAAGTAGAGTAGTTAGACCTGGCGAAAAGAAATGAAATTAATTATCTGCGAGCAGTTTTTCAGAAAACGTTAAAATGTACAATACGAACGAGAAGTACGGGGAGTTGAAAGTTAAAGAGTAAAAAGAAACAGTTTTAAGATAGAAAAATGCAATGTGCGACTAAATTTATTTGAACTTACGCTTGCACGGGCAAGATAAAGAGCTTCAATTTACGAATTCGTAGAATTATCATCGTTGCGACTGGTCAAAAAGGGATTAAGAACTGAAGGGTTTGCTCATCCATTAATTTGGATTTTTTGGTGCGTTGAGTTAAGACAGCTGATGGTTGGAAAGCAAACAGGAAATAGACATACTAATGGTTTCTGCCACTCCTTAACCATTTTTAAAAATGATGTAATTTAAAACAGCGAGTAATATTATAAGTTTCTATGTTTGTACCTTGTAATAGTGTAAATGTGAATTTTAAATGTCAATTGGTTGGTATTTCTGTAGTAGGAAACGAAGCGAACACAAAAGTTTACTTATTTTGTTGAACGATAAATTAACGACGAAATTAGTATTGGTTACAATTACTCGTATTGTTATCGTGCAAGGAATTTTGGAACATTTTAAAATATTAAAAAATATGTACGCATGTAATTTTAAATGTAAATTTTATTAGCAGAATTTAGTGTTCTTTAAAGAATTAAACATTAGTATTTTGAATGGAGTGATGGTGTTATTGATGGATTTAATTTAATGTTTTTTGTTTTAGGATTTTTTTTTAACAATACCTGGCCAAAGTGATGTTAGGAAACTAAGGTTTTTAAGTATATTTGTGTATACACTGTTAAATCTAGGTTGAATTTTATTTGCTTTTATTCACAAACTAGGATAAAAGTTAGGTTATTGTAAAAGGATATCCAATCACCTCAGTAATGGAATCTTATTTTGAAAAGGCCTTGATTTAAAAAATTTTACTTTTTAATTTTATTTAATGTGACTAGAAATTTAATAAGTGCTTTTAAGTTTGCATAAAGAAAGGTAACATGTAATGATCCTTCACTCACATAGGTCAATGACCCAGCGGCAAATAATCGGTGACACATGCTCTCATCTCAATATACAGGGTCAATGGCCCTGACATAGGTGCGGTCGAAGAGTTCATTGATTTGAAGTGAGCCATGACGTCTGCGATGACGTTGTAACGTCATCCTACAAAGGTTCTAGAACCCGCACCTATACAACTGTTCCGCATGTTTGTTGTCACGAACGCTGAAGATTCCGACATTGCTAGGTATGGCAAGGATTTATGGTTGAGCTAAATACTAAGTGTCCAAGTTAAAAAAATTGCCTTCGGGTAAGTGTAGTACAATCAACGTTTACATGCCAAAAGGAGCTGCAACGGAAGCTTTTTCCTTGACATTTAAAGAAAGAATAGCTGCTGTATCTAATTTTAATTGAATAGTTTTGATTACAATATTTTAGAAATCACTTTCCATCAATGCAGAAATCGGCTCAACTGCGTCTTCTTCTATATTTAGAAACAATTTGAAGTTTGATAAAGTTTGATCTCTGTCTCTTAACTTGTAAGATAATGTCTAATAAGAAATTTAATCAAAACCTCATAAAGTAACGTTAATTAATACAACTTAGTAATAAACACGCCAACTATAACTTAATGCATTATTCTTCACCTTCTAATGTCGAATCAAAACAGTTTGAGTTTTAATAACGAATTGCAGATATGGGTTTAAATTATTTTAATTCAACAGTTGTGTAATATAAATTGGAGGAAACAGCAAAGCGGAAACTAAGCGCAGATTGCATTTCCTTATATGCTACCAGCGACTTATGATAGAAGCGTGTAAGTTATTGATTACAATGACAGATGTTCTTGCATATAATAATTTTATTAAATTTATTTTATACGTTAACTGAGATATACTTGTTCACTTACTGGAATTTTACAATTCTATTATCTTTGATCTACAAGACAATTCTAAACAATGTTACATTTCGCTAAAAGTATGCAACTGTACAAAAGTTGTTTTGTACAGTGTCACTGCAATAAATCGTTTCCTTTTTGAACTTACGTTTTAGAACTGTCCTTTGCTCATTTCACTGGAATAAAATGTAAACATTTGTAAGTTTGGCGTTTCTGTTGTAGAACTTAAACTCAAAATATATATTATACGACGTGAAAAAATTCAAACCGCTTTTTAGCGAAATGCAACAACGAATTGTAATTAAAACTTTAAAACATCGATTGTTTTTCGGTTTGTATCCGATTGCAAAGTCACCATCAAGGTGCTAGAGCGTATTATAAATCAGCAAGGTTTTTATTAAAAAAAAATTTTCTTTGTTTTTAAAAGAGCACTGTTTTCGAATAAAATCGAGCTAAGATTTAATGGGAATACATTTATCTTGCTAAAGAATATAATACAGGGTAAATATTGAACATTGAGAAATTTTACTTTTTCCGTTTTGGGGTTTGTTTTCACACAGAGTTTGGTGCTCAATAACCTCCCGTGACTTCATTATTACATCACCTTCAAATTAAAATATAAAATTCGAAATCAATCACGCTGAGTTTACTTTGAGCGCCATATTTCTGCATTAATAAATAATTTTTTATTTTTATTTCTAACTACATACTATACATATACAACTATTCTTATTAGACTTACAACACACACGCATAATCCTTTTCTTACAGTGACCTTTCTCTTTAATCACATGTTTTTTTCATAACATCTCAACTTCAACTTAACATCCTGTAACAGTTCGTTTTTCCTCTGCTAAATTAACGCATAACAATCATGTATTATGTTATAAAATTTGTGGATTTGCTTTTATAGTTTAATATAAATCATACTTCAACAATTATTACAGAATTAAAAGCAAAGTATCATAATTTCGGAACACCTCAATTATTGTTCTTCTTTAATTTTAATCATATAGTAAATAAAGCGCATAGTTATAAATGTCCAGTCTGCATTGTAAAATTTCTACAACGTATCTCCAAGGCGATAACAATAGCGTGTTTGCGCGCACCTGCTTGTTTAAGGCTGTTGTCGACGTGCCGGTCAGTCGGTTTTTGATACTTGCAACGTCAATATGGTAAAGTTCATATCTAAGGCTGACTTCCGAGACGCAATTCAGTTTTCATAAATGCATCGATCCAATTGTTTGAAACTCATCATGCGCAACACTAAAACTAACGCACAACGAGCTGATGTGCAAAAATAACGCTAAAACTAACGTACAAAGAACTGATGTATAAATATAAATTAAAGCAACACTAAAATACGAAACATATAACGTTTAATTACTGATGCAAAGATGGTCGAGTTAGGTTGTTAAATTTTTACTGCGTTCCTTAAATTTCAAGATGGAAATTTTATTATAATTGAAGAAGCAATGGTTAGAGCTAACCAATGGTTGTAGGCAGCTGATGTAATTGCGTATAAAGCGATTACGCATTAGAAACTTACATTATGGATCCAGTTTAAGAGGTTTTGTTATAACGATGAGGCAACTATTTTTACGTGTTTGTCAAATGCTGGAAGTCCACGTGTGGTTTGAACTTGTTTGTTAAATGGTGCAAGCCGCCAAACCTGAGGTCAACGTGGTAAGTGATATCCATCTGTGCAGCAATCATCTGTTTGACGTATAACGTCATGTATAAATCTAACCTTGGTAGTTTGAACTCATGAAACTTAACATCTTTGTGATATTGTTTAATTATAAATTTGAATTTTCAAACGTTCCTTTTTATCAAAAATTTATGCTTTATAAAATTGTCTATGTAACAAAAGTTTTATGAATTTGAATTACGAATAACACAATCATACACTTGTTTATGCACGATAACTATTTATGAGGTTAACTTTACTAATTTGAAAGATCTTCTTACCAAGGTATTTTTATTATATGTGAATCATTTTCTCAGTACTGAAAAGGTGACGGTGACATTAAAAAAATCCCTTAATTATGTTAATGACATTTATAATGCCTAATTGCTCTAGAGACTTTTATTATTTTATTTAAATTGCCCAAGATTAACATTAAATATAAAAATTAATTGAATATTCACAAACTAAGGATAATTATCTGTCAAAATAATTCAGAAATAATTTTCAGTTAATATATATATATATTTCTGTGATAAGGGGTTGTTTAGGGGTGTATTGAATAACAAGGGTCGTGCAGTAACCATAAATTGCAATAGGAAGCAGAAAACTGCATTTATTTAGCAGAAAATTAGAGTAATTCTTATATTATGTAAATAGTAAGCATTTAACACCCTGTATATAGATCATAGTTAGCTTTAAACAATGCGAATAAGCATATCTTACAACAATAGTACTCGTATTTAACAGGAAAATAGGTCATTCAGATATTAGATAATAACAAGTATTCAACACTCGGTATATATACCTTTATTAATTTTAAACAATGCAAGTGAGAATATCTTTCAGTAAAAGTACGCGTATTCAGAGGAAAGAATAGTACAGGTAACTAAACACGCATTGAGAAGTGTTCTAATTAGTTATAATATAATACGGAGATAAGAGATAAAACCTAACAAAGCTTTACGCCATTACGCAGAAATAATAAACATTTTGATAAGAACTTTCCTTCGGTTTCCTTTTTGGTTGGTTTTCTCATAGAATATGGTGTTCAATAACCTCTCATAACCTCATTATCACATTTATATATATATATATATATATACAGGGTGGTCCGGTTTTCATTAGCCAGCGTATATCTCCTGAACTATGCAAGATATAGAAAAACTTCCTAAGAAAAATTTTTTTGAATATATTTTCTCTACAAATATAAGACATTAAGTATTTTCATGGCCTACTATATTTGAGAAATAATATGTCACTTTGGTTTTTTAAATAGAACACCCTGTATATTTTTTTGAAAAAATACTGTACTTGAAATTATATTTACGGTAATATACTATAACCAATGATTTCTTGTCAGAATGCGCTAAATAACTCAAATAATAGAATTCCAATAGGAAACTGTGATTGTTGTTTATTTACTGTATAAATTAATAAATTAAAAAAAAATTTTTTATACATACATCTGAAAATAATAGCTAACAAGAAAACTCATTATCTTAATAAATATTCAAATTGTTCACCGTTACACTCTAAACATTTATTAACTCGAATAATTAAATTTTTCCTAGCATCTTGCAACATGACCGGGATAATTAGCAAGCAAGCTGCTCTTATTTTTGCAATTAAGTCTTCAAGATTTTGAAAAAAGGCAGAGTTAGAATACACTCGGTCTTTTAAAAACCCCCAAATAAAGAAATCGAGACCTGACAAATCAGGTGATCGAGGAGGCCACAAAATCGGTTCCCTATTACAGATCCAGTTCTGATCAAACTCATTATTTAAATAAGTTGTAACATTGATTCCATTATGTGGCGGAGCGCCTGATAGCTGGGGAAATATCATCTAAGAAATCTTGGAACGAAGTTTGCAAAAACATCAAATATCTATTTTGGGTTGAAATACGGACCCAGTATGAGGTCACCTACTACACCTATCCACACATTCACTGAAAATCGTACTTGTGAACGGGTTTCAACAAATTGCTGGGGATTTCTATCATTCCAATAATGTGTATTTTTGATGTTAAAAATACCATTTGTATGAAAGTTAGATTCATCAGCCCAAATTATACTGTCTAAAAATTCTCTTTCTACATTCAATATCCATATACAAAAACCAACTCGGCTGTTGGGATCATTGAGATGTAATTTTGAACCAAACGCATCCTAAATGCTTTCATTGAACGACGTCTCAAAACATTAAACATCTGTCTTCTTGAAACGTTTAATTCAGCTGCAGCCTTAGGATAAGCTCTAAAGTAGGCCAAAATAACCAATTCACGATCTTCGTTATGTTGTACTTGATTTCTGGTGGTAGTTGAAAAGACAATGTAGTACCTTCTGGTGGAGCATTGGAAATGTAAATGAACGGTAGTTGAAAAGCACGCCCCAGGTCGCGGGTTTGAATCCCGACACGGTCCGCTTGAAAAATGTAAAGCGAGCATTTTTCACAAAAATACACCCTCGTTTGGATGAGAGGTATAATGGAGGTCCCGTGTGTGAGTTAAAGATTCCTACCTTGCTTGGAACAGCAAGGGTTCGGCAAAATTCCAAATTTTCCAGGTAAAAAAAACTCGCCTCCTGGCCAATGTAGTACCTTCGGGTGGAGCATTGGAAAATCACATGTAAGGTAGTTGAAAAGCTACCATTGGACCTTAAAGAATTTTCTAAATTGTTAAATGTATTTATATTTGGCTGTTTAAGGTCAGGATATAAGTTTCGATATAAAACTGCAGCTTGACGTTTATTGTTGTTTGACCTATGAAGACAGCATAACATATAAACTTTTTCATTGTTTGAATAATTCATTTCCATTATTTTGCGCGAAGCAACTATTAAGAACACAATAATACTTTACCTTATTAATGTGAAAGATAATTGTGAATAAACAACTGAAATACTGCAAAGGCAATGTTAACAGAAACAATCAGACTGCTATTGAAATTCTATTATTTAAGTTATTTAGCGCACTTTGAATAGAAATAATTGATTGTGGCATATCGTCGTAAAGACAATTTTAAGTAGAATATTTTTTCAAAAAAATGTACAGGATGTTCTATTTAAAAAACGAAAGTGACATATTATTGCTCAAATATAGTAGACCATGAAAAATACTTAATGCCTTATATTTGTAGAACAAACAGATTCAAAAAACTTTTTCTTATAAAATTTCTCTATATCTTGCATAGTTCAGAAGATATACGCTGGCTAATGAAAACCGGACCACCCTGTATATATGCTAGTCACGTAGGTAACTAGGCGGCAGCAATATTTACAATTGCTGACTGGTTTCCTACCAGAGCAGCATAAAACCTAGTAAAAACAGTCTTTCATTATCCTCCAAAATAAAGAACATGGCACTTCAAATAAATATCTCAGAGACCGTAAGCACATATGGTGTGTTATTTATTTACACGTTTATACACAAACATTATCAAATATAAAATCAACATCTTGCAAAATTCCAAAAATTATATACAAAATCAAAAGCAGTTTTTTACACAATTGAAATTGGTGCTTATATAATAAAAACTTAAAATCAAAATTTATAATTTTCCAACATTGCTAATAAATATCTTACAACACGTTAATGTCAAGGACAAATTTTTTAAAGGTCCCCTTTCTCAAACCCCCATATCAAATTACCAGAATAAAGTCTGCATAATAAATCATAAAATTTGCGACTTTAATTAACCTTCGTTAAAAAGACATCTAAAAATGAAATTTATCCTTGTCACAATAAACATCGATATCTTGACTTATTCAAAAATCTTTTTAAAAATAAATTCCTTGTAACATCGGATAACAATTAAAACCCCAACTACACACAATCTAATTACTTGAAATGTTTTAAAATATAACTTTCTTATTACACCAAATAACAATCAAAACATCGGGTTACACATTAAAATTATTAAAAATGTTTTAAAAAAATATTTGGATAGCTGGCAGTAAAAACTATCCGCATATTGTACCGTCCGATCACGCTACATTCTTCTTCTGTTTCCCATTATAACCTCATATATCCATATTAATTTTTACTTTCTCCAAATTTTTAGATAAACAGCGCAACCCCAATTCCCTTCTCTGAAACCTGTTTAATTTCAGTATATTTCGATCAGCAACCTGGTTAACACATTTTTAGAATCTTGCAACATAATTGATCATTATACGAATCACGCATTATCAAATTTGAAAATTTGCAGGATATAACGTTAAAATACTCCACCACGATCTTTGATAATAAATATATCATAATGTTATGCAAAATAATTTAGAGAAAATTTGCGCCCCTTAATATTATGAATCCAAATTGTTTAAACCGCGTTAAAGAATTCTTCATATTCAAATTATTCTACCACAGGTTTGTATTATGTATAAATTGGAGGAAGCAGCTGAGCGGAAATTAAGCTGAGATTGTATTTCCTCGCTTATTACAAGTGATTTACGAAGGAAGGTTAAATTATTGATTTATGTCTCTTGTGCATGGACGTTCTTGTATATCATTCTATCATACTTATTATCTCAGTAGTCAGCAGTTTTGTAATTAAAAAATATTTTGACTATAAAAACTGCGATTGCATTGCAATAATCGCTTTAGAATTTAGAATTCTGCTCCATCTAACAAAGCACTATTAGGAATGTTAAGATTTAACTAAAAACATACACGAGGCAAAAATTCACACGCTATTGTAATTCCTTGAATCGCTTTGCTTTTAAGTTCAAGTGCGCTGTCTGAGCAGAAAGTAAAAGGAGCTATAAATTCTGACCGTAACATCATGAAACCTAAAACGACCATGTTAAGCATGTAACATCGCATGGCTAAAACCTCCCTTGAGACGTCATAGTAATCATTTTAGCTCAAAGAATGTACAATATATAAAAATTCTGAGCCTTAAAAGAAATTTTATTTAATTTGCGAGGATGAATGAAAAATGCGAGGGTGTTAAAGAATTATTTTTTTCATATATTAGTTCAGAAAATATTTGTTAAAATTGCTCTACGCCAGTTACATAAAAGTGAAACGATAATTGACAGAAAATATATCTGGAACATCTTGCCTGTACTATATTCATTATGCAGAACTTCTACTAATGAGAATCTTCGCATAGATCTTCAAATTAGTTGTAATTTAGAAGAAATATACATTGTGAGCACAAAGTTCGATTGCTTCTTGGGGATTACAGATAAGTTGATGAAAATTGTGTTATATTGTGGGAGGTGGCAAATAAGTCATGGTCAATGAGTCTACTTACACCATTGAAGAGCGGATTGAAATGAGCGCGTGGGTTCACGTACACATCCACGCAGATTTAGAATTATTTTACTGTATGGTTTTAGAAACCTTCTTCACCAAAACCATCAATTTAAACAGTGGAAGAAAAAGCTATTTACAGTTGATTACATAAAAGATAGGCCCAACTGCGGGCGAACAGCTTGAGTGGAACCTGCAGCATTCGTCGAACGTTCATCAGAGAAGACCATTCGTAAGCGATAACGAGAGTGAGGAGTTTCACACCCGATGGACGATACGAAAACAAATGAACAAGGATATTGAGTTAAAGGTATTTAAACCTTCGTTTGTAAATGAATTGAGTGACATTGATATGCAAATACGGCATTAAGTTTGTAAGAGATTTCTCAATGTCATTCTATTCTCCACCAGGAAGAAAGTGCTTTGATTGAACGACTGCAGCGCAAAATCTAGGAACGTTTGTATCTGGAATAAAGACAACCCACATATCTTGAAAACTCTAAAGCAGCCTGTCGCAATCCCAATGGAGATTACCTGCATGTTCGTTTCATGTTCTTTTAACGGTGTTGTAAATCAAATAACATTCTCATAATGTTACATGATTGGGTTATTCTGCAGCTACAAGAACCGAGACTGCTCAGTCAGATATGGTTCCTGCAAGTTCGAACACCAGTCCATTAAGCTTTAGCATTAGCGAATATGTAGATGATAAAAGTGTTAAATGGTGAATGGTATGGACATAGTTCCGCCGATTGTCGCGACTATGGAATGGTTACTAGAGAGTCTTGACTTGGCTTCGTAAGACAGTGCATTATGGGGACACATTTAATAGAAGATTGCTAACACACGCTAGAGAGCAGTGACGAACTTAAGGATGCTGTTCGACCTGTATTTAATACAAACACCAGCAATATTGAGAATATTATAATATTGTACATGGAGGAGATATACTACGATATAAAAATGGTGGAACACTCACAGGAATAAGTGATCAACTTTCAACTATAATCGCTTTCTAGGGTTTTGAGCATTGTATTCGTCCTTAAAGACCCCTATCCGCATCTGTATGAAGTGTTTTAAAATTGGTAGGCACTTGCCGCATACACAGCAGTTTGTAACAAAAGTGCAGATGACTTAGTGAATTGTATATTGTAACAAGTTTATTTTCCCGCAATATTTTGACGAATATTTATGTTATTATTTTTATTGAAGGTCAATTCAAGCCTAATATCTCTACACATTTTTACGTAATATTTATTACATGTTGTTTAATCTAACGTAATCTTCAAAACCGCGAGCATGAATTACAAATCGAGCGGTGACATAAAATACCATTTACAAGTGTCATTATAAGACCTCCCTTCTTCGATAAATATAAAGATCGCTGTAACTGTTGTCAAGCGGTAGGATACGTTAGAATACGCCACTTTCACTTGGGCAGGTGGTTAAGAAAGTCGCTTGAGATAAGAACATGACGCTAAGCGGTTATGCTTGGTGTTGGTGCCATGTGAGAAAAAAGTCGATTTAAAGTAAAATCGTCATGTCGACGCTTTACCGACTATGTTTGCACTAAACTAGACGTAAATGTAAGATATTGGCGTTTGAACAACAGTAATTATTATCGAGCCTCAGGGCCACTGTTAATTTAAATTTTCAGTGCAATTACTTGACGTGGATACACGTGGATGTTAGTTTGTTATTTGTAACAAGATTATTTAATTTATGTGATTTTGGAGAATTTTAACCTGATTCAGATGTAACAAGAAAATTTCAATTATCATTAAATATTCCGAAAATGGTTCAAGTACATCGCAATTATTCTTTTGAGGGATAACCATCTGGTATGTAATTAGTTGCTCATTACGTACGTACAAGTTGTAACAACATTTGGAATGACAAAACAAGTAAGTTTTTTTATATTGTTTCAAGTTCGTTATGTTGTTGACCTTTCGATATCCTTGTTATTTGTGAAGAGAACCTGATAAACTTCATTTTTATTTTTCATTAGTACAAATGAAAAGATTACAGAGGGCAGTATATATGTATATGAAGGGTTAACTTTCAAGACTAACAAAATTGAAACTATCATGTTGAATATAAAATTATCTAAGTTCAGATAACTAAATTGTTTCATTTTGCACTACAATATTAATTAATTGTAATATTTTAAAATGCAAGTTGAATTTATAGTCTATAAGTAGTACTACCGAAGGCTAATAAAGATTCTGTCAATATACCATTAGTCATACTTAATAATCAAGTTTGAATATTAATAAGAATAATCATTACTAAATTTTTATGATGTAAGAATAACAACACTATCTAATTTTTTGTGAAATATAGGTGTTGAGAAGATTATTGTGTATATGAGTACATATTTTTCCTAACTCTAACTAAGATAGTCGAACTTTTTTGAAGTTAATTTTGTAAAGAGAATCATTGTAAATAATTTTCAACTGATACTTAAGAGGATAGAGATTTATTTTGGTCACGTGTATGATTAGTAGTTGGAATGAATGAGATTTGTCCTTAGTAATTATATACTTATTTGAATTAATTAACAGAATGCACAAACTGTGCTAGTCTTGGTTTAGTTTGATTACAGGTGTAGCAGTGCATCTTTATCAAGCAATATCGAGCCAGAAGGTAAGCATTTGTAAGAATTATGTTCACGTGATATTTTTTAGAACAGCGGTATGTGAGCATAGGTTTCCGCATTTCTCTTATACAAACAAACTAAAATTAGGTCTTCATTGTATTCAAAAATTCGGTGGCGCCATATTCACTATATTTTTGGTCGTAATCCAACCCCATCCCAAACTCATGTTCTACTCAGAGCAAATCATTCTACTAGCCGTTTAGCCTTTGGAGGTTTCCTTATCCATGAACCGATTTCCATCTAAACTAACCTTGGGCTCTTTACAACATCAGGAAATCCTCGTTAATTATTTTTATGCCTATCAGGTGGCGATATAGGAGTAAAAACCCATTAGTAAGGCAAAACGTTACAATATTTTGAGTAGCAGCTGATTACTTAAGTTTGTGTTGTCGCCTTGAGTTTAATAAATAATAAAGAAAAATTGATACGTTTCAATCACTTACGCGAAAATACCATGAAAACATCCTTATACATTATACATCATATAAGAAAGGATAACACTGCTGTATTAAAAACGATAAAAGATACAGGGTCAGTTAAATGGAAAAAAAGTTGCCTACTAAAGAGTATATAGCTACGTACATTGATGTAGCTGGCAGAGTAATTCAAGAATGCCCGAGCTCAGTTGGTGAGTAGGCGGGGTTTTACCAAAAAGAAAAATACAAGGGAGTCCTAAAATAAAAATACACACTAATTTATAGCCAAAGAACTATGTGATACGTTTTTTTTCCGTGGCAGCCACGTTGGGCGCCAAATTTATGCTACGTAACACAAAGAAAGCCAAAGAAATGACCCGGCTCAATCGGAGAGTAGGGGGGGTTGTAGAAAGCAGACTGACCTATGATGTATGCGGCGGTAAGGAGTTAGTGACAGTACCTGCAATAGAAAAATTAGAATAGTAAACCTGAAAGAAAAAAAGATTAGTCCTGCAAACCTGAAATAAAAAAAAAGCATAGCAGCAATGCATAGTCTAAGTTCTAAATTATTCAGTACTTTGTAGAATGTAAAAAAAAGAAACTGTTTAGATAATCTATATAATATAACAACGTTAAAAGCAATACAGAAAAATCTGTAGTACAAAGTGAGGTAATATTGGGGAGTAGCAGAAACGTTTCCTCACACACCAATTAAACATAAATCAGATAAAATGTTGACAAAAGATAAATAGATAAAACACAATTGGTATGAGTAATTCAGTAGTACTGATTCTTCTTTCTTTTTTTTTCTTTTATTTAAAATAGCATGCAAGTCTATGGTAAAAGGTCTCAGAACGCCAAAGGTATGGCAAAGCAACGGACAGGTATTTATAGTAAAAACAAGTAGGAAATAGTGCAACTTACAGAAAGTCCTTCAGGAACGCTTCCTTGCATTTGAAGTGTGGTATTCACGAGGTCCTGCACTAGCGAAGCACTTCACCCTTTACTAGGAGGGTGTTGATGGAACTTATCACACGTTACCCTAATCACACCTACGTATTTCACTGGTGTTAACAGCAGACATTATCACGCGTCGGAATTCGAATAAGATCGGGAGCTCTTTCTACCTCTGTAGGAGCAACAGTTATCACGGAATTTTGTTCTTCGTCCAACATTATACAAGAATTAAACACCTAGGAATATAATTGAATAGGTTATGATTACCAATTCAAACTCCGCGCCAACCACATAGACATTTAGAACGACCTCGTAAAAATGAAGATAGGTTCACAATAACAAGAGCGATTTTGCAGATTTCACATTGGGTACGCCGAACGAGTAAATATTACTAAGACACAAAACCACTTTAAATACACATTATAAGCACTTTATAACAAATTATATACCGTTCTTTGGATTTTATCACAGTTTATTTAGTGAAAAACGGGCTTGGCTTCAACAAACCACATCGCGTTTTTCCACACTCTCTTCAAAGCAAAAGCAAACAGTAAACTTTTACGTAAGTAATATATATATATATATATATATATATATATATATATATATATATACTCATATTTAGACCAGGGTAGAAAATTAAATAATCAAATCAAATAAATTTAATTACCGTGTATAAGGAATTTCATTAAATAATACGCGTTATTAAAACCATGAAGCATAAATAAACTCGGTTGTTTCAGTAAAAATAAGAAATTTAAATTATTTATAAGAAGAAGCAGTATTGAAAAGCGCAGTGGATAATTTAATTATTCCTAAACAAATGGAAATTACGTGCAAAATTTATATTAATGAACTCTATTTTAAATAACTGGTATTAAACAAAACGTACGGATAATAATTTGTATTCGCTAAAATGAAAGGATGGAAATCAATTTTAATTGGAGTTAATTGAACCATTATTAATAATAAGCATAAAACTTGTAAAAACCCAATAAAACGCAAATCGTAGAAGGGTATTTAAAATGTTACGTTTGAAAACACCTGCGTGTTTTTAAAAGGCAATTTCAAGTTAATTTGTTTGGATAAACATATTGATTCTAAGGATATTGGAAACGATCAGATGCTTTAGCAGGAAATACAGAACACCTGCGTATTTTTAAAAAGCTCATTCTGCGTAAATTTGGCAAATAATTAATGTTTCAAAGAATCTTGGAGAAACCGGGGCTTAATATTCACGAGAATGTGCGATACGGGGTTATTAAACCAAGATAACAGTCCGCGTGGACTAAAATATAATCGATAATGAAGAGTGTCAAGTTGCACCAATACGAACAGGTTAGAGAAGGAAAGAGAAAATGCGTCAAGCAAAGACACATATTTTAAAGGCGGGATTTAAACAACGTCAGGGGTTGCGATTGGTTAAAAATAGGATGCATATATCAGAGGTAAAACAACAATTTCTGTATAAAAGTAATTAGTTTTTCTCGGACAACTTTGCGAGCCGTGTTGAAATTTTCCAAGATCTCAATGGGGTGAGGACTAAATTCATAAAATCGACGTGCAGGCTACAGACTGGGAACGTAGAATGAGGAATTCGTTGGAATTACCCGTTTTAGGGAACAAAGCGACGTGTGGGCTATTCGCTATATATACAGGCGGGAATATGTGTTTCTCTCTCTTAGACTCTTAGACTTTCGACGATTAGATGCGTTAAAAGCTCGTGCATCCGCGACTTGATTTTAAACAGTGCTTTTTAGTTTGATTAAATAATTTAAAGTGTGCTAGTATATTTTAGTGGCTCAAAATAGTTGGTTATTTTACGTGCTAACATGAATGTACTTCAGTGCACTTAGATACAAGGTAATAAAAGTTTATTATCACGGTACCAATTAGTAAAATTTACAACGACAAATGTATACCCAAAAGTAGGCAGTTTTGGCGTATATTGGTAATATTGGTAAAAGGAAGTATGAATTTCTTTGCTATTTTGCGGGGGTGTTAATGACTAAATGGTTCGTAAATGTGTCTGCATCCACTGAACCAGAGGCAGATATACACAGATGAGTTCCGGAAAAGCCTAGAAACAACTTTAAATTAATGGTGATGGAGAACATTTTAAAGCGTTGACAACTTGAAGCTGTAAATAGAATCCGGTTGGAATGGTGTGATTTACAAAAGGGACGATTACACTGAAGCTACGAGGACAATAACCTTCA
The DNA here is from genome assembly GCA_036346225.1 of Platerodrilus igneus. Classification (NCBI taxonomy): domain Eukaryota; kingdom Metazoa; phylum Arthropoda; class Insecta; order Coleoptera; family Lycidae; genus Platerodrilus; species Platerodrilus igneus. The sequence continues at coordinate 1,036,823 of JARFIW010001118.1, read as the reverse complement.
GGTAAATTGTACTATTTTGTTTGACATTTTTGTGTGTATTGAATGACTTTATAATTGATTTACTTTAAATGGACATTAGTGGAATTTTTCTAACCATAAAAATTTAATTTTAAGATGAAATTTGCTTGTTTAAGTAAAAGGGTATTTTGTTTTGATGTTCGGGAATAGGATGAAACTTTGGGTAGGTCTTTGAGCTCAATTAGACAAACCTGGTTAATTAACGTAAAGGGTGGTAGATGCTCCTTTATACTCAGACTCCGGTCTGCTTATCTTGTTATATTAATTAGTAGGCATCCAACAAGGACTTTAATTTTGGATGCACAGTAAAATGATAATAAAATTAATCCGGAAATTCTTTTAAAACTGAATTTTATGTTCAAATTTAATTTGAAAATTTAATGTATTCTGAATATTGATGTAAATAGAGTTAACGTTGATGTTTGTGGTAGGAATGTGTTGTTTAATTTTTATGATTGAGAATGGAAGTTATCTAGAAGAGCAGCCGAGGCGATTAACAGAAGGAATCAACGGACCAGGTGATTTAAAAGGTTTCACAGCATTCTTGGCGCCAAACTGTGGGGCTCGAATGTTTTTTTAAAGGGCCAGTACACAGAGATATGAGAAGAATCACAGCATTCTTGACGCCCAAACTGTGGGGCTCGAATGTTTTTTTTTAAAGGGCCAGTACCTAGAGATACAAGAAGATTCACAGCATTCTTGGCGACCCAAAAGTGAGGCTCGAGTTCCAAATAAAATTTTTGTTATTTTATTCCAGGAAACTGGCGATCTGAGAGAGAGAGTTTCTGTTTGTGGATAAATTTAAAAGTATTTTAGAGTGTGTGAGAGTGATTAGAACGTATGCAGAGAAAGGAGTGGTTAAGGAGTCAAGGAGTGGAAATTGGAAGTGACGATAGTGCATTGTGTGGGAAAAATTCGAAAATGGAAGAAGCTGGAGGCAGTAGAGATCAGTCGAGGACGGAATCAGGGGATCAAGGAAACGAGATGATATTGAGAATGTTAGAGAGGATGAGTGAAGAATCTAATAGAGCTAGGGAAGAATCGAATAGAGCTAGGGAAGAATCGAGCAGGAAGTTAGAAGAGATTAGAGAAATGAGTGAGGAATCGAATCGTAAGTTTGAGCAAATTAGTCAGAAAATAGATAAGACGAATCAAGAAGTTTCAGAATTTAAAATAGTCTTACCGTAAAGATGGGGGAAGTTGAAAATAGGGTTGAAAAAAATGAACGTGATATTACAGGTCTTCGACAGGAAATGGGACATTTAAGGTCCGAAGTACGTATTTTCTGTGAAGAAGAAATAAACGTAAAAATGACTGAAGTAACGGACTCATGTAGGGATCAGTTAGGCAGGGTAGAACGTGAAGTTAGTAGTATTAAATACAACATGTCAAATTTAACGGGGGATGGTCCCAGATTTTATACAGGTAGCGTATCATTGGACCAACACATGAAGTTTTATGGCGATAACAGAGTAAATCCACAAATTTTTATTAATAGTGTAAGAAATCTAGTGGGAAATTTATTTGATGAACAGACTAAACTAAATACGATAAAGGCTTTATTAAAGGACAACGCGGAAGCATGGTACAATCTAGTAGGACAGGACATAGACACGTATCAGGACTTTGAAAACAAATTTTTAAAACACTACTGGAGTGACCACAGACAAGACCAGGTACGAGACGACTTAATTACAGGAAAATTTAAGGGAGAGTTTGCAGGATCTAGGGAGCAATATGCCATCCGCAAGTACAGTGTGGCCAAACAACTGAATCCACCATTGACGGACAGACAGATTATCAAGTACCTATCACGACATTTTGAACAGGAAATTAGACAACACGTGGCCTTACAAAACATCACAGAACGGGAGACATTTTAGAGTATTTACAGAGATATGACGATGTAGTGTAGGACGGACAAGAGAGATACGAGAACGAAACGTTAACACAGTTAGGTTTGACAACAGGACACCGAATTATCCGAGACGGCCTGACTACAACAGAAATTTTCGACCGAATTGGGAACGACGAGGACAGGAGTACAGGAGCAATAGTGCGACTAGGGGACCGACGCCAAGACCTAGTTACACGAGACAGAACAGTTTACCGGAAGTAAACAGGACTGTGACCAGCACGCCGAATAGAGACAGGGACACGGATATTGACACGAGGAGGACGTACGCACAGGTTGTAGAAGGACAACCAGGACCAAGCACGGAAAACAGGATGAGACAGGATTTTTAGAACGTGACAGACCACTAGATTTCTGTGTAAATGTATACGAACATCCACGTGAATTTTTCAAAATTGAGGAGGAAGTAGAGCCAGAAACTGAGGAAAAATTATGTTTGCCAATTATTAATTTAGAAATTTTTGAGAATAATGTAGAAGTATTACTTGATACAGGGGCAGAGGCGAGTTTAATATCGGAGGAATTCGTCAGCAAAATTAGGGATAAGGTTTGTGATAGAATTATGCCTATAAAACGTAGCCATTTAGTAGCTCCAAATAAAAAGAAGTTTGCTGTAGTAAATAGTGTTGTGGTGCTTAGGATAGATATAGGAGGTTTAAGCTGTGAACAGGAGTTTGTAATTGTACCTGGACTGAAGTTTCAGAGCATTTTAGGTGTTGACTGTATGATGAAGTTAGGGTTTTGATAGATATGGAAAGGAAGGTAATAAGAATTAAGGATAGGGTAGTGCCATGGAAAGGCAGTTATGAAGTCACAGAGGATGACACGGGGTTTAGTATTAATGTAGTAGAGGTAGAGGATGATGAAGGTAAACAGATCAACACGATAAGATGTCCAGAGGATAGGAGAGTAGAGGTTCAAGCTTTAGTACAAGAAAATGCAGAATTAGTGGGGGTAGAAGCAGCATATCGGGAGCAGGTGAAGGCAGAATTATTTTTGACGAGATTAAGTGGCAAGTTTATTTTTAGTAAATTAGATTTAAGGAATTCATTCTGGCGGATTCCATTACACAAAAATTCTAGAAGGTACATAGGATTTTCCATAGAGGGAAAAATCGATAATTGTAAAGTAGTATCGTTTGGTTTGTCGGCAGAAAAGGAAATAAGAATAAATAAGAAACAGACAAGTGTAGGGACTGAAGAAGAAGTAATATTTAAGAGTCAGGATAAGAGGGATGATAAGTTTATTGTATGTGAGATAATAGGGAGGATAAGTGTAGATATAGAAGGGGGAGAGATAGGGATGAAGAGTATTAGGATGGTGAGAAGGAAGACTTGGAGGGTCAAGAAGAGAGTTAGATTTAAATAGGATAAGAATAGAGATAGGTGTATATAGAAAAGTAGAAGTAAGTGGTTATAGAAAATAAAGCTAGATATAGGACACATATGGGAGATAATTAGAAATAGGTTTAGGATGAGGATAAAGAGTAAATGTAGGAAGAAAATAAGATAGGTTAAGTATAGATATTTTATATAAGATTAGTGGAGAGTTAGGAATAGAGTAAGAGTAGGATAGGCATATAGGATTAGGTAGGGGGAAGTAAAGTATAGTGAAGAGTAGTTAAAAGTTAGGAATAGGATAGGTATATAGGATGTATATAGGATTAGATGGATAAGTAGGATGAAGTTAGGGATAAGTTCAGTTTATAGAAGTAGGTGAGAGTTAGGAATAGAATAGGGATATAGGATAGGTGTAAATATTTTTTTGGATTGGAGACAAAGTAGGTAAGTTAGATAGATAAGGATAGAGAGATAGGCAAAATTTTGTAAAGATTTTTGGCAGTCTAAATATTTGATATTTGCATTCAAATAAGTGGGATTATTTGTATTCAAATAGGGGGAAAATACTCATATTTAGACCAGGGTAGAAAATTAAATAATCAAATCAAATAAATTTAATTACCGTGTATAAGGAATTTCATTAAATAATACGCGTTATTAAAACCATGAAGCATAAATAAACTCGGTTGTTTCAGTAAAAATAAGAAATTTAAATTATTTATAAGAAGAAGCAGTATTGAAAAGCGCAGTGGATAATTTAATTATTCCTAAACAAATGGAAATTACGTGCAAAATTTATATTAATGAACTCTATTTTAAATAACTGGTATTAAACAAAACGTACGGATAATAATTTGTATTCGCTAAAAATGAAAGGATGGAAATCAATTTTAATTGGAGTTAATTGAACCATTATTAATAATAAGCATAAAACTTGTAAAAACCCAATAAAACGCAAATCGTAGAAGGGTATTTAAAATGTTACGTTTGAAAACACCTGCGTGTTTTAAAAGGCAATTTCAAGTTAATTTGTTTGGATAAACATATTGATTCTAAGGATATTGGAAACGATCAGATGCTTTAGCAGGAAATACAGAACACCTGCGTATTTTTAAAAAGCTCATTCTGCGTAAATTTGGCAAATAATTAATGTTTCAAAGAATCTTGGAGAAACCGGGGCTTAATATTCACGAGAATGTGCGATACGGGGTTATTAAACCAAGATAACAGTCCGCGTGGACTAAAATATAATCGATAATGAAGAGTGTCAAGTTGCACCAATACGAACAGGTTAGAGAAGGAAAGAGAAAATGCGTCAAGCAAAGACACATATTGTAAAGGCGGGATTTAAGCAACGTCAGGGGTTGCGATTGGTTAAAAATAGGATGCATATATCAGAGGTAGAACAACAATTTCTGTATAAAAGTAATTAGTTTTTCTCGGACAACTTTGCGAGCCGTGTTGAAATTTTCCAAGATCTCAATGGGGTGAGGACTAAATTCATAAAATCGACGTGCAGGCTACAGACTGGGAACGTAGAATGAGGAATTCGTTGGAATTACCCGTTTAGGGAACAAAGCGACGTGTGGCTATTCGCTATATATACAGGCGGGAATATGTGTTTCTCTCTTAGACTCTTAGACTTTCGACGATTAGATGCGTTAAAAGCTCGTGCATCCGCGACTTGATTTTAAACAGTGCTTTTAGTTTGATTAAATAATTTAAAGTGTGCTAGTATATTTTAGTGGCTCAAAATAGTTGGTTATTTTACGTGCTAACATGAATGTACTTCAGTGCACTTAGATACAAGGTAATAAAAGTTTATTATCACGGTACCAATTAGTAAAATTTACAACGACAAATGTATACCCAAAAGTAGGCAGTTTTGGCGTATATTGGTAATATTGGTAAAAGGAAGTATGAATTTCTTTGCTATTTTGCGGGGTGTTAATGACTAAATGGTTCGTAAATGTGTCTGCATCCACTGAACCAGAGGCAGATATACACAGATGAGTTCCGGAAAAGCCTAGAAACAACTTTAAATTAATGGTGATGGAGAACATTTTAAAGCGTTGACAACTTGAAGCTGTAAATAGAATCCGGTTGGAATGGTGTGATTTACAAAGGGACGATTACACTGAAGCTACGAGGACAATAACCTTCAGGTAAATTGTACTATTTTGTTTGACATTTTTGTGTGTATTGAATGACTTTATAATTGATTTACTTTAAATGGACATTAGTGGAATTTTTCTAACCATAAAATTTAATTTTAAGATGAAATTTGCTTGTTTAAGTAAAAAGGGGTATTTTGTTTTGATGTTCGGGAATAGGATGAAACTTTGGGTAGGTCTTTGAGCTCAATTAGACAAACCTGGTTAATTAACGTAAAGGGGTGGTAGATGCTCCTTTATACTCAGACTCCGGTCTGCTTATCTTGTTATATTAATTAGTAGGCATCCAACAAGGACTTTAATTTTGGATGCACAGTAAAATGATAATAAAATTAATCCGGAAATTCTTTTTAAAACTGAATTTTATGTTCAAATTTAATTTGAAAATTTAATGTATTCTGAATATTGATGTAAATAGAGTTAACGTTGATGTTTGTGGTAGGAATGTGTTGTTTAATTTTTATGATTGAGAATGGAAGTTATCTAGAAGAGCAGCCGAGGCGATTAACAGAAGGAATCAACGGACCAGGTGATTTAAAAGGTTTCACAGCATTCTTGGCGCCAAACTGTGGGGCTCGAATGTTTTTTTTTTAAAGGGCCAGTACACAGAGATATGAGAAGAATCACAGCATTCTTGACGCCCAAACTGTGGGGCTCGAATGTTTTTTTTTAAAGGGCCAGTACCTAGAGATACAAGAAGATTCACAGCATTATATATATATATATATATATATATATATATATCAACCAAGTACGAAAACTAACAACGTAACGTAATTAACATATAGGAACAAAGGACAAACTAGAACCCTTCTCTATAGATATATCAATCGTTGTTATACCAACCGCGTATCGACTCTTATCTAGACTGGTATAATAACATAAGGAACATACAAAACGTGAAATGCCCCAATCGTATCTAATAATTAATTACAGGCTGTTTATCGTTTCCGATAAGTTGGAATTTATTTATTAATGAGAATCAAGCTTTAAATTATCTACTTTAATTAATACACGCGAGTTAAATTGCATACAATATGAAAACTATTCGAAAGTATTTACTTTATACAAACAGCGATCCACTTATTATAATACGACGCATTCGCCAACGAGTTAATAAATATAAAACCTAGAGATAGTAGTTGCAGAAATGTGTTTACCAATTGAGTAGTGTAAAAAGGTTACACTATAAAAATGCCCGTTACATATGTATAAGAAAAACGTCTAATTAGAGAAATATGTCACACAATAAGAGGAATATTCTTAAGGGATTTTCCCAGTATCAACAAAAAAAAGATTCAAGCAAATAATCACTATTACTTTCCTAAATGTTCGGTTTAAACCAAAAAACTTAAATATATAATGAAGAACAAAACAAAAAAATGTACTTAAAATGGCGAGCTGTAGTTTTTAGGTCTTTATCTGATATTAATTATCAAACAAAAAGTTAATTTTCCCCTCTAAAAACAACAGCTCTACATCATCATCGTATGCACAGCATTAATTACCTAAAATTATCAATACAAAAATCAATAAATAATACCCTATTAATAATTACATAAAATTTCCCAAACGAAGTTAATAAATAATATCAAATTAACAATCAATGCTATTGTGAGCATAAGGTTACGTGTATAATCTTGTCCGAAGAAACAAATCAATACCCAATATGACTAATGATCAACCCCATCGCACGCATAAAGATCATCGTTCTACAACTATTAACTTTAGTCAACCAATAAAAACTGCAAGGTACTGGTTCGACCAGTTTAGAAAGCTCATAGAAAGAAAATAGTGAACAACCACTCTCCCACGTGTCCAAGGCGCAGGTTTGGTCACACTTTCCCTAATGACAGGGTGGAGCAGAGGAGCTAGAGATCCCGTAGGGTGGGTGTCCTCCCATAACGAAAGGGGCGGCAATCCAACGGGTCGTTCCAGTTCACAGAATGAAGCTATAACAATTACCGCAAACGATTAAACCCCCTTTCCAAAGAAAAGTACATTTTTCTAAATAAACTACTCACCACACAGTGTGTGCACGAAATTTTGAAGATAACACAAAAGGTAACGAAAAGTAAAATTAACGACGAGTAATTATTGTTGTATTCATACAGAAAGAATTGAGTAAAGATGAACTCGTTTAAATAACAAGAATTTAATGCAATCCTCCCGTTATCATACCATACCAACAGGTGATTAGAAAACTTAAAACATGGTTTATCAGATAGTTCAATACATTATTTCAACGAGTCTTTAGAATGAAGTAATCTACAAAGTAATTACACGCTATCGTAATGTGTAGCAAGTTCACGGATACATAAAACAAGGCATTGACTATTTAATTTATAGAATAAGCGTTTCAAATTCACCGCAAATTGGTTTAAATGAAAATTGTTAGGAAGCGTACTTATTGTAAAACGGTAAGATATACAGGATGTTGTTGGAGTAGTAACAGACTCTACGTAAATGAATAACGAATCAAAAACGGTGCGGTTTTTAACTTTCCGTCAAAAGTGAACGTAACAGACCCCGCCCCAAGCAAAATTAAAAGGTCGGGATAGGAAAACAAAAGCACGAGAGCGGACAGTACAGAAAAAAACCAAACAAACAAAAAAAAAATTCGCTTAAGAAAAAGAAAACAAAAAAAAAACAACAAAACGATTAATATCCGGCTCGAAACTCCAATATATAATAGTAGGATAACCAAAAAAAAGGAAAAAAGTAAAAAATTCGCTTAACGAAATAAAAAACAACAAAAACACTCCAAAATAAAAAAAAAGAATTCTCATCCAGCTTAAAGAACCAAGGTACCGGACAAAACCAAGAAAGAAAGAAAAGAAAGGAAAATTAAAGAGAAGCACAGGAAAAGATAGGTGGGTAATAGCAATGAGCGAGGACAAAGGTAGAGCGGCGTCAACACTGCTAAAGTCGTCAAAGGACGGATGCTTTTTCAGCAAAGAAACAGGACAGTCTTCCACCTCAAGAGACGATTGGTTTACTGCAGAAAAACTAAACGTAAAGGAAAAGAAGTGAGAAAAAAACCAACAATAACAGCCAAAATGACCAAAGTGTCAGGCCTCACAGTAAGCTAGGGAACAACAAGAATGCTGGATAGACAAAAAAATTAATTACTTCAAGCTATGGTACCCAAAGAATGCCAACAAAGAAAAAACCAAAGAAAAGAAACGCTAACTAGTCCTAAAGTCGACTAAGTCGTGGTTTCCGAAAAAAAGAAAAAAGGACTAGAAAGCACCTACCACAGGAAGGGGATCGAAAAATATATCAAGCCGACACGAAGACTGACAGAACGTAAAACCAGCCATAGGAAAAAGGAGAGGAATGTGTAACGAAAGGAACGAGGAAAAAAAGAAAAAACCAAAAAGAATGACATCAAGCAACAAATACAAAAACCCTAAGAATCGCACAAAAGAAAATAAAACAGAATTCCAGTGTAGATATGTATGAGAGTGTGTGTGCGTGTGCGTGCGTGCGTGTGTGTGTTGATATATGAGCATGTGTGTGTGTGCGTGTGTGTGTGTGTTTGTGTATAGTGTGTAAGTATGTGTATGAAGTGTGTGTATGTGTGTGTGTATGTGTGTGTGTGTGTTGTGTGTGTGTGTGTGTGTGTGTGTGTATGTGTGTGTGTGTATGTCGTCTCTTACGACAGGCGGGTCTACAATGGGGCTATTCTATTTCAGGATCCACACGGGGTAAGAAAAAGAAAAAAAACCCAGTCAAACAGGGAAGTAAATGAAGGGAATCGTAAAGTCCAAAAATCAAGTCCTAAGGAGAGCAAAATCGGCATAAGAATCTGGGGAGCGAGGACTAGATATTGGGCTCCAGACGGTTGCGTCGCCAGCAAGAAAATAAAACGAGATAAAGGACATTAGGATTTCGCCGACATATATCCTCAGGTTCGGAATGGGCATAGACTAATGTCTGCCTCTTTTGGGCAGTTTTCTGCAAAACAGGTACAGTAGGGGGTGTAGTAGTCGTAACACGCGATTTAGCAGGTGGCGAGGGTGGAGGTAGTAGTGATTGTCGTAGTTTATGAAACTCAAAACACGTTATGGAACAAAGTTGTGTGTTGTTAGGATTGGTGGAAAGAAAGTCAACGGTAGAAAAGGAATCATCATGGGTTGTCAGAATATCAACGGCAGAAAAAGGAAAAGTATTGGCTGTAAGAAAATCAACCTTATGAAAAGAAAGCAGAGCACACTTCAGTTATGTTAGATAAAGGGACAGAAACTGATAAAATTTTATCGATATTAGATAAAAGACTAGCAGTATCGCAGTTAGGAAAGAGAACAGCATTGGCTGTAGGAATATCAACTGTAAGAAATGGAGCAGAATTCGATAACACTGCAGTAACATTACATAAAAGAACAGAAACAGGTAGAATTTCGTCAACCTTACAAAAACAAACAGCATCAGGAAGAACTTCAACAACAGAAGATAAAGGAACATCAGCTAGAAGTTTATTAACCCTAGCTAAAAGAGCAGAAGCAAGTAGAAGTTTGTCGGAATTAGATAAAGAAACACAATCAGCAAGAATTTTGTTAACATCAGAAAAATGAGTAAGAGCAGGTAACGTTTCATCAACGACCGACAAAGAAGTAGAATCAAGTAAGACTTTATCACTGTTAGATGACGGAGTAAAAACAGACAAAACTTCAGCCACAATAGAAACTGATTCCTTGACAATAGTAGATGGAAAAACAGGATCAGGTAAAACTTTGACGACAACTGCACCAGGTTTTATGGCTATGGGTTCCCTAACTTTATCAGGACCTTCTCTACCCGTATTAGAAGTTATCGTCACTTCAGCTACAGCTGTGATTGCAGACATGACAGAAATTTCTTGACTTGAATCATTAACAAAGCAGGAACAGGTAAGATTTTGACAAAAACGGCAAAAGGCAATAACAATACAGGTTCATGGACTTCAACAGGGCCCTCTCTGACTAAATTAGAAATTATCCTCACTTTAGCGACATGTGTGTTTGCAGACACGACGGGAATTTCTTGAGTAGAATCATTTAAGAAAGCGAAAACAAACTCTTGAGAAGCTAGCTGCAAGTCACTAATTCGAAGTATGGATTGCGACGGTGGTGGAGGCACATTTTGGGGCGGAAAAGAAAACGTAGGATCCATTTGATCATCTTTTGATTCGCGAAGGACGGAAGAAATTTGGTTCTTGTTAGTAGAAGTTTAGTAAGTAGGGCGTGATAGCCGTAAAAATCAATATTATAGTTTAAAGGCTCATATAGGCTCATATAAGGAGGTGTAGAAAAGGATGTAGAACTAGAGACGGAAGAAATTTTGTTTGAAGCTATATTAGCCAAAGAAGGGTATGTTTTGATAGTAGTGGCAGGACGACCTGGATGTGGTACAGAAGAAAACGTAGAGTTAGCAGCAGAAGAAATTTGGCTCCTAGAGCTGAGAACAGAATTGAAAGTATGATTCGAAGACCTATTAGTAGTAGGATGACAGTGTGGACAGTTGCGGCGAGAAACTCCCTTATATCCGAAACCATTACAGTGGAGTACTTGAGGACTAGTACAACGTGTCGAAACATGAACAGGTTTGTCGCAATTAAAGCATATGACCTGACTAGTAGAAGCAGAACTAAGAAGAAGAACAGTAGAAAGTATGGAAGAAGTATCTCACCTACGCGTAAGCGTAGGAGAGACCTTAACAACTCGGTCATGTAAAGTAAAAGTATTTTTCTCAGCTGTAGCATACTTATACGCAAGATCCGGTTCGGCAGTAACAGTATGTTGGTCTGGATTGGATGATACGACATTATCGGCCAGAATGTTTTCCGGTTCTAGCTTCAGACATTTTTTCTTCAACTCTTGTAAGGAGCGTACGGTAGGCAAATGGGCTCGATAGAATAGAGCGAGGTTACGAAGCACCATGGACAATTTATCATCCTCTTTGAAAGAACCATACCACTCAAACAGGGCCGTCATACACGCGAAATAGTCAGTAATGCTTTCTGATGATTCCTGCTGTCTATTGCAGATACCATCATACAGTCTTATCCATCAGTCATTTTGAATACAAATAAAGAAATGAAATTAGGAGAAAGTAACTAAATAAAGGCTAACCGTAACTCGATAAAAACTTAAGAAAGAAATTATTGTGAATACAGGACAATTTAAACCATATCCGACAGATAAACTTCGGGAACACGAAACAACAAAATAGAAATTAGGAATAGTAATAGTAACAAAATTCCGATAGTCTGAAATGAGCCAACCAATGATACTTAGCGATCCAGAAAAAAAAACTAAACTAAAATTTAAGACGATCGAACCCACACAAGAAATAAGGAAAACTGATCCTCATGTGAGGAACATTAAGGAGCCGAAAGAAAAAAATAAATAACAGTTCGAGCCCGAAGAAAAAAAAAGCACTATTAGGCCTAGAAAAGTGGATAATGTAGGAACTTAGGTCATAACAAAACAAATCGGGCCAGAAATTAAGCGAAATAAAATCGAAGCACACGTTTACCGAAACCAAAATTGAAGCCAAAACTAAACAAAACAGAATCAGAACAAAAGTAACTCACAACAAAATCGGAGGCACGTTGGGCGCCAAAATTTATGCTACGTTCATTGACGTAGCTGGCAGAACAATGCCAGAATGCTTGGGCTCAGTTGGTGAGTAAGCTGGATTTTACAAAAAAAATACAGGGGAGTCCTGAAATAAAAATACACACTAGTATATATCCAAAGAACCATGTAAACGAAAAACATCTAATTAGAAAAATATGTCACACAATAAGAGGAATATCCTTAAGGGATTTTCCCAGTATCAACAAAAACAAAAAAAATTGAAGCAAATAATCGTTATTATTTTCCTAAATGTTCGGTTTAAACAAAAAAAATTACTCAATAATCACGACTTACATATATCATGAAGAACAAAGTAAAAAAAACACAAAACCGTCATACATTAGCCAACAACTTTACAACACCCTCTCGTAATCACTAACGATCCATTTCTCATTTACTCAAAAGTATTGTACACCATGATGGGGAAGTTTTGCTACTTGCACTGCCTCAACTGCCGTTTGAGGATCGCATTTTAGATATCCTATAAGTTCTACGCGCTGAATCTCTTGGTAACACTTGAATCTTAATAATATACTTTGATACTAGAAGGTGTAAAAATTCTGACTTTATAAAGGATCTAGAGCTATAAAAAGAAACAAAAACAAACAAACTAAACTCATCAAGAAGTCACACCCACTTTTCTAACGTATCAAAATATCAGCTACCTTTCGCATGTTAGTTTTTAAAACATCCGCCCTCCCTTTTATATTCACAATTTCCACTTGTTATTCGACGTGTCCTGCATCATCAAATCGATTGTTGTGCGTGAATTTCTCTCAAAAAATTTCTGATTTACTAACTTTGCGACATTCGGATGTTATAGTTACCAGGGTCAAGTCGCCGGCCGGTTCCGTGTCTTCCTTCTATTTTGCCGGCATGTGTTTTAGAACGGGTATTTTTGTGAATTTGTGGTGCTACGTGTTCGAGGTTGCCCGTGGGGGTTATTTAAATCGTATAAAAGAGGACTATGTTCGTATACTTTGCGATCTGAGAGGAGATAAACCCTGCCCGCTCGAGCCTCGATTCTCCTGCCATTCCAAGACAAATTTTTGTCCTAGCCCTTAAAAATTCAAGTCCATATTCAACTTTACTAGATCGATACCTATATCGTAGGGTTTTAGCGATCTTATCATCCAGTGTTATGTTAATGCAGTAAGTAGAATCAAAAGTATACCAGGTTAAACATTTCTCTTTTCCCAAAATCCAACGGTCACTTAGGAAAGCGGTAGAATGTATAAATGATTTGGGCACTCTCTTGCCTTACAGAAATGAAATCGACAGTAACGGAGGATGAATCAGTAGTTTGTTCAATGTCATTATGGTGCAGAATGCAACAGTTAATAGCGCATTAAAGCTCTCAGTGAGTATCCCACGAATATTCAATTCTACAAAGCATCAAATTATGATAGCACCACTTTTAGTGAACTATTCTGGAGGTAAACTTCTCCTCCATTTAGTTGGGGACTACTCAGGATGAGGTTCATAAGAAGAAATGTACAAAAAACTTCTAACATTCTTGTAGTTGGAGCGTTGAATGGTAGTAGTTTTAATAAAGTTAGCAGATCGGATGATTCAGAACGCGTCATGATTACGCTAGAAGCAGAAATTGCGAATTATAATGAGGGTCGGTGCAAAAAAAGGGGACTCTGCAGCAAGTACCAAGTTAAGAATAGGAAGGAAAAAGGTTTGTAGTGATCATGAAGGTAGGACAGTGGGCGAATCTTTATTAACAACATAGTAATCATCATCATTAGGTTACGTAACTGGTTAGACGCCGTACCTACATTGTCTCTTATTCTGAGCCAATCTACACATTTCCCTGAAATTTCTACAGCCTACAAGTTTCACTATCTGCCTGCAATAATCTTATCTAGGTCTACCTCTACCTCTCCTTTTTCCTGTTTCTGCTTGTAATATATTCCGCATTATTCCCCAAATGCCTTAGAACATGGCCTGTCCTTCTATTTCTCCTATTTTATTTTTGTTTTCAACAGATATGCTTCTACCCCTCCTCCACTTTGTTATTAATTTTGTCTGTCCATACTATCATCATCATACATCTGAAGCACCACAATCCAAAAAGCTTCTATCTTGTCCTGTCTGCTTTTCCTACTGCCCCTATTTCATAGTAGTACAATGCTGTGTTCCGCACATAGTGAAATAAATATTTTAATTAGGATTATTGTTAAACCCACACCAACTACGATATATGTATCCACACTCCTACAACTGGCCATAATTATGAAGAGGTAGTGCTTATTGATGAAGAAGTAAAGGAATCAATGAAATACCCTAAAAGGTATAATAATAATTGGAGATTGGACTGCTATAGTTGGTAAAGAAAATGATGCGCAAATTGCAAGTACGCATATTAGGAAAACAAAATGATAGAAGAGAGCGATAGTGGAGTTCTACACAAAGTATAAAAAGGTAATCGAAGATACTAGTTTAAAAAATTACGTTAGAAAACTACATACATAGAGAAAACCAGGAGCAGACGTATATAGTAATCACAACTTCTCGAAGCAAAAACGCAAACTCGGTTTTATAAATTTGACACAGAGATCTAGATCAATGAAACGGGATTTAGACATTGCATAAAGAGGAAAATATGACAAAATTTTCCCGAACGTATTGCAGACACCGGTAGTAGCAAATAAAGCACATTAACTTCTAAAAAAGGAAGGATAGCTATTAGATAAGAAATTTATACATCCGAAAAAATAAATCCTATCAGAACGAAACGCGTTGGTAGAAAAGCTTGGATAAAGGAGGAAGTATTAAAGTTGATATCTAAACACAAGAAATATAATATTTTTAAAGATAGGATGGAAAGTATAATGTATAAACAACTTCAAAATAGACTAAATCAGAAATGTGTGACAACCAAGCAAGAAGAATTAGTGGAAAGTGCCTGAACATCGCAATACAAATGATTGTTGGTAAGGTAGATAAGGAAAGGAAAGGAAGATAAGGAAGTACTAGTAACTTATCAAGCTAGAATGGAAAACCAGTATAGAACAGCAAAAAAATGTTAAAAATACTGAGGAGTTATATAGAAAAAATAGAGTGAAGGTTGAAATACTACAACGAAAGAAGACTAAAAGATGGATAAAAATGAGACCCGTTTTTAGTAGCTAAATTTGAAAGAGCATTAAAAGATTTGCAGATCAATAAAACGGTAAGAAGGGATGACATACTTTCGGAAATACTAAAACTTTCAGGAAGGCAGCGCACGCAGAACTCTTTACTCCAGTCTGTAAGTTATATGAAACTTGAGAAACACCGCCAGATTTCACAAAAAAAATGCTATAGTATCGAATCCAAAAAAGTTAAGACAGATACATGCGAGAATTAGAGAACAATTAACGTAACGTAAATTCTGTAGATAACTCGAATTTGTTATAGAAGAATAGAAGACAAAGTAGAAAGCGAATTATGGGCAGGACAATTTGGTTTTAGAAAACGTAGGAATATATTCTGCGCCTAAAATTACTTACAGAAAAAAAGATAAATCGGAAAAAGCATTTCATAAAGCCGAATGAAATACCACGTATGAAATATTTTAGAATAAAGGTTTGCAAAATCGAAATTGAAGAGAAATTGCAAATATTTATAAGAAACAAATAACTAAAATGACAGTAGACGACCAAGAGAAGACGGTAAATATAAAGAAAACATCAAGCAATGTTAAGATTTACGGATAATTCCCTACTCTTAGACAATAGTATTATCAATCTGAAATACAGGTTAATTAGTATGATATAGAATTAAGTTAGGGCTGCATAAAAATGAATTAGTGGAATAAGTTGTTTGGAATATTTTAAATATATGTTTGAAAAATAGAAATTGGAAAGAATTTGTAAATATGTAAACAAACAAATAGCAGAAATCAAGTAGACCATGAAGATGGGGAAGTATGTGTGAAGAAAACGTCAAACAATATTAAAATTTGCGATCGACACACTACACCTAGCCAATAGCATAATAAATCATGACAACATGTTAATATGAGTATGGTAAAGAATTAGGTTAAAGCTGCATGAAACCAGATAAGATTAAAATAGGAGTAATAACATGCAATAAAACAATAAAATTGACCCGCTGAATGAGCAAAAAAGGAGAAAACAGATGTGATGAATTTGAGGAATTTTGAAATTGATATTGCTCATATCCAACATTTATTTAAAAAAAGTTTTTGTAAGGACTTTAGCATGGATTGTGGCATAGTATGGTTGTTCAGCATGGACTATAAGCGTAGCAGGGAGGTGAAGAGATTGAAGCGTTTGGCATGTATGTAATGCTATAAAAAAATATTAAAAAGCATTTGCAAATACAGGATAGCAATAGCAATACTTGCTTAGACTTTCCTTCGCGTTATATTAATATTAATTAATATTGATTAAGTTTTATTTTCTTTTTAAATTCAGTTCTTGTTACAATTAATAAACTCTGATTGTTTATATAAACACCAAACAGTTACTATCGTATATAAATTAAAGTGCATAATGCGTAAACAATAAGGCAGTGCAGAATCAGGAACTGAATTACGGTACTTGTAGTGCACCAAGTGTATCAAGTGGGGTAAGACTAAATTATTAAAACCACCCGAAACTACTGAGGTATCCCTTAAAATTGCGCGTAAGGACCCCAATAGAACCTGTAGCTTGTGGCCAGTTTTGGTCATGTAAGGTCTATATTAAGAATTGGAAATTACAACACCTGCAATTTGTTTCAACAAACAAACAAATATTATAATCAACACGTGTTGATAACCACCAGAAATTATATGAAGAACAAAAGTTATGTCTAATAAAGGGAAACACGACGGGTCAGGGACCACTCCAACGCCATAAACCAGCACTTCAACGCCATTTGCATTTCCGCCACCACCAGCCTCCACTGATTCGCTTATGCTCTTTCAAAAGTCAACACGGATGTCACATTCACCACCACCATCTAGACCCAGGACCTCATCAGTCAGCTCAATCCTTTCAGATACTCAAAAGACCAAAAGAGCAAGGGACGAAGAAGATGCAGTTTTGACCATCAGGATAGAAAACATCACCGCTATCAAAAAAGACTTGACCGAATACGTATTCAGGGACGGCAATAAAATAAATCGCAACAGTGCCCAGTATATTCTACAACGCATGGAAGACATTGCCCTGATAGCCTCTGCCGCCTCCTACGACTGCGAAATCTACAAGCCAGACTACATTAGTTAGAGAAAGATATGAAGACCACCGCCACAACAAATAATATCACAACAACCACCTACACACATACCGTCCATTTATGCTCGCGTTTCCGCAACTACCTCCCAACACGCACCACCCACCAAACCACCTCCAAAAATCATTACCCTAAAACTTACTTCCTTTGAAACAACTCCATCCCAACTCCTAAGTATTGTTAAGCAAAACCTTCGATCTTCCCTACCTGATCTGTCCATTCGTAGTATCCGCCTTTCCAAAACATCTGTAACCATCCGTATCGACAAACCTTCCGACGTCAATATCATTTCTAACCTCAATCAGCAAATCTGTTCCGTCCACGTTCCGAAACCCAGACAACGCCAACTAATCATCTTCGACCTAGACCATGATATACCCACCCCAGATACTCTTTCACTCCTTTATCGTCAAAATTCCCTTCAGCACCTCATCCCAGAAAACGAGTTTCGTACAAGAGTATCTGCAGCTATACGACGCCCTAGACCCGATTCCAATGACAACCTTATCCTTAACGTCTCTCCCCGTCTCCGAAAGATCCTAACATCAAGAACTTACGTATACATCGGCTATAAATCATGCAGAATACGTGACTTAGTGTCCATAACAAGATGTTACAACTGCCAACGATTTGGACATTCTGCTAAGTCTGCCGTTCCACCACCACCTGCGGACATTGTACCCAAGACCATGTGTTAGTAACGTGTCCTAACCAAAAGTCCTTGCAACCCATCTGTTCCAACTGCCAAAGAATCAACCGCCCTCATAACCATCCTGTGACCAGTCCCGACTGTCCTGTCTACAAGCAATCCCTTGAGATTTACAAATTACGCACCAATGATGGTTATTAATTCCTCCACACAATTTGTTCCCATGTCTATACATAATCCCCACCTAATTCCGTTCTCATATCAGTCATCCAAGCCAACCTCCAACACTCCCGCTCCGCGACACTCGAATTAGCTCATGTCCTTACCGAACAAAAAATATCGCTAGCCATCCTCCAAGAACCATACCTAGTTAACAACAAAATTCTCAATAAACCCCTGCACACCAAATCCCTTATACATCCTCACCCGTCAGATCCTAACCTTACTGCAGCCATCATCATTATCGACCCCCAAATAGATGCCTCCCTTATCCTTTCACAATCTACACCACAAATCCTGACAGCTGAACTGCACTGGAAGACTGGGACACTATACGTCATTTCGGCATACTTTCAATACAGCAAAAACATACAAACTTATCTACAACAGTTAGACAATACCTTATAAACACTTGGACAAAAACCGACACTGATATGCGCAGAAGCAAACGCACGATCTACACTATGGTATAATGACACCACTCACGAAAAAGGCACACTCCTTGAAGATTTCATCGTTCAACATAACCTATCTATTATAAATTCTCCATCAAATATCCCAACTTGGGAATCCCAAAACCACAAATCCTACATAGATATTACCCTAGCCACTCGATCAGCCTCTAATTTAATCGACTCCTGAAACGTTTCCCATCTTATAAATTCCAACCTCTCACCACGACAATTTTTCAAATTATCATTTTACAATACCAACAGAGCAGATTGGTCCCGTTTACAAAAATCTTTAAAAAACCATATTTCAACCTCCCAATCTGTTGAACCCCAAGACTCCCATCCTACACTACTAGCTAACTCCATTATCCAATCTATTCACCGTGCTGCAGCCACTAGTATTCCGACAAGACGCTACGTTACACGCACGACACTCTGGTGGAGTCCCATACTACAAGAAACCAGGAAAAGACTCAACACCCTACGCCATAAAATTCAACGTTTACGAAAACTCGCAGTCCACAATGACCATCTAATATTAGTGGGCACAGTATTTCATCAACTACGTTCATCCTTCAGCATCTATGAAGCCAAGAAGGATTATATAAAGAACATCGTTGACCATCCAAGTACCGAGTTTTGGAAAACCTATCGCAATTTAGTTAAATCCCCTCCAATTCAAATCCTAACAACACCTACATCACTTCCTTACCCCACCATCCAAAAAACTTTATCCCTCCTTCTAAACACCGTTATTCCTCCCAAATCTATGGACGTCCCCTCCTTCCAACAATACCAAATCATCAACAATTGTGCATTTCCCCCAAACACCCCCCTGATGATACTCTCACATTGACCTTCTAGACTCTATCATCTCCAAATTAAATCCTTATAAATTTCCAGCTCCTGATAATATTCCCAACATAATTATCCAAAAGTCATGGCCAGTCATCCGTCAACCTATCCACAAGCTATTCCAAAAATGTCTCCACCGGTACCTTTCCTGACACCTTCAAACATGCAAATATCATCCTTCTTCTAAAACCAGCAAAACCTCCCGAAGATCCACATACCTACTGACCAATCGCCCTCCTTTCAACAATCAGTAAACTTCTAAAAAAACTAATCATACACAAACTTCAGTTCCATATTGATAACAATTCTTAATTTCCAACAACCAACACGGTTTCCGACAAGGTCACAGAGCTGAACAAAATCCACTCCCTAATCTCTAAAGTCCAATCATCATTAAATATGTTCTAGCAATTTTCCTCGTTCACTCTGCTTTTGATTTCCTCTGGTGGCTCAATGTCCTTAACCAAATTTCCCATCCAATATTTTCAAAATCATCCAATCATACCCACCTTGCTGTACAGCGACCCTCCAAATAAACTATTTCTCCTTCACCACGAACCTATCACAAGGCTGTCCTCAAGGATCTATTCCTTCTCCCACCTTTTGGAACCTAGCCATCAACCCTCTTCTTGACCTCAACATCCCTAATACAGACACCTTTGCCTACGCAGACGACCTCACATTCCTTATCCACGGCAATTCCCGTCTTCAACTACAATCTACTGCAAAAATCGTAATCCAACACATCGAACAGTGGTCAATCCTTAACAAACTACTCATCTCCCCTACCAAATCTAAAATGCTGCTCCTAAAAAGATTCCTCGACTCTCGCCGACGCTCTACTATCCACATTTTGGGAACCCTCCCGACCTTTTCCGAATCTGTTCCATACCTTGGCATCCACCTAGAAACCCGACTGAAAACGCACACCCACTTCCAAAAAATCCGATCCAAAACTAAGGTGCTCCTGCGTAACATCCAACAATGCCTACCGAAATCAATCCAACTAACGCCACCTACAAGAAGACTAATCCTTAATAATCTCATTATCCCCATCATCCGATACGCTGTTGACTCCTGGAATTCTTTGACAACCCCCCACTCGCGTAGAATTCTAAATCCGATCATACGTCCTTACCTTATGTACGTCTTTCGAGCATTCCGCACTACCTCTACTGCAGCCTTATACACAAGTCTAAAAATCCCCCCTAGACATCCAGCTACACCACTTCGTTCAAACCCGCTACTTAAAATTCCTTCGTACAAACCATCTTCACAATGAAACATTATCTCCAGACACATACCGTAAAATCCCTACTTCCGATATCAAGACCCGTATTTACAACTCCCTCCTTCATTCCTGGCAAGAATCATGGTCCCACTCCGAAACTGCTAGATACACCCACCTAATATTTCCTACCGACATCCTCAAGCACATACAAAATTCCTACCGCACAACTATCTAATTCCTGACTGGTCATGGCAAATTCCTCTTCAAATTACACTCCCTCCACTTAATCCCCTATCCACTATGTCCATGTAACCATCTTGATTCCCTAGAAACTCCTAAACATCTCATACACCATTTCCCCGTTCTCACTCCCATCCGAAACAAATTCAAACACACCATCCAACTAGACCTATATTCCCCATTTCCTAATTTAAAATCCCTAGTCACACATTTTCCCCTTCCTCTCCACGACTTCATACAAGAAATCCTAGATAACAAACCACCTATACCTCCCCCCTAACCCCGAACCTGCGATTTAAACTCTTAACACCAAGTGGAAACTACATCTGAACCCAACATCTCCATCCATCCTGTGCTGGATCAACTTCAAGACGTCAGCAGAAGGTCATAAGCGAGTCACACAGAAGACCTCCAGAATTTAATTTCATTTGTTTTACTTTATTTTTATTACTATTAGATTGTACAAGCTAGGATGTGCCAATGGCCTGAATGTGGCTTAAAATAAATAAGATTTTCATTCATTCATTCATACAGGATGTAACATTATTTTGTAATGTTAACTAATAAACAGATCAATTGATTAATTAAATTTTAATAACTTGCATAACTTATAGGAAAAATTCCATAATTACTTACTTTTATATTTTAGTAGCATCCCGTATAATGAAAACCAGGTTTAGAAATAGCTTAAGGCTTAAATATTATAAATTCTAGCGGCTGTCATCATAATTTAAAGCTCTACCCTTGCAAATAAAATACAATAACCCTTTTAAAGCTTATGTCAGTTACAGATTGACGAATCTGATAAAATTAAAATGAAATAGTACCTTTTAACTTAAATAAAAAAAAAGCAATTTTCAGTTGAAAAACGTAATCTTCTTAATATTTTCGTTGATTTACAGCGGGAAAACAAAACATTATAAATAGCCAAACTATTTCCAATTTAATTTGTTCAAAGATTGCAAGTAATTTTAAGTAGTCTGGAGACATCCATTGTATTTAAAATCCATTTCGGTTCAAGTGGGTTAACCGGTCTTTTGTTAATGGCAGACCACTGTCGCCAACAAGTATGGTCCACAATTCAGTAATTAAAAATACCAAGAAGATACAACATAGTTATACCATTAGAAAAATAATTGCTTCCGTGACCCTCATCTCCAAAGGGGTTGGATTTGATTTCTAAAATCTTGTTTTTGAGAGGTTCTGTTAAGTCATTGGATAACAGAAATATGAAGTAAATAATGATTAGAGTAGGAATTAATCTATATAACTTAAAGCTTTAGCCGAAAGACAGAGATTCCAATGGGATGGTCTGTTGTCGAAAGGTAGGAAAAAACGTAGTTCGTGGGTAGCGTTCTCCGGCATCACAGATATGATATTGCACTTAGTATCACGATAGTGAAATTGGAAAGGAGTAATTAACTCTTCCAGTTCGCGAGGGTTACGCCCGTGTGTTCGTGGATTTATTAGTGATATAAGGTAAATAATAAAAGCTTGTATGCGTATGACGCACAATTATCAACAAGCTCCTGCCGGGTTCGTGTGCCATTCAATTATTTTATAATTACAAGCAACAAGAGCAACAAGCGAGATTCTCTCCCCCAATTTAAGAGCTGTTCTGCATTGGAAGGCAAGCCATCAAACAATGGACGATTTTTAGTAAGTTTTTATAGTTAAGTTAGCATGACCAATTTTTAGTTAATTTATTTGTTAGGACGTTTTGGACATAAACCGTAGGACTAATTTAGTGTAAAATTTATAAAATAAGTTTTCTTCTACATAGAGGGTTTGGGAATTACTTATGTACGCAAAATTATCATAATTCCATATTTACCCATTCAATTAAATGTTTAAATTAAAATCAATGAATGTAAGAGGTTAACGTTTATTGCTCTGTTAATTAAATAGTTTTGTTTGCCGTTGATTAAGTCAATAGTATTTTTTATGTTTTTATCATGGAAGTTGCATAAGTAGTCAAAAAGTTAGGAATTGATTAAAAGAAACAATTGTCCTCCTTGGGATGACAAGTCTCTCAAGGTTTTGCACGAACATTTGGACATTCTCGACTTGTCTGGCGCCCTTGGTAATTGTCATTAAGCCACAATATTTATGAAAGGTAAGTACCAATTTTTTTTGGTAGTATATTGTATATTAATTTACCATTTCTGCAAAATTTTAACCCTCTATATGATCCACGACCATCCGCTAGCTAGTGCCGGTGACCTCCCTTTAATTTTTGTTTTACAGGCCGCCTCCATTTTATAATTTTAATGAAAAATATATACTTAGTAGCTTTACCGCCTGTAACAAGGATAGCAAATATAAGGCACTGAAACGAATTGGGGGAAAAACGACCTATTTAGGGAAATAGAATAAGACAGGGATTCGCATACACAAAAATGGTTCAAGAAGTAATTCAAAATAGGCGGATTCGTAACAAAATTGCAAAATCAAAAAATGGTTGGGGGTGTGAGACACGATTCTCTAACACCTTTTAGAAATTCTAGGGTTCCATTCTAATATATTGTTCTTAATGCACTATAACCATAAATAAATTTTCATAAAGCGGCTACACAACTTAAACGTTATATCCCAGTTGGAGTTACTACATTTAATTAATCATTTAAGTTCAAAAAAGATTATTGGAAACTCTAGATTTCACTAATGGTGCACAAAATTATATACTTCCAAGGTTCACACTACACAGGATTTCAATGTAATCAATAATTTTTTTTCGCAAGTTGAACTGTTGACTGTAGTGTATGCGTACCTTATCGAAATGGAACGCAGAAGTATCTATAAATTTTGGCCCAATATGTTATAAAACGTAAACAACATATTAGACATGTAACATTGCATGCTCAACAATCCCTGGAGATATGTTAAAAATATCTATTTAAAGAGCGTATAAAATGTAAAAGTATGGCCTCACTCACGAATTTTATTTAATTTTGTGGATGCGTGAGCAGCTGGATTTACAGGTGCTGAAAGAAATTCATTTCCCACATTAAAGCAGGGAATATTTTGAGAGACCACTGCTGAGCGAATTCTAGGTTGATCGCTAACCCAGCAGAACTCTTCATGTCTATTGTATTGGAATTAAATTCTTAATGCGTATCTTGTAATTCGTGTTTATGGCTTAAAACTTAGCCATCCTCTTTTAGCTCTTACTTTTTAATAATAAAACCGTATAAAGGAATGCTTTAAATATGTATGAGTTTAGAGGATAAAAGAATCCATCATTAATTTAATAGAATTTCCTTCAAAATGCCAATCTTTACTTTCGGTATAGATGAATTTGTTATCCGTACACATTCCTCTAAAGCAAAGAAATACCTCATTGTAAATGTATAGCCAATTTCAAATTTAATATAGGTTCAACAAAAATCTAGAATGATTTGCCACGTTATTACCTAGACGCCTCCCACCTGTGATTCTTGTATTATGATAAATAAAGTAACTTTTGTTCCTATAGAGATTTATTTTAAGTCGCAAAGGCATTGCTGCTAAACTACTGTTAGTAATATTATAACTAATAAATACATTACCCATATACTATATACCAAGAAATTAAATCAGAGAGTTTTCAAACAAGTTATGAAACTTTTCAGCCTGTTAGAGAAATAAGTTTTTCTAGAAATTTCCCAGACTATATTTAACCGGCTCTTTTACATTTCGCAAAACAATACAACAAAAAATGTAACACAAAGTTTCTTTGAGTTTCGCATAAAATACCCAACTACAAATTACACTTTCGTTTTACATTTTCCAAAGAATATAAAGTAGCCGTTGAAATCACAAAGTATTCGAGTAAAAGCTACAACATATTCAGTATAATAAAACAAGTGAATGTTAACATTTAATTCACGTTAAAGACTTCGAAACCCCTATATAGAATTAAACCTTTTTAATTGCACATAAAAATTCAAACCGCGCGCGCGCCTGCGCGTGTCGGCGCGCGCGCGCGTGTGAGCAAGCATGCGGGCATAAGTGCGTGGGTGAGTGCGTGTGTGCGTGTAAGTGCGCGCGCGCGTGTGTGTTAACGTAACTTTACAAAATAAGCTGTATCCAAGAATATCTACATGTGTTCTCACATGAAAGAAAAAATTCCTTAAATATAAAAGTTGCTATCTGACCGATATGGGCGAAAAAGATCTTGTTTCTTCTAAAATATACTGATAGAGTGTCACATCGCTTATATTGGAACCAGCGGCTTAACATACCACTAACACATGCAATAAAATCAGTTATTTTATCTTTCGTTGGTTGTTTACCCCAGCTCGTTTGAATTTCAAATAGTGATGGATTCGAACCGAACCGAACCGAACCTTGCCCTAGGTTCGGTTCGGTTCGAAAACTTTTTAGTCCGGTTCGGTTCGAGGTTCGGTTCAAAAAAATATATTCCGGTTTGGTTCGGTTCGGTTCGAAAAAAACGAACCGAACCTCGAACCGAACCGAACCGGTTCGATATTTTGATATTTCAAACTAGTGCGTTCAACTACAACAATTTAAATGTGTAATGTAGTTTTTATATTTAGTAGTTGCTACTTTCAAATAAACCCAACATTAATTTGCTTTAGATTTTAGTAGTATAAATCATATTAATACTATTTAGCCAGGTTTGATTTTTCAATACGTACTATCTTTAACGAAGCGTAATTACAATTAGATTAATAGTGAAAGCCACCCCTAAAATTTAGAATGTGTTAACAATTGATGAGTTTTACTAATGTCATTTTACCGTACAAGCACGATATCACACGATCTTTGCGATTACTTTTATTTTAGTTTTAGTTAGTATAAAAAGAGTAGCAAGACAATAAGGTGTTACTGATTTTTGATACAGTACAAACAAAAAGCTGTTTGTCAGTATGTTTTTATAATTAAGAATTAAACGATAAGGAAATTTTATACACTCCCTACAATATAGGAATAAAGAAACTGTGCTTATATAACAATTCGAATTTAAATAAATTCTTCCAAAAATCGTCTTAAACACTTAATATAAAAACATTGAAAAAAGTTCATACGTATTTGCAAAATTCTATACCTTGACTTATTATTTAAAATCATTGTATTGCTTCACTTTATTACCATTATATATATATATATATATATAATATCGTGTAATTAAGGGGTCATTGAGATATATAAGGGCACAAATGAACTCGTAGGTTGATAGCTTTTGAGTAAGGGAAAACAAATTTATTTAATTAGGTAGTTGGAATATTTTTAACAAATTATTTTTTTTTAACTTAAGAAGTGTATAGGATCAATGTAATTTAGCCAAGGATAATGTAACATAATATTTGTATAAACACAGGGCAGAACAAATAATAAGTGGGATTCAAAGTGAAATTGGACAACTAAAAACGGAAGTTAGAATTTTTTGTGAGGAGGAGATCAATGGAAAAATAACTGAGGTGAGTGAGTCATGTAGAGACCAGATAGGCAGAGTTGTGAGAGAGGTGACAGGGATTAAACAAAAAATAAGTGCTTTAGCGGGGGAGAGTCCAAGGTTGTTTGCGAGTAATATTTCAGTAGAACAACAAATGAAATTTTATGGAGACCATAGGGTGAACCCACAGAGTTTCATAAATAATATCCAGACGTTAGTGTGTAAATTTATATGACGAACAAGCTAAATTAAATGTAGTAAAGGCTTTGTTAAACGATAACGCAGAAACTTGGTATAATTTGGTAGGGTCAGATATTGAGTCATATTTAGATTTTGAGGAAAAATTTCTCAAGCATTATTGGAGCGATCATATTCAGGATCAGGTTAGGGATGATCTAATTGCAGGGAGATACAAAGGAGAATTTGGAGGATCCAGGGAACAATATGCGCGATTAGAAAATATAGCATCGCTAAGCAATTAAATCCATCTTTGACGGATCGTCAAATCATCAAATATTTGTCGAGACATTTTGAGAGTGGAGCAGATGAATGAAACATTAACTGGAGTTAGGGAGACGTTGAGTGAGAAGATAGAGAGGAATCAAACCGGAAGTTTGAGGAGATTAGGAAATGGGTAAAGAATCTAAAAGAAGAGTGGAGCAGATGAATGAAACATTAACTGGAGTTAAGGAGACGTAAAGTGAGAAGATAGAGAGGTCAACCAGAGGATTCTCTGATTTTGAAAATAATTTAATAGTGATTATGGCGCCCAACGTAGCCCAAGATTCGAGGTAACCACACAATAATTATGGCATCCAATTAGTGGGGCACGATTAATCAGGTATAACCTAACAGTAATTATATGGACCCGAATGTGAGGGGCTCGATTCCAGATAAAAAGAAAACATTTTTTTATTTCAGCAAACTGGCGACTTGAGAGGAAAGGGTGGATTGTTGTAAATAATTTTAGTAATAGTTTTAGATTTAATTTTGGGGTGTATGTTGAACGGATGTTGAGAAAGGAGTGGTTTAGGAGTGAAGGAGTAGAAATTGGAAGGGACGATTGTGCGTTGTTTGAAAAATCAGGAAATGGAGGAAGCAGGAGGTAGTAAGGACCAATCAAGGACAGGATCGGAGCAAGGAAATGAGCTGATAATGGAAGTTAGAAAATTGTAAGGAATTATTAGGCAGCCGAGAAAGATTCGATCAAAAACATCACAGAATTATGTCAGAATTTATACAGGCCCAACAGTGGGGCAAGATTCGAGGTAACCACACAATAATTATGGCACCCGATTAGTGGGGCACGATTAAACAGGTATAACCTCACAGGAATGGCAAGTGACTCAAATTCAGCGACGAGGGCATCCCGTCGACGCGTTTCGCTCTAATTGGGGCTCATCAGGACAGGAGTAGGCAAAGTTGTAATATTTAATTCAGGACACCTATCGGAAGATTCAGCATCACCATAAGTTCTCACAAATTTGTGTCTTCGTGTCGTTTCACCTGACATCACAGGTTTTTGCAACAGTCGGGACGGAGGAGATCCGGTTCAACTGCTTTTTTCTATAGCCAAAAGTTATAATTTAAAAGAAAAGTAAGTTTAATGACTCTTAAATTAATACAAAGTAAAAAAAATTAATGGCAAGTGACTCAAATTCAGCCACGAGGGCATCCCGTCGACGCGTTTTGCTCTAATTGGGGCTCATCAGGACAGGAGTAGCAAAGTTGTAATATTTAATTCAGACACCTTATCGGAAGTTCAGCATCACCTAGTTCTCACAATTTGTGTCTTCGTGTCGTTTCACCTGACATCACAGGTTTTTTGCAACAGTCGGGACGGAGGAGATCCGGTTCAACTGCTTTTTTCTATAGCCAAAAGTTATAATTTAAAAGAAAAGTAAGTTTAATGACTCTTAAATTAATACAAAGTAAAAAAAATTAATGGCAAGTGACTCAAATTCAGCCACGAGGGCATCCCGTCGACGCGTTTTGCTCTAATTGGGGCTCATCAGGACAGTAGGAGCAAAGTTGTATATTTAATACAGACACCATATGGGAAGTTCAGCATCACCTAGCTCACAATTCGTGTCTTCGTGTCGTTTCACCTGACATCACAGGTTTTTTGCAACAGTCGGCACGGAGGAGATCCGGCTCAACTGCCTTTTTCCATAGCCAAAAGTTATAATTTAAAAGAAAAGTAAGTTTAATGAGTCTTAAATTAATACAAAGTAAAAAAATTAATGGCAAGTGACTCAAATTCAGCCACGAGGGCATCTCGTCGACACGTTTTGCTCTAATTGGGGCTCATCAGGACAGCAGTAGCAAAGTTGTATATTTAATACAGACACCATATGGGAAGTTCAGCATCACCTAGCTCACAATTTGTGTCTTCGTGTCGTTTCACCTGACATCGCAGGATTTTTGCAACAGTCGGCACGGAGGAGATCCGGTTCAACTGCCTTTTTCCATAGCCAAAAGTTTATATAAAATTATAAATTAAGAAACATTTTGAAGTTTACATAGTCTGTATAATTAAATTTTTATTCAATTAACGTAATCGAATTAATGGCCGTCTTAGATATCAGAATTGGAGATAATGAACGGTTTGAACACAAAGGTTAATTTGTAATTTAAATCATGTGGTCTTACAACTATTTTGTACAGCAAAGAAAAGCATTTTGAAATTTTTATAATTTCTAATTACCTTAGTTTACCATAATTCGGTTGAACGTTCTTTGAGATACTCTACGATTCCAGGTGCTAAAGTTTTGGAATGTGTCTTAAAAGTACCGCTAAATTCCTGGTTTGTTTTGTTAGGTCGCTACGTGTGGAGTCGGTTCTATACTGAACCATTTTTACATAAGACATACAGCAATTTAAGTTAGGTTTTTTGTAACTTAATTCATAAAATTCAGAAATTGCTTTTCCTTTGAAGTTATAACATTTCTGGAGATACATTTTTGCTAAATTTCTAACTTTTCAATTGAATTGTAATCGGTGTATAATCGAGCCGTCCATTAATATCAGTACACTTGGTATAGTCTGCCATTGTTTAAATTATTTACTTTAAGTCTAAATGTCGTTTCCTTACAAAGTTTAGTCCGGGCAATAATAATAAAGCTTTTCAATTTTTTCAATAGAAACTAATATGCTATAGGGCTTACGATTGGTCGGTTAAAACAGACAAATACAACGCAATAAAAATAAAATTGAAACCAGCGCTTACCATTTGAGAATATCAATTCAACCATATTCTAGGGATAATGTTGTAAAGTCATTTAAGTATTATTTCTTTTAAAAGACAATAAAATGTGATTTTCGGAACGGAATCTAAATTTCCTAAAGGTTTGTTTTGTATATGAAAATATAACAGTATTAACGTAGGGCTTAGTCGCCTTTTATTTGCATTTACTGTGTATATTATTCGGCATCAATTAAAATTTAATAGTCGCCAGTCATAAACTCAACCCTTGTTTTAAGAGACTTCGAGGTTTCTTCTGGTATCGGCTACTTTAGAAAGTTGATAATGCCATCACTAAATTAAATGGTAAAATTATGGTACCATCTTTTGAATTAACACCATTTTTGAGCGATTATGTACAACAGAAAAGGAGATTAGTTATTCTACAAAGTCTACATTTTTGTAATCAGTTAATAATAGCTGGCTGTTCATTAAAATAAAAATTCAAAATGATGGATTAGTAATACATCTAATTAGAATTAAATTGTTTTCGTTTAGTTCTGAAAACTTCTGTAGTCTCTAGACCGTGACCTCGGTTTGATATGTTTAAGATGGTTTTGCAAAACAATTTCTATTCATTAAATAAAATAAGCTTGTTTTTAAAACCAAATTTTCAAAATCATTTCGAGTTGCTTTAATATCTAATACTAGTTTTAAACAAGCAACAATTTGAAATATGGAACATTAAACAAATCAAACTAATCTAGAATTTTTTGATTTACAAACGTGCCTCGATGACAAAATTTATTAGATATGTAACACTAATACCTATTACATTTGTTATCTATCGGCTTAAAGCTCGATGACCATGTACTTTAGAAAATCGTTCTATTTCTTATATGCTTGCGGCTGGAGATTTCTAAACTAAATTTTTATTTAAAAAATCGAACGTTTCGAACCGAAACAGATCGAACCTTGAGCTAGGTTCGGTTCGGTTCGAAAAATTTACCGGTCCAGTTCGAGGTTCGGTTCGAAAATAAAATGTCCGGTTCGGTTCGAAAAAGCAACCGAACCTCGAACCTGTTCGATTCGTGTCCATCCCTAATTTCAAAAGGATGTTAGTCGATTTTTAAAATACAGTTCTTTTCTTTTGTTGATTTACAGACACTTGTGAATCTTGTCCTAACGATTTTCGTTTATGTTGAACGATGTTTTGGCACGTCGGGTTAGCTGCAAAGGCGCAAGGAACAGGTGACCATAAGGCAATTTTCAGTGACGAGGTCATAGGGACTCTTAGAGGAATGAACCATAAGTAGACACCAGAGCATGATGGAATCACTTAGAATGTAGTTCTGGAGGTATACCTGTTGGCCCTGCACGTCTTTACCTGGTTGTTTAACTTTTTGCTTGTAGAGAGGCGTGTTTCCGCATAGTTAAAAAGTTAAGAACGTGGAACTTATTCCTAAACCGCCAAAGGCGGATGTGTTGGATTCGGGCAGCTATCGTCCAATTAGCTTGCTACCTGTACTAGGGAAAGCTTAGGATCGAGTCATGACAACGCGATGTAGATGCGGTTTATATAAGCACCCATTTGGATTTGTAGAAGGCAAGTCAACCATCGACGCGAGTTACATGTCCCCCAAATCAATATATGTACAACTAAATAGAAATTATTAAGAAACTTAAGTTAGATGCAATAATGTAATTCAAGGATAAATAAAGAAAAGGTTAATGAAAGTTCACAAGCATGTTGTGAGAACGGATATGAATACATTGTATTTCAGACGTAAGTGATACTGCAGGTGCAGATCACAGTCGGTTAGAAAATCGCAATCATTAGAATTAAGATTCTTACTTTGTATTGTATAAATTAACAAAGAAATAAGCAGTCATGAGCTCTGCAACTCCCACAGAAATGTGAGGGGCAGGGACAACATAAATACCCCGGAAACCCCAAGATAGTCTGTCAGTCTTGAACCGCACAACTTTTGCATTGTTGGTTGTTCAGGCTACTTGCCCTAATTTAAATCCATTTTACAGGAATTTCGACTTAGAATAATTTTATATAGTTTTGTAAAATTCCACTTGTAATTTCTGATTAAATAAACATTGTTACAAGAGGTTTTGGAAGAAGACTTTTTAAAAAGCAGCTCCCAAGGCCCAAAACGTAACTCGCGTTAGGGTTTGTTGTCGGAGAGATCAAACAAGAGAGGGAAGCCAAGGAGGGTTGTGTCCTCGTTGCTTTGGAGATTTTGAAAGCATTTGATGCTGCTTGATAGTCATATATTTTATGGGAGTTATAGCGCAGGAATTGTCCGCGAAATCTGATGTCATTGATCAAAAGTTATTACTCGGGACAATTGGCACAGGTCGAAATTCTTGCGAAAATAGTATCGCGAATAGTGGAAAATAAATGCCCGCAAGTTGTTGTACGAAAGCATCTTTAGGGTCACCTTGCCTATAGGATGCACTATTGTTGGGTTTGTGCATGAAACGCTGTTGATTATCAAGTCGAGATCATTAATGGAGATGCGAACGAAACCGAACGAGGCATTGAGCAGATTGCACAAATAGTCTACATTTGACTTTCCAATACTCCACCGAAGATACTAGATTGGTCAAGAAACGAGTTTTTACCTGGAAATTTTGAATTTTGCGGAACCTTTGCTATTACAAGCAAAGGACAAATGAATCTTCAACGTGCGTGACAAGACACACCCGTAAATTACATTTCACCTCTCACCTGAACGAGGGCGTATTTTTGTAAAAATGTTCGCTTAACATTTTTCAAGCGGACCGTGTCGGCATTCGAACCCGGGGGCGCCAGATTGGTAGTCTTACGCAAACCTATCTAACCAACGCAGCTGTCTTGCACAAATGGTCGCAGGAGATCAAGTTGAAACTTAACACGTCGAAGTTGGAAACGCTTTATTTTGGATCAAAACCGGAACAGTGGTTCCCTGGACTGGAGGTACGAGGGAAAAATTTCTTTTAAGGAAGCCATCACATACTTCAATGTCGAGTTAGAAAAGAAATTGAATTTTAAGGCGTACGTGCATATGTCAAAACTAAGAGCAGCGGGATATTGGACAGAATGATGGCGGCTGCGAAAACAAATATGAACATCAGAGGCGACTCCTTGAGGACAGTGTACACGGGAGCAACCAAACCGTCGATGTTGTTTGTGGCATCTGTTTGATTAGAAGGTCGCAAGATTGAGAAATCCTTGCAATTGGCGAGCGTTCAGCTGGTAACAGCGGCCAAGGAGGCGCGGTTGTACAGAACTAGCTTTAAGGAGGCGGCGTTACTTATTAATAGGGTTCTTTTTATAGAGTTTGTTATCTGGAAAATTCGCAACCGCAACCTATTGACACGAGAAAAGAACAAGATATGGCTGATGGCCTTGGTTTTGGAACTATGAATGTCGAGAAAAAAATTGTTGCTTCACAATTAGGGCATCTTGATAATGTAAATGGTATTAAGCTTATCGAAGATCATGATGACGCGACAGAAATTAGGATTTAAACGGATGGCTTGTGAATGAGTATTGGGTAGTCAGGGGAGGCGTTTGTTGTGTACAACGAAGAACGGAAAGTGTTCAGATTCCAAATTACACTCGTGGATTAGAGCAAAATCTTCCAGTGCGGGTTGGTAGCTCATAGGGAAGCTATATAGTGCGTCATCAACCACCCTGACACAAGTAGATACTTTATCCTTAGCGGTAGCAGATCAGCCCTGACTGCTCTGACAAATATAAACACCCTGACAGGTCTTCAAGGGGACGTCTAGAGAATAACGCGAGTTAAGGTTCGTGGCTGGGAGCGGTACTTTTTAAAAAGACATTTCCAACTTCTTAACACATTTATTTATTTATACAGAAATTAATTGAATTTTGACAATCTTGAAATATTATTCTAAGTCCGAAATTAATTAATTGTACAAAATTGAGTAATCTAACGAACTGCAATGTTAAAGCTGAACGATGGATTGACTGTTGTCGACTGGGACTCCCGGGCCTTTTATAATATCCCTACCCCCTCACATGGCTGTGGGAACTTGCAGACCCAATGTCTGCCTACACTTAATTCTATTCATAATACAATGTTGCGAGCTTACTTTCTAGGTAATCTCGGTACGTGACTGTCTGGGACCGCCTGTGTCTTGACATCTGCAGTGTCACTTATCGTCTGCGCTACAAAGTAGCGCTTCCGTTCCCATAAACGTTAATAAACTGAATAAAATTGTCCTTGGTTTACTTTGTTGCACTTTACTTAGCGCATTTCTTATATTTCTAATAATTTCCTAATTATTAGTTCCTTTACATATATATCAATTGGGTGATTACATAACTCGCGTACGGCACTCGAGATTTGAGATTTGAAATTCTACTGGGTCAGGTCGCATGACTGCAACTGAGATAATGATCCAGCTGACGAATTAACCAAAGATTCTCGGATATTGTAATCGTTGATACCGAGATCTGGGATTAAGCGAAAGTTGTGAGAAAAGATCAATCGACCGTGGGAGGAGAGGTGAAATAATGCTACTGCGGGCACGTTGACATAACAATTTATACCGAGCATAGAAGCAAGAGATAAAATGGAGGTAAAGTGACATCATAAAACAGTGCAGCTAGTAACTTGGCATGGGACCTTGAAAGCCTACCTTTGAAGATTCGGATTGAGCGAGAACGACCACTGTTAATACGGCAAGGGTGTAAAAAGCACCAAGGATGTGCTGTTTGACTGCCCGATCGAGGTAACTAACAGAGGGATTGTAGGAGAAAACTATTTATCGAGGTGCTAGAATGACCCAAGAGCTTGGAAGTAGTCCAAGGGGCGGCTAATCAGAAGGCGTAAAGGGTTGTTGACTGGACACCAGGAACCAAGCGTAAACCGGCTAGAACTTGCTTGAAATAGGTTAAAAGGAATCGGGGTGGGGTGGGGTGATGGGACTTGGAATACATTTATTTTGTGGCACTATATAACAATGTACAAAACAAGAAAATAATAAAAACTAAAACAAAGAAAACAAAAAAAACATCTAAATATCTAAATATTCACGATGAATTGCATTGTAAATCAATCACTGCTTTACCCGAATCACCTACAGTTTCACCCGCTTGGGCAGGGCTTTAACCCCTCTTTTCCTCATGGGACTAACATTTTGAAAAAGTGTATGTCAACTTAGGGTAAAGCAAAAAAGCAAATTTAAGTGCGCAAATTTATTGATGTCTCTTGCTACAACAAAAAAAACTTGTTTTATTATAAGGTACATTATTTTGGGTGAAGAGTTTATCTCATATTACTGCACTCTCCCTTGCAGTTCTTGCAGGCAAGCGTACAAGGCAATTCACTTTTTTTGCAGGAGCAACGCATCGTTTTACATTGTGTGTTGCACCCGCATGTGTCAAGTGATCTGCAGGCCTCCCAGACGTGTGCTTTTTTCGACCACAGTGATGTTCATTTACCTTTAACTTTTCTTCATCCCCAGCTACTTGGTTCAGGGAGGTCACTTTGGTTTACTTGGTCAACTCTACCCCATATGTGACTTACCTGATATGCTGCTCTTAATTTATGCTCATATAAAGCAGCTCCAGTTAGTGGTATGAGAGTAAGTGGCTTATTTTCAGTAGCTAATAGGTGTTTTCTGGCCTCATTTATGCCAGTAGTAAACTGAATATTGTATATTATATAAAATTATTGTTCTCACTATCATAATCAAATGAACAAAATTTAAAAACCAAAATGTATCCATTTACACAGTTAATAAATATCATACAATATTAAATTCAAGGGTAAATCTTTCACACTATACCTTTTTAACCACAAATCTCACTTCCGAGTTGATCAATTCCTAGTGTCAAGCCTTCATAATAAATCATAAAATTTCAGGTCTTATTAAAATTTACCCTTAGAATTTAATACAGTCGTCTTACAAAAAATTTTAACGTATTTTCCTATTTCAAAATATTTTCCAAGATGAACAACTTATTACAGCATCTAATAATCTTAAATAAATCAAATTTTCCTACTAAATTATTTAGAAAAGTTTTCATACAACAATTCTTTGTTACTTCAATTATAATTTAAAAGCATCAAGTTATCCCCACTAACGTATTCAGAAAACTTTCATCATTAATAAATTGTTCCTTGACCTACAATTATACTCAATCGCACCCTAAATATTCATGCAAGTGTTTTCGAATTTAAAATAGATTTTTTTGTAGAAAATCAATACAAACGCCAAGTTTCCAAAATTCAAATTCTTCAAAGAATGTTTATTAAAATATCTGATTAAAACGGTCGGCTTGCAAGTAAGATTAGTTTACGTATATTCTAGTGTTCATTTTCAGCCTCAAATTCAAGGTGCTTTTTCTACATCCAGATTGACACCTTTAATCTAAATTTACTTCACCAAAACTGTTTACTTATTTTCGTAGGATATCTATTATTTAAAAAGCATATTTTTATGGATTTAGGAGAAAAAGCAAAAATAATATCAAAGCAAAAGGTTTTAAAAATTTTTTTTAGTTTATATTTTTAGAACACCCTGACAATGTCAACATTTGATGCCCCTAATTCGAACCAAAAACCATTTACCATCACCAAAACCACTTTATACCATACCTCTGTCCAAATATAATTGGTTTATAATAAAAATCTCGAGGAAATACACAAATTTAATTTTATCAAGTCAGATATTTGACCAAAATTAAATAAAATGTAGTTTTTTATAATATTTTCAAACCACTTGCATATCAAAAATTCTCAGAAACACGAACTGCTTTGTATTTTTAAAGTCTTAACAGGATTTATTTTAGAAAAGCCAATAAACTCACACAATTAAGATTATTTTTATATCTTTTAGCAACACCTGCATTATAAATATGTTGTTATCCAATTAAAATGACTTTTCTCTCAAACACTTATCCTTGATTTAAAGCTTGGAAATTTTATCAAGTTTATTATAATACAACAATACAATACCTATCCAACGACACTTTACAATTTATATTTATAAAAGAATTAAAATTCCCTATTTTTAGGCTTTTACAAAAATACGATAATTGTTGCTATAAAACCATTAATTTTAATATTTAGGAAGGAATACCGCAAGGGACAAAGGGCGTAACCGGGCAGTAGAAGCCAAGCGTTTCAGGTGTATTTATGTGTCGAGTGGTTACAAAAGGCGCGTCAGGTAAATGATTAGAAAAGGATTAGTGGCGAGTGAGCTTGAAAGAATGTTCTTTAGTTGCTAAGGATGCTCCGCTAACGGTGATTGTGAATGATATAATTCTAAAAATTCATAAATTGTCAGTGTTGGTTAATGATAATTCTAAAGCAACGACAAATATTTTGACCCTTAATGTATTTGGACTGCAGTTGTCCATTGTTTACTTTATTGTGAGCATCTACTTAAAAATAGTAATTAAATTAATGACGGAAGTACTGTAAAGAAATTATGCTGTGTCGTATGAGGATTCAACGTTTAAATACTTCAAGTATCTATACGGTTCATGAACTAATTCATTGGCGTCCTGGGATTGTTTAGCATAATTAGTGTTTTATACTAATTCATAATAAAACCAAGAGTCCTATTAGCTACAAGAGGGTAGGGTTCGTTCTCGACCTGTCATATTGTTTTCAACTTCGAACTTTTAATAAAATTTATTTCATAAAAGAGTACAATCTACACCTTGGTTATTTTCCAATACAGAAATTTTAAGACAGTGGTTTTTTGACGAAGCTCAGAAAATTGTTTTGAGGAATGAAGCAAAAAAATGCACTAACGTAAAAATTCGCAAGGTTATAAAAAGGCATTCATAATGGTTCTTAACGTGCTGTTATGAAATCAAATAACAATTACATTTGTTAGCACGGAAAAAGTATTTACAACACTCCTTGACACATACATTATCCTTGTCGTCTTTCCCTGCCAAAATTTTGCATATATTTTAATATAATTAGGATAATTCTCCCTCATTATTACACGCTATATTTTTTAATAGGATCAACTTTTTAGAAACTTTCTAATTATAATTACTGTAGCATAACACCATAATTATTCAGTCCGGCTTTTACATTAATTAAAGCTCTCGTCTTAAAGAAAAGTTTCGCAGGTGTTTTAAATGTAAATAAGCAACGTAGCCATTGGATGAAAGGCAAAGTTGAACTCCATCTCTCAATGTTAATGTAGATTAGGGTTCAACTCAATCTTTTATCACGATAGGGAATACACCCAAAACTAAATTTACGTCTTAAAATACTTTATGATTTCAATAATTGACTTTACATCACTTTTAAAACTAACCCTTTGCGTGGCCATAAATTGAAATTTTGTTTTCGAATCCTACTTAAACATTTTTTGTCTATTCTATTATATATATATATATATATATATATATATATATACCTGATAAGGGGTCACGAGAGGTGATTGAAACCCAAATTCCACAAATAAATCCCACCAAAACATAAAAAATCTAGAAATATAGAAATTTCCGTAAATTCATGGTTCACTCTGTAAAATACAAGCATACTTTGTTCGATAAAGTGCGATGCAAAAACGCAAATTGCGCGTTTATAATAATTACCCTGTATGATATAAGCATATTCTAAATACGTAACGTAAGTTGTATATGTAAAAATAATTAATTGTAAGATACCGTAAAACGTATTTCAATGCGAACGCAAATCGATGCATATAAAAATATCTTTCATTTGCTGTAAATAGAAAAGAATAGTAAAAGCTTTACGCATTTAGCATAAAAAACTATAATCAACGTGTATTTAGAAACCCCAGAATTAATAATAATCTTGTGTACTGAAACACGAAAGCAAATATTTTCTATAAAATACAACCAGTTTTGCATTAAAAAGAAATTAAAGCTTAAATTAATTACCCTGTGGATTACACAAATTTATTTTAAATAGGGAATTTTTTGGAATAAACGAAATTAAGAAAGAAGTTTAGAGAGGAATTGGGAGAATACGTCAACTCGTATGAACTCATTAATAAATAAACATTTTATTCCAAGAAGCAGTCCGATCATTAAAAAACCCCGTAAAATCCCTGGAATAACGGATAAAAATTATTTATGATTTACGCATTCACTGTTGGAAAGAAGAGATACGTCACAATAATAGTATACGTGAAACAAGGACAAAAGCGCGCGTCACAAATAACTGGAACAAGTAAATTAGTTAATAAAACTCCACAAGTTTGAACGCTAATGAGGATTTCCAAGATATTTACGTAAGATGGGCGTTTATTATTTAGACTGAAATCGCGCTAATTGTACAACATTCTGGAAAGAAATAATCTAGAGTATATAAGGAAGCGTTTATTTAGAACGATGATTCATTAAATTCATTCGATTGATTCCATGCAGTCAATTCTTAAATTCGATTGCAAAATGTTATTTTGATTAAAACCGCGAGCTGTTGCTATGCGATATAATATTTGAAGTATGCAGTAAGCATACTATAATTTAATAATTACGAGATTACAATAAATAAAAAAACAATGTTTTAAATGTACCTTACGAAGGAGAAATGGAAATTATTAATTTCAAGCGGAAAAATTCTTGAAGATAACGCTATTTTAAAAATTTTCTTAAATAATTGAAAGAAAGATTAAACCAAAAATGTACTTTGGTAATTGCTGTTTGGAATGAGGATTTTTAAATATGGAAAATCTTGTAAGCTGATTTGACGTCAATTTAAAATAAGAAGATTTTAATTACGAGGGGTGTTTTTGTGGATTCTGCAAGTATCACTTTTAGATTTATTTTAACTGATATTAAAGTATTTGTATTTAGTTTAAGGTAGAATAATAAGTGTGAATGATATAATATTTTTTTGTAAAAGATTTTTTTTGCCAGGTAAATTTTGTGTTTACAGTTCGAAATACCCTAACTTTTTAACAGATTATCTGTCAAGGAATTTTTGGCCGAACAAACCTTACAAGCGTGGCAATAAACATAACCAAGTAAACCATTCATAAAAAAAAAAATTTAGTTCTGTAAATTTATAACAATGTAAGCAACAATTTTTTTATATAATAAGAATAAGTACTTCTTAGAAATTATTTGATGTTTGACAGAAACGATGTTGTAAATGCTTTTGTATGAGAGAAAATATTTTATATTGAATAAATGCTTTGTGATATTGCTGTATTTGATTTCATTTTAAAACTCCGTCAATTCCGTTGAGCTAGTCAGGCAAAGTTAAAAAGTAAGATAAGTGAACAATTTTAAGTTTAACAAATTGCTGTGTCTGTATCACAGCACTCCTTTTAGTAACACTCTAAAGGCCTTACCACATCACTCTTTTAGCGGCACTTCAACCTGCGGCCATTTTCATATCATCCTTTTAGTGACGCCCCGAAGCGAGACGATATCACAGCACTCTTTAAGCGACACCTCAACGTGAGGCCACTTCCATATCACTCTTTTAGTAACGCCCTAAAGCGAGGCATGATCACAGCAATTTTATATATATAAAGACAAGTTATTTGCAATCCGTAATTATGAATGTTTCCAAAAATTCGCTCTAACGAGGCTTAAGAAAGCCGAAATAGGTCAGTGGATGTTAATAGCTATACAATTATTAGCTCAATTTGTATAGGTGAATAAGCTTTCATTATTTTCATGAGAGTTTATTTACAGATACATCTTAATTTTACTATATATATATATATATATATATATATATATATAAATAATTCAATTTATTGGGGATTGCAGCAATTAAGAAAGTCTACTCTTTTTTCTTTAACTCAAGCTTTCGAGATTTTATTTTTCTCTTCTTCAGGAGTAAGAATGTGAGGTTTGACTTACATTTAAAACATTAATTTTAAATTATAAAATATGTTTCAGAATTTTGAAGGTATAAGTGTCAATGACATTGACATTGACATTGACACTTATACCTTCAAAATTCTGAAACATATTCTTATAATTTAAAATTAATATTTTAAATCTAAGTCAAACCTCACATTCTTACTCCTGAAGAAGAGAAAAATAAAATCTCGAAAGCTTGAGTTAAAGAAAAAAGAGTAGACTTTCTTAATTGCTGCCATCGCCAATAAATTGAATTATTTTACGTGAAGATTATATATATATATATATATATATATATATATATACATGTATTTATATACAAGGTGCGGCATTACTGTGACAAAGTATGATATCTCTTTTGTTTAATCCGATATTTTGGGGTAGTAATAAAGTAATAAAGTAACAGAGAAGCGTTAGACGCATATTTTAAAATTATTCTGGAATATACAGGGTGCATTATATATATATATATATATATATATATATATATATTGCTGTGAAACCACCAAAATCCGGGTACTCCGCTTTTCGAATCAAGCCTCACGAATTGGGCGTCAAGAATGCTGTGAATCCTACAAAAAGCTATTCATTAACTCAACTGTTCCGTTGACTTTCTTCTGTTCATCGCCTCGGCTGTTCCCCCTATTTGAACCTTCATCCTCATTCATAAAAAAAAACAAACACATTCCTACCACAAACATCAACGTCAACTCTATTTACATCAATATTCACAAT
Source organism: Platerodrilus igneus (assembly GCA_036346225.1). Lineage (NCBI taxonomy): Eukaryota > Metazoa > Arthropoda > Insecta > Coleoptera > Lycidae > Platerodrilus > Platerodrilus igneus. The sequence goes on along the minus strand of JARFIW010001118.1, from coordinate 995,709 downwards.
ACATTAAAATTTCAAAATTAATATTCAGCATAAATTTTAATATCAGAAAATTTCAAAATTAAATTTATTATCATTTTAATGTGCATCCAGAATTAAAGTCCTTGTAGGATGCCTACTAATTACTATAACAATATATGCAGACCGGAGTCTGAGTACAAAGGAGCATCTACCACCCTTTACGTTAATTAACCAGGTTCGTCTAATTGAGCTCAAAGACATACCCAAATTTTCATCATAATCCAGAACATCAATACTACATACCCCTTTCTACTTAAACAAGCAAATTTCATCTTAAAATTAAAATATTATTGTTAGTACAATTTCACTACTGTCCATTTTAAATAAACAAATTATAAAGTTATTCAACACACACCAAAATATCAAAGTTCGAGCAAAATAGTATAATTTACCTGAAGGTTACTGCACTCGTAGCTTCAATGTACATCGTCCCTTTGTTAATTACACCATTCCAACTGGGTTATATTTACGGCTTCTGATTCTCAACGCTTTTAAAATTTTCTCCATCACCATTTATTTAAAGGTGTTTCAGGGCTTTTCCGGAACTCATCTGTGTATATCTGAACCTTGTTTTGTGGATCCAGACACGTTTATGCACCATTTAATTATTAGTACCCCCAAAAATAGCAAAGAAATTCATACTTCTTTCACCAATATACGCCAAAACTGCCTACTTTTGTGTATTCATTTGTCATTGTAAATTTTACTAATTGGTACAGTGATACTAACTTTATTACCTTGTATCTTCTTTTCTAAGTGCACTAAAGTACATTTATTGTAGCACGTAAAGAACAAGCTGTTTTACATCACAAAATATTCGAGCAAACTGTTTAAAATTATTTAATCAAAACCGGAAAACTAAAAGCACTGTTTAACGCGTTGAATCAAGTCGAAGATCTAAGAGAGCTTGTTCATATTCCCCTGGGTATATATAGAGGTTAGCCTGTCTGTCGGTCGAGTCTCCAAAACGGACAATTCTAAAGAATTTCGCCTGCTATGTTCCCATTCCGCAGCCCGGCATGCGATTTTTTCGAATTTTGCACTCGCCCCAGTTAAATCTCAGAAATTTCAACACGGCACGCAAACATGTCCGAGAATAACTAATTGAATTTTATACAGAAATTGTTGTTTCTACCTCTCATATGTGCATCTTATTTTCAACCAATCGTGACCCTCGTGACGTTGCTCATATCACGCCTTTAATTATTAGTGTCTTTGTCTTACGCACATTATCTTTCCTTCTCTAACCTGTTCTTATTAGTGCAAATTGATATTCCTTATTATCGATTATTTCAGTCCATGTGGACTATCTGGGTTAAATAACCCCGTATCGCGCCTTCCCGTGAATATTAAGCCACGGTTTCTCCAAGATTCTTTGTAACCATTAATTATCTGCAACATTTACGCAGAATGAGCCTTTTAAAAATACGCAGGTGTTCAAACATAATAACACTTCTACGATTTGCATTTTATTGGGTTTTTTCAAGTTTTTATAGATATTATATGTTACTGATGGTTCAATTAACTTCAATTACAATTAATACCCTTTAAATTTTAGTGACCTTTAATCAAATATTCAATTATTATCAGTACATTTTGTTTAATACCGGTTACTTAAAATAGAGTTAATTAATATAAATTTTGCACATAATTTCTCTTTGTTTCTTTACTAGGAATAATTAAATTACATGTAGAGCTTTTTAATACTGCTTCCTTTTTTTTTTATAGCAAGCGTCTTGTACATAATTTAACTCCCTTATTTTTAATGAAACGAATGAATTTTTATGCTTCACGGTTTTATAATAAAGCGTATTATCTTATAAAATTCCTTATACACGGTGATTAAAATTATTTGATGTGATTATTTAATTTTCTACCCTGGTCTAAATATGAGTATTTTCCCCCTATTTGAATACAAATAATCCCACTTATTTGAATGCAAATATAAAGCATTTAGACTGCCAAAAAAAAATTTCCAAAAAATTGCCTATCTCTCTCTACCCTTATCTATCTATCTTACCTAACTTATATCCAATCCAAAAAAAAATATTTACACCTATCCTATATCCCTATCCTATTCCTAACTATCACCTAATTTTATAAACTGAAATTATCCCTAACTTCATCCTACTTATCCATCTAATCCTATATACATCCTATATACCTATCCTATTCCTAACTTTTAACTAATCTTCACTATACTTTACTTCCCCCTACCTAATCCTATATGCCTATCCTATTCTTGTTCTATTCCTAACTCTCCACTAATCTTATAAGAAATATCTACACTTAACCTATCTTATTTTCTTCCTACATTTAATCTTTCTTTCTCATCCTATATACCTATTTCTAACTGTCTCGCATATTTATCCTATACCTAGCTTTATTTTCTATAAACACCTACACTCTTCTATATACACCTATTCTATCCCTATCCTATTTAAATCTAACTCTCTTCTACACCTATTCCTCCTGTGGTGCTGGTTCTCCGGTATAAGGGAATAGTAGGTTGACGTGAAACCGTCCCCTCTCATTTCCCGTACCTACTTCTCTTAATAAATATGTGCACTCCCCTACTACTTCACCTATCTCAAAAGGTCCCTCACATGGCAAGTGTAGTTTAGCACATGTTATCCTATCTCTCTTCCCTACTCTCAAGCTTTTTACTACTACCTGGTCTCCCACTTTAAATTTTACCCTCTTTCTAATTCTTGCGTTCATCTTCCTTGTATATTTTTCAGCTCTCTTCCTTAACCTCTCCCTCACATCTACCAAAAGTTGTTGAAATTCATCGTCCCTAGGCACAATTTGCCATGGTCTTTCGGGATACTGTTGCTTGATCAGCATAATGGGACTGGTTTCTGTCACGGTACTAGGGGTTTCATTGATAAAAGATTCAACCTTGGACAAATTGTCCTCCCATAAACGATGATTCCTATGTGAAGCCAAACGCAAGAACTTAACCGGCTCTTGAATATATCGCTCAGCTGGATTAGCTTGAGGATACCTTATGCTACAAAACACCACTTTAATGTTTTGCCTCTCCCAATAATCCCTAAATCTTTGATTATTAAAATATGTAGCATTGTCTGCTAATACTCGTTTAAAAGTTCCTACTTCCCTACAAAATTGTTCCAATTTCTTGTTTGTTCCAACTGTGTTACAATCCCGAGTGGGATATAATTTGGTAAATTTCGAAAACACATCAGTCACAATCAGCACATGTTTGTGTCCCTTTGTACTTCTGACTAGATTACTCAAATAGTCAATAGCAACTAAGTCCAGGGGATTTTGTACGTGTATACTTTGTACCACATCTTGACTCGTACTATTTTTGTACTTTCCTAAAGTACATAAGTGACAAGTGTTGATGACTGACTTTACTAACCCTAAGTCTTTAGTTGAAAAAAACGTTTCCCTAAAAATTAACCATGTCTTTCGGATCCCTATGTGACCATATCTTAAATGCAGATCTTTGATAATTAATTTTGCTTGTACCCTATCCACTACATACACTTCCAAGTCTTGAATTTTTACACAAAATCCATTTATCATATGGAAGTTTTAAATCCCGGTTCGTTTTCTAACTTCGTTCTAATACTCTGTAACTCCTCACTCTGCCTCTGGTTCCTCAAGATCTCCTCTTCTCCATATACTGAATCGTTTTGTAGTAGACTGTTCATGGCAATCATGATGTCACACGGTCTTTTGTTATCCTTGTCTCGGTTTCTACTAAACGCGTCTGCTATAAAATTGTTTTCTCCTTAATATATTTAATCTCAAAGTCAAACTCCTGTAGTAACAACCCCATCGATATACTCGATTGTTAGAAAATCTTGTATTCATCAACGCACACAACGCCGAATGATCCGTTTCGATTACAAAATGTCTTCCAATCAAAAAAAATTTTAATTTTGTAACCCCAAACACCACTGCAGCCATCTCCTTTTCACTAATCGTGTAATTTACCTCATGCGGTTTCAGTGTGCGTGAAACAAAAGATATGGGCACCTCTTCCCCCTCTTGTACTTGGTACAACTCTGCTGCTAACGCACTATCCGATGCATCCGTCCTCAGTACGAAACCTACATCAAATCTGGGATGCCTCAAAATTAGTTGGTCGTGAAATTGTTCCAACAGTGTTAGATATGCTGCCTCTTGACTTTCCGTCCAACTCCATCTTACTCCCTTCTTCAGAAGTTTAAACAATGGACTCGCTTTTTCAGCAAATCCCGGTACAAACTTTTTATAAAAGTTAAGGACCCCCAAAAAAGCTCTTAATTTCCTAATGTTATTAGGTCTCGGATATGTCAAAAGTTCGGACAATCTTTCTTTATCAATACACATACCTTGAGTGTTTACCACATACCCCAGAAATTTAACAGTTTTTGAAAAAAATTCACATTTTTCTATATTCAACCTCAATCCTGCTAATTTAAGCTCTAATAATATCCGTTCTAAATGAGAGTAATGTTGTTCCTCAGTTTCACTAAAAATTAAAATATCATCCACATAGTGTATGCAGAATTGCTCATATGCTCCTAAAATTGCTTGCATTGCTTTAATTAATGCTGCACTTGACGTTGACAAACCATACGGTACTACCTTAAAATTATAGATTTTTCCCTCTACGGAAAACCCTGTGTACCTTCTAGAATTCTTGTGTAATGGAATCAGTCAGAATGAATTCCTTAAATCTAATTTACTAAAAATAAACTTGCCACTTAATCTCGTTAAAAGTGTGTCCATGGATGGTGGACAGTGGAATTGCGGTTTGGTCCGTTGATTAATTTTTCGTGCATCTAAACATAAACGAATGCTATCATCCTTTTCTTAACTACCACCAACGGATTTATGAAATGAGTGTTTGATACCTCTATTATGCCATCTTCCAACATTTTATTTAATTCTGCCTTCACCTGCTCCCGATATGCTGCTGGAATTGGATAAACCTTTGCGTTGAACGGTTCTGAATTATCCACTTCCAATTTGTGCTCATAGCCTAACGCTGTGCTTGCTTCTACCCCACTAATTCTGCATGTTTTGTAATAAAGCTTGAACCTCTACTCTCCTATCCTCTGGACATCTTATTGTGTTGATCTGTTTACCTTCATCATCTTCTACCTCTACTACATTAATACTCAACCCCGTGTCATCCTCTGTGACTTCATAACTGCCCTTCCATGGCACTACCCTATCATTAATCCTTATTACCTTCCTTTCCATATCTATCAAAACCCTAACTTCATCATACAGTCAACACCTAAAATGCTCTGAAACTTCAGTCCAGGCACAATTACAAACTCCTGTTCACAGCTTAAACCTCCTATATCTATCCTAAGCACCACAACACTATTTACTACAGCAAACTTCTTTTTATTTGGAGCTACTAAATGGCTACGCTTTATAGGCATAATTCTATCACAAACCTTATCCCTAATTTTGCTGACGAATTCCTCCGATATTAAACTCGCCTCTGCCCCTGTATCAAGTAATACTTCTACACTATTCTCAAAAATTTCTATATTAATAATTGGCAAACATAATTTTCCTAGTTTCTGGCTCTACTTCCTCCTCAATTTTGAAAAATTCACGTGGATGTTCATATACATTTACACTGAAATCTAGTGGTCTGTCGCGTTCTAAAAATCCTGTCCAGGTCTGTTTTCCCTACTTGGTCCTGGTCTAGCCGTCACCTCAGCGTATGTCCTAGGCGTTTCCACTCGTTCCGTGTCTGTATTAGCAGTCCCCTCATGTCCGGTGAACTATTCCTCTGGTAGGTTCCGGTCTCGGTGCAGGTCCCCTTCCTAAACTATTACTTCTAACGTATGGTCGTCTCTGTTCCCAATTCTGTCGCTGGTATCCGTAACTATTCCCCTTCTAGCATAGTTGTCCCGTCTATTGTCAAACCTAACTGTGTTGATCTGTCTTTCCCTATTATCCCGAGGTCGTCCACTACTTACGTCGTCGTACCTCTGCAGGTATTCTAAAAACATTTCTCTGTCCACTATGTTCTGTAGTGCTACGTGTTGTCTTACTTCTACCTCGAAGTGTCGTGATAAATACTTGATAATTTGTCGGTCCGTCAGTGGTGGGTTCAGTTGCTTTGCTATGCTATACTTGCGTATAGCATATTGCTCTACTTCCTGAAAATTCTCCTTAAATTTCCTGTGATTAAGTCGTCTCGTACCTGGTCTTGTCTGTGGTCACTCCAGTAGTGCTTTAAAATCTGTCTTCAAAGTCCGTGTAGGTGTCTATGTCCTGTCCTACTAAATTGTACCATGCTTCCGCGTTGTCTTTCAATAAAGCCTTTATCGTATTCAGTTTAGTCTGTTCGTCAAATAAATTTCCCACTAGATTTCTTACGCTATTAATAAAAATTTGTGGATTTACCCTGTTATCGCCATAAAACTTCATGTGTTGGTCCAATGATACGCTACCTGTATAAAATCTGAGACCATCCCCCGTTAAATTTGACATGTTATATTTGATACTACTAACTTCTCGTTCTACCCTGCCTAACTGATCCCTACATGAGTCCGTCACTTCAGTCATTTTTATATTAATCTCTTCTTCACAAAAAATGCGTACTTCGGACCTTAAATGTCCCATTTCCTGTCGAAGACCTGTAATATCACGCTCATTTTTATCTACCCTATTTTCAACTTCCCCCATCTTTACGGTAAGACTATTTTTAAATTCTGAAACTTCTTGATTCGTCTTATCTATTTTCTGACTAATCTCCTCTAACTTCCTGTTCGATTCTTCACTCATTTGCTCAAATTTTCGATTTGAGTCCTCTCTCGCTCTATTCGATTCATCCTAGCTCTATTAGCTTCATCGCTTAGCTGTTCTAATTTTCTATTGGATTCTTCCCTAGCTCTATTAGATTCATCGTTCATTCTCTCTAGCATTCTCATTATCATCTCGTTTCCTTGATCCCCTGATTCCGTCCTCGACTGATCTCTACTGCCTCCAGCTTCTTCCATTTTAGAATTTTTCTCACACAATGCACTATCGTCACTTCCAATTTCCACTCCTTGACTCCTTAACCACTCTTTTCTCTGCATACGTTCTAATCACTCTCACACACTCTAAAATACTCCTAAATTTATACACACACAGAAACTCTCTCTCTCAGATCGCCAGTTTCCTGGAATAAAATCACAAAAATTTTATTTGGAACTCGAGCCTCACTTTTGGGTCGCCAAAGAATGCTGTGAAACCACCAAAATCCGGGTACTCCGCTTTTCGAATCAAGCCTCACGAATTGGGCGTCAAGAATGCTGTGAATCCTACAAAAAGCTATTCATTAACTCAACTGTTCCGTTGACTTTCTTCTGTTCATCGCCTCGGCTGCTCCCCCTATTTGAATCTTCATCCTCGTTCATAAAAAAAAACAAACACATTCCTACCACAAACATCAACGTCAACTCTATTTACATCAATATTCACAATACATTAAAATTTCAAAATTAATATTCAGCATAAATTTTAATATCAGAAAATTTCAAAATTAAATTTATTATCATTTTAATGTGCATCCAGAATTAAAGTCCTTGTAGGATGCCTACTAATTACTATAACAATATATGCAGACCGGAGTCTGAGTACAAAGGGAGCATCTACCACCCCTTTACGTTAATTAACCAGGTTCGTCTAATTGAGCTCAAAGACATACCCAAATTTTCATCATAATCCAGAACATCAATACTACATACCCTTTTCTACTTAAACAAGCAAATTTCATCTTAAAATTAAAATATTATTGTTAGTACAATTTCACTACTGTCCATTTTAAATAAACAAATTATAAAGTTATTCAACACACACCAAAATATCAAAGTTCGAGCAAAATAGTATAATTTACCTGAAGGTTACTGCACTCGTAGCTTCAATGTACATCGTCCCTTTGTTAATTACACCATTCCAACTGGGTTATATTTACGGCTTCTGATTCTCAACGCTTTTAAAATTTTCTCCATCACCATTTATTTAAAGGTGTTTCAGGGCTTTTCCGGAACTCATCTGTGTATATCTGAACCTTGTTTTGTGGATCCAGACACGTTTATGCACCATTTAATTATTAGTACCCCCGAAAAATAGCAAAGAAATTCATACTTCTTTCACCAATATACGCCAAAACTGCCTACTTTTGTGTATTCATTTGTCATTGTAAATTTTACTAATTGGTACAGTGATACTAACTTTATTACCTTGTATCTTCTTTTCTAAGTGCACTAAAGTACATTTGTTGTAGCACGTAAAGAACAAGCTGTTTTACATCACAAAAATATTCGAGCAAACTGTTTAAAATTATTTAATCAAAACCGGAAAACTAAAAAGCACTGTTTAACGCGTTGAATCAAGTCGAAGATCTAAGAGAGCTTGTTCATATTCCCCTGGGTATATATAGAGGTTAGCCTGTCTGTCGGTCGAGTCTCCAAAACGGACAATTCTAAAGAATTTCGCCTGCTATGTTCCCATTCCGCAGCCCGGCATGCGATTTTTTCGAATTTTGCACTCGCCCCAGTTAAATCTCAGAAATTTCAACACGGCACGCAAACATGTCCGAGAATAACTAATTGAATTTTATACAGAAATTGTTGTTTCTACCTCTCATATGTGCATCTTATTTTCAACCAATCGTGACCCTCGTGACGTTGCTCATATCACGCCTTTAATTATTAGTGTCTTTGTCTTACGCACATTATCTTTCCTTCTCTAACCTGTTCTTATTAGTGCAAATTGATATTCCTTATTATCGATTATTTCAGTCCATGTGGACTATCTGGGTTAAATAACCCCGTATCGCGCCTTCCCGTGAATATTAAGCCACGGTTTCTCCAAGATTCTTTGTAACCATTAATTATCTGCAACATTTACGCAGAATGAGCCTTTTAAAAATACGCAGGTGTTCAAACATAATAACACTTCTACGATTTGCATTTTATTGGGTTTTTTCAAGTTTTTATAGATATTATATGTTACTAATGGTTCAATTAACTTCAATTACAATTAATACCCTTTAAATTTTAGTGACCCCTAATCAAATATTCAATTATTATCAGTACATTTTGTTTAATACCGGTTACTTAAAATAGAGTTAATTAATATAAATTTTGCACATAATTTCTCTTTGTTTCTTTACTAGGAATAATTAAATTACATGTAGAGCTTTTTAATACTGCTTCCTTTTTTTTATAGCAAGCGTCTTTTAGATGATTTAACTCCCTTATTTTTAATGAAACGAATGAATTTTTATGCTTCACGGTTTTATAATAAAGCGTATTATCTAATAAAATTCCTTATACACGGTGATTAAAATTATTTGATGTGATTATTTAATTTTCTACCCTGGTCTAAATATGAGTATTTTATATATATATATATATATATATATATATTGCTGTGATTGATGTCCAGAACTTTTAGTATTTATGATCAAAAGTAGGAACTATTATGTAAATGAATAGAACCCAACCTACATTGTAGCTTTGTATTTTGGTAAAGTAGAAATAAGGAATCTATCGTAAGCGCAGCATCACTGGCCAATTCGTTAACGTAAACTTTTATTGCTGTAACATATTTTGTTTTTACCTTTGCTAGTAAGTCAGTACCTTTAATTTGTTTAAATTAAAAGAATACTTTAAAGATATTTTAAAAATTAGTATGCATTTATATACAACGTAAAAAAAGTTGGGTCTGTATTTAGGTTTTTATAGTGACAGTTAAGGCTTACTTTTGGGTATTAGGTCTCATACTCTCCGGCTAGCCTTTGCGGTTGGTGCGAGGGCAAACAAGACTGTTGTGTGCCAAGACAAAGTAGTCTAATGGTCGGGTGGCTACTACGTTTCTAGGTTTCGTAAAGATTGCTACGGTTTGAAACTGGGTGAGATAGGTTTTGGGCCTCTTGGAGCTGCTTTTTAAAAAGGATTCTTCAAAAAACTCTTCTATCAATTTATTTTAAACAGAAATTTACAATATTAATTTTAATTACAGGTACCTTATATGCAGTAACGTATTGAGATCAAAAATATTCTAAGTTGACAATCACTATTTAATTTAACTAAATTTAACTAAAAAAAGTTGTGAAGCTCGAGACTCACCGGCCATCTTGTACTCCTGAGGATATTTATGCTATCCCTGCCCCTCACATTGCTAATGGGAACTGCAAATCTCATGTCTGCTATTTCTTGATACAATACAAAATATTACATTTTAATAATCTTAATTCTAATAATTGCTGTCTTATTGTACTCTGTGACCTGCACCTGCAGTGTCATATTACGTCTGGAATACAATATAACTGTTTGTTAACTTTCATTAACTTTTTATTATGTTCTTCAATTATACAATGTAACAATCATTCTTAAATCTTAATAATTCCATTTAAATATATATATATATATATATATATATATATATATATATATATATATATATATATATATTATTTTGAGGGTATGTAACTGGTTGCGCATAAAAACGTTAGAATGTAAGTGTTCCGTGTATTTGAACTCTGGTACAAAGAGACTTTTTCTTTTTTGCATTTCTTCTATGGAGCTTTATTGCGATTACTACGCGTTAGAGAAAGCCCTCCGTAAAATATTTTGAAAAATAATTAATTCTAGGAAATTGCTTTTGTATAATAAATTTAGGTATATTACACATAGTTGAGTAATATAGTTTTAGAAATTAGGAGTTTCACCTATTGAATATGGTGTTGGTGATCGCCGGTCATGTTGCAGGTAACCACTTTAAGTTGCTGGTAGACACTCTAAGCTGCTGGTTAAACGACTCAAAGCTACTGAATAAACGACTCCAAATTCCTGGATAACACTCAAGAGTGATTTCTAAGCCGAATTGTCGGAAGTTCCAGAACAAGTGGGAAAGTTGGGGCCAGGAACCTCCAGAAAGAAGAAAAAACAGGAGAACTATAAGGTCAGAACTATTTATTCAATTTATAGCACGTTGCATTTTGTAATTTTACATAATTTGTGAGGCTAAAAATTTACGTGTGACAAAATATAGTGTGTGAAAAGTCAACAAAAATTTGGTAGAATTATGTTAAAAATGGGATATTTCTTTGAACGTTCAACGAAACTATTCGTGATAAAATAAAATTTTTTTCTGGCTTTAATTGCTTTAAAAAGGTGTAAAAATCATAATCTCCGTAAAGAGCTAATTCGATAGGGATATTTTTGTTTATTTTGATTTAAAAGTTCTATAAAAGGTTGGAGAGAAGTGAGTAAAAATGCTTTGTTAACATATCGTCGTTTTACTCTGTGCATGGTATCACTGAGCTAGTCGAGGCATAAATTTGATTATGTTAATTTTAAATTATTTTAAAGGCACAAAAAGATGGCGATCAGCAGGCAATTGATCGTTGCGCACCTGTCGAGTACGGTCGAGTACGGTAGTATTAATAGAGAAGAAGAATAATCCACATTTGGAATGCAAATGCATGTTTATTAATATATATTAACAGTTTTAAGATGAAATGAAAACCAACATTTTATGTAAAGTTGAATTACCATTTCAAATTGAACTAGTAATTGAAAACCACTAAAAGAACGGCTACAGTAGGATTTGAACCTGCGACCTTTGATTTTCCGGATCAGCGGTCTAACCAACTGAGCTATGTAGTATTAATTATAACATCATCTAAACAATTGGCTACATAGCTCAGTTGATTAGAGTGCTGATCCGGAAAATCAAAGGTCGCAGGTTCAAATCCTGCTGTAGCCGTTCTTTTAGTGGTTTTCAATTACTAGTTCGATTTGAAATGGTAATTCAACTTTACATAAAAAGTTGGGTTTTATTTCATCTTAAAACTGTTAAAATATATATATATATATATATGTGTGTGTTGTGTGTGTGTGTGTGTGTGTGTGTGTGTTTGTGTGTGTGTGTGTGTGTGTGTTTCTGTGTTAAATAAACTAGAGGATGTTATGAAATTCATAAACTTGAACAACCAGTAAATAGATACCGTCTGCAGAAAATCCACATGTTGTAAAACCGAACTTCTTCATAATTGAAAACAAAACCATTACAAATTCAAATATACCAACGACGCGCTCGTCATTCATTCATTCACCAATCTGCTTATTATAGTGAGACCTCTATGATAGTCTGTGGCAAAATGCAATATAAATACGACGTTCAGTAGCAAACATCAACCTACCGCTACTATTCTGAACGTTCAATAATTTTACAACCAATGTATTTTTTGATAGTTTCTTAATTTCCTTTTTAATTAATTTTGCAATATTTGTGAACTAATGGAAGCATCAAACAAAAAGTATGAAAAATTTTCAAGATCTGTTCTTCCTATACATTGTTGAATCGATACCGAATTGAAAGATCATTATTATTTATTCAATTTATCCAATCTTGGGATTATATCCTTCAACTAAATTGGCGAAGGCAGCCACCTGAAAATCAAGCGGAGATTGCATTTTCTCGTCAATTACGAGCGATTTGCGATAAAAAGTTAATGAATTCATTCATTATCGTGACTTTATATAGATACTGTTGTTTTCCATTCTACTAAAGCAGTATAGTGTTAATCGTCGATTAGCTCGATTTAAATATGAGAGAACTGTATAATGCTGTTGCTGTCCGTATCCTTACTAAGTTGGAATAATCATCTTTTATCCCTTATGAAAAAATTAAAGGTGTATTGACAACATAGTTGTGCTGTTGAAGTGTTGTGTGAAAATATTATATTGGCGGTAAAAAGACTCTTAACCTCTGACCGTATGTGTAATGAAGCTCATGCGACATAATAAAAGTGTAACGTTGTAAAAAATCTCGGAAGTGTTAATGATAATCATATAATTCATACACTATACAAAATAAAAAATTGGAGTCTTGCCGATTTATTCAATTAATGTGAATAAATGACCAATAATAATACAAGTGTAGGAATTAAGTTTCTACACATTAGAGCAAAAAGTTATTTTCGCAACTACAGGTCAGTCTGTCTCAAAGCAAAAATGAAGGTTTATAGACAACTAGAAATCATCTTGCTTTGTTCAATAAACATGCATACCTTTAGTATTCTAAACCGGCAGCAAATTTTGTGGTGCCATGTGCGAAATAAAGAAACGAAAACCGTCTAACTAAAAAGTAGAAGATGAAAAAAATAGTTTCTAATAATAATTTAATTGTTTTCATTTTACTATATACACGGTTTTCTAAAAACGAAAACAAAGATATCAATCAATAAATATAATAAACCGTTATAATCTAATTAACTCTTGTTAATAAAGTTGTATACCTATAAATTTTGCAACCAGTTGCGACTACGAAGAATTTCTATTGGAAATATTTTCTTTCTGAAATATCTCAATCTTTTTTTTAAACTTTATTATCAACGGTTTTTCTGTATCAAAGGAGCGACCGTACATTTTTTCTTTGTTTTCTTGAATGTGTTGGTGAGGGACTATAGCCTTTTGTTGTATCTCATCACTAATCCCTCATTGTTTTTCGTGTACTGGTAATTTTTCTACTTCTATCTTTGAATAACTGCGTATTGTTTAATTATTTCTGTATGCTTGTGGTGGTAGCTACTGTTTTTGAAATTACCTTGGGAATATATGTAAGTTAGTCGTTTTACTTTTGTCTGATTATCTTATCACCGCGAATGCACTCGGTAGGAAAATGGTACGTTTGGGTCTTATCTAGCCCGTAGTTATCTTTTCATAGGCGAATTGTTAGTAAAGGGCTTATTTTGTCGCTAACGTTGCAGGCGGTTTCTTAGATCGATCTGTTTTAACAGAAGTATTCTGTACTCTCTATTCCTTCTGCGGGATGTTTATCTAGAGAACTTTTTGGTATCCCACATCTTCGTTTTAGCCTTATTTATTTCCTCCGGTGGACACGTCTTTGTTTCGAGACAACCGTCCATCGCGTAAGAACGGTTATCTTCCACTGCGAGATGTGACTACATTTTGGCCGGTTGCACATCTGTTTATTTTCAATCGCGTTTGCTCAATGCGAGTCTTTCTTCCTCTCCCTTATATCTGGTTGCTATGAAGCTCCTAACACCGTACTTCAATCTTCTATCTTTTTAATTTTTTATTTTCTTCTCTTCCTTTTGAAGTTGCTGCATAGTCTAGAAGGTTTTTACCTCACCACATTAGGCAGTTGGTGTGGGAATTTCCGTCTGGCTTAGTATCGCCGTTCGCCGCTGTCGACAGTGCAATTTCCTTTTGATTTGGCCTGCAGCCTTATTCTGTAGGCGGCTCCGTGTATAAGATAGGTTTGAGTATGACTGATGATCCCAAGTCTCGGGTAGCGAACGGGTAGTAGGAATAGAAAATATAGAAAGGGTACATAGAAAGAAATAGAAAATTTTCGTATGTAAGTTAGACTAAAACAACCTAAATATGCATATTTTGAAAACGTGCTTTAGAGTGTAGAACTTGTGTCAGTTTGAGCGAGGATTTCGGCGAATTTAACATCTGTTGTATATTTTAGTAGTAGATCTTTTGTTTGTTTTGAAATTTTCTTAGATTCGAAAACGGTTGGTGCACAGTTGCAAGTTTTAAGTCAAAATAATGAACGTAATCGGAGGAGTTTTCAGAATTACCGACGGTTGAAAATTCTTTGTAAGTGTGTGGTTTGTAGATGCGTGTTGTCGGTTTGAAAAGTTACCAAGAAGGTCTATTAGTTCGTAGTGGCGTGTTTAAGAATTACAACTAGACAGGGTGCAGAGGTCTATATAAACACTGAGAGGCAGTGAGAGGCTCTCTTTTACTTCTCATCCAAGCTTCGAGTAATATTAGTAAGCCAATTATGTAACTAGTGACTTTAATAAATTAATTCAAGTTAATTAAAACATGCAAAAGTTAGTATATTGTTGTATAAGCTGTTCAACAATTTTATGCAATACATTTGAGTATACGAAGCTTGCGTCAGTACTGTAAGTAAAGATTGCTTGCTATTTTTGGAATAGTGGGTGTTAAATGGATCGATGCGATGGTGTACTGAAGCTAGTTGGATCCGTAAATGAAATCTAAGATTTGGAAATACCGTAATTTGGTGAACGAGAGAATTGGACAGCAAATTGCCGTCAAGGAGGATATGATTTAACTTGGAGGTTGGTTTTTGAACGTGCAGTCATAGTCGAGGGCAACATCATCGATGGTTTAGTTGCAAATCCATGTGAGGTGGTGCTTACCAGGTAACAATTTTTGTGAAACTTTATTCTGTTGTGTGCATTTGGTGCCTTATGACACTTTGGTGCCGTATAGGCATAATTTTAGAAATAGTAAGGACAAAAGAGTTTACTCTTGAACTGTTATAGAGTACTTTTTGACCATATTTTGATGTAAAGATTTATAGTTATAAAATAATTCCTCTGCATCCCCCAAGAGTTTTCGTGCCCAGTCTGAATATTTAGAGTCGAATTTGGAAGTCGATTTAAAAACCAAAATACTATCCAAATCGTTATTAGAATTCAATTCAATAAAAATCCCATTTAATTCAGTTTGAATATCAGTAATAAAAAGATTTTCCGTGTCCGTAATTAACAAGACAGTAATAGAACATTTACCATGTCAGTATTTAACAAGAAGTAATTACCAAGAAGTAATCAACCAAAAGTAATTAACCCGACGTAATTAACCAGCAGAAATTAACAAGAGGTAATTTACGAGAGCCCTGTTTTATTTATGTTAAAAATGTATTTTTATTAAGTCGTTGTTTACTTACGTCTATAATAGATCGGCTCGCACTTGCACAATTCGTACACTTTTCAAAATGATTTTAATTTACTTTCGTCTCACTGGTTACGTAAATAATTTAGCACTTCAGAGTATCGTCGTGGCCCGGTTTAAAATGTATACTAAACTCGTCGCTCAATTCTTATCGTATTTAAAGCCGTACCTCTCTTATTTTCCATTCGTTCATTCACGTATTGGAACGACACCTTTTGCCTCTATCTTTGTGTATTCTGTGAATTTTACCAATTGTATAGTTCAAATATTCGGATGAATGCTTGACTTGTCACGTATTCATTCACATATCATAATATTAAATTGAGAAATCCCAAGACTTTCCGTTCATTAAGTCACGTATTCAGTGTTTATTACTTATTCTAATCTAAACCGAAATAATCAGGTGCTTGTTTATTTCCTAGTTAATATTGGATTTTTGAACAAATGTAATTCTTTGTCACGTACGATTTTCAAATAATGCATAATTTAGACTGGGTATACGATGATGTATTTAACGCACTTGTTAAATATTTATCAAGCCAATTCATATAGCTTTTCCGTTGATTTAATTTTGATGCATTTTGTTGCGTTTTCAAATCTTATCTTAACTTGTACTTACTCTTGAATATTTCTATCTTCTTATGCATTTAATCTCATGTATTTTTATATATAACGTGCTCTCAACTAACAATATGTATAGTGGTCTATTTACTCTTATACTATCTGGAATTATGTGCTTTTGTTAACTGGAAGTTGCTTTTATTTGTTTTACGACCCCTGTGACTTAACCTACCCCTAAACTACCTTATAATTATAGCATTAAATATAATATATATATATATATATATATATATATATATATATATATAACATGTTGTCGTTACAAGTAGTCTCTCACTTATTTTTAAGGTGGTTATACATTATGCAATTTTGAAGCAACACAAGATATTGCACTGCACGTCACTTGCATGCGGTTTCCTTTTTACACTTGTGCAATTTGTAAGCAATTTTAGTTGGATAAACATTGTCAGGAACGAATGAAAATAACATTCCATTAAAAAAATTTTGAATTTACTGCTCAAATCAATATAACAGAAAGTTTGCTCTTCTCACATGGTTGCAATTTAGTTATTATGTTGTTCAACAATCAGATAATAAAATATAGGTTATCTTACGCTTATGATTGTTTTATTTCTAATTTGGTATCTCATTCACCAGTAAATATATTACTAGAATTGCATAAAAATTGCTACAAATTAGAACATGTTCTATTTCTTTAAAGTTGCAACAGCTGACTGAAAACTTGCTCGAAGGCATGTGCAGTATGTTGCATAAGTATTGCATTGCATCAAAATCGCTCCCTCTTTCCAATGTTGGATTGTTCAGCTTGCAATTAGCTCAATAACTTTTTCTTCTATCGGATTGATCTAGTTTCAACAATAATTTCAGTTTATCATTGCTTCAGTAATTAAATTTTTTTTCAACTTCCGGCAATCACATAGTATTATCAACAGTAACAGTCAAAGTCATTATTTATAAATTCATGTTGAGTATATTTATATATCCAAACTGCTTTCTGTTTCGCCTAAGCTGGACTCAATTTTCTATCAAAATTATATGAGTTGGGGGTTAAAAGTCTGAGCTTTTAATGAAAATATTTTAGGTTACGTACATTAGGTTAGGTACATTTATTTTTCGTTGTAGTACGCAGATCGTCTAGTTTTAATGCCTGTATGAAATTTTGATAATAACAAAATTTATTATTGCTTTTATTTATTAAATAATGAACGCCATCGAATGAAACCTATATCCTGACCAATGTAGTACCTTCGTATGAAGCTTTGGCAAAGTTCTTTGAGTAATTATTGTTAAGATATTTTGCTGTGTTTTGGCTTTTAAATGAATTGTATCTAACTATTAGAACATGATAAAATCCCAACAATATTTTACTGGTGAGTTATTGGACTATGTGAAGCGGTTGTTCCTTTTTTGCAAATCGTCAACATCAAACACAAAACATTTTTAATATATGGATTGATTTTTCAGATTGTAACCCTACGAGCCATCCGTGCTCTGATTTAATTAATATTTTAACGCGGCGATAAGTCCTTAGGCGGTGATAGTGCTCTTGTCAATTTATTTGCCTTTGGCATATCTGATCGACTTCACATCTGGGGCACAAGCGAATCTGTACCCACGGTAAGCCGGTCCCTTGTGCGTTCAACAAAATAGGTGTCGCTTCTAGAACCTCCATTTTGGGCACAAGAAAATTCTCTTTTAACGGTTGTATGGAACCACTCTCTGAATTTAGTTTTATGAATAACTACGTTTTATGTTATAATTTAGCTTTATCTTGAGATTACCTTTGGAATTACCTTAGAATATTACCTTTACCTTGGAATTACCTTTGAAATTATATTAGAATATAACCTTTATCTTGGGATTATCTTTGAAAATTGTCTTGCGATTACCCTTAGAAATTATTTTTTGGATTTTACCGCTATCTTGTGCTTATCTAAGGATATCACCTTTATCTTTGAATAACCTTTGGTATATCTTGGGATATTACCTTTACCTTGGGATTACCTTTGCCAATTACCTTGAAATTGTATCTTTATCTTCTGGTTATCTTGAAAATTATCTCAAATTTTTTTTATCTGAAGGTTATGTTTGGAATTTTACCGCTATCTTGAGCTTCTTTTGTGATATTACCTTTATTTTGGTATTACCTTTAGAAATTATCTTTAGATTTTACCTTTATCTAGGAGTTATCTTGTCTTTGGAATTTTACCGCTATCTTGAGCTTTTTTTGTGATATTACCTTTATTTTGGTATTATCTTTAGAAATTATCTTGAGATTTTACCTTTATCTAGGAGTTATCTTGTCTTTGGGATTTTACCGATATCTTGAGCTTTTCTGGGGAAATTAACCTTTTGTTCTTATAATTGGATTTTTTTTTTTCGAAAAACCTTATATAATTGATATCTTGAAACCAACGTGTATATAACTTGGGTAAAAAAAGCTGAAAGAAAGAACCTAACTGGCTTTAGCTTTGCAATTTGTTAGGACAGTTAATGAAAACTATTACAAATTTGCTAAGTTCAGATACCAAATAGGAAGGGAAAGATTTGAATACTTACCTGTATTTTTCTAAATATTTTTATAGTGTTTTAGGTATTAATATGTTTATAGCATATAACAAAAAATCTTGAAAAAATAACTAGTTAAACTAAGTTATATTTAAGACTTAAAATTTAATTTAGAAATGTAAGATTTTAGGTTAAGGAAAATCTCTTGCTTCTCGGCAATATGTGTTGCTAGCGAGAATTGCGGCAAAGAATAGCTGTCCGCGCAATAGTAAGGTGGTAGGGAAATAGCGGTTGCTTCTCCCTTTCCGAGTCCTGAATTAGTGCGAGCTGTTTCAAGAAAATTCAGGTTGCGCTTAAAAATTTCATGTAGTTATTAATTGCTTTAGGTTGTAAGTATTTGTTTCGACTTGTGGGAACAAGAAGTTCTTTTTCTTTTTCTTGTTTGTAGTTTTGCCGGAATTGTTGCGTGTTAAGTAATTTCAGTTATTGGATTATCAGTTTCTAAAAAATTTCTTGTGTTGTTGTCTACATGTGCGAGGTTTTCGCGGGGACTTCTAAATGGTAAAATACAAACGGATAATGTGATTATTACACCTAGAATATTATTTTTTTCATTGCAGGTTTTCTGGTTCATAGAAGGTTCAAGATCTTTTGTATTTCCTACTGTTGTATATAAAATATACACTCATTCTTTTATCTACTCTCATTATGTATAACGTTTTCGCTTAAACCTTGTTATGTGTTAAGTGATTTAATCCGTAATATGCTTTTTTAGTTATTGGATAACCAGTGTCCACTTTTAATATTTATTAAATTTACTGTGTCTTGTCTAAAAGTTAAGGAAATTCCATTGTTTCCTAAATCCAGTCCTGTTTAGTTTATAAGTTACTAAATACATTGTAAGAATCAAATGTTTTAATATGCGTAAATACAGGAAGATACCGTCCCGAAGGTTTTTATCGCGCTCGTAAAAATGATTTAGAATTTATTGTAGCTCGAACTATTTCTGTCAGGAATTTCAGACTTACTTTAGTACCGGTTGTGTTTTGTTCGAAGTGCCGTTTAGTGCGAGTCTTTCAATATAGTGACCTAATTAGGCTACCTACCATTCTATACCTTATATTTTTAGAGCACTACTATAACTTTAAGATCCATGACAGCGACTCATTGACAATTAGACCCCCCATCATCGAAGAACGAAAGTGTAAGTAAAAGCCTGTTGTAACCTTGGCATAAAAATTTGCATGAATTATAAAATTTATTATGTTAGAGTTAAGAAGTATTCACGTGTAGCAGTCATTAGTTGTTCTTCGCATCCTGACTCCTGGAAGTATCTTTCTTGCCTATTAGCAAACAGTCATGAATTTTCGAATAACAAAATCAAAATCTATGTAATTTCTGTTCGATGCTTGTTTTGAAATAGCGATAGTTAGAACTAAAGGACCGTTTTGTTGAAGGATCTATTGGAAAGGTTCTGTATGGTTGACATGGATCATAAAATAATACACGCATAATTGTGTCGTTATCTGTCACATGGCCTTTGGAATATTGACCGATATCATTGTTCATGATTGTGATCGGCTGCCATTTTGCTATATACAGGTACGTCACGATAAATTCCGCTTACAGGTGCCATTCTTTTCCAGTACACGGACAAATCTGACGTTTTACTGGTCATCAAGCAGACAACAACCATCCGTCTTTAATTACAATAATGGAGATTTCACAAACCATCGCAACAGTTAGCACTAGGGAAACTTTGCTCGTTAAGAGTTTCCAGCACCAGCTACACCTCGAAACACCAGCTTACTTTTTCAACCTCCACCACGATCCAGTCATCCACGACATGTGTTTACGGCATCATTCATCGGACATATAACGTCGAAAATCACGTTACCGAATCATCTTATGATTCAATGACATTTGTTGGTGGTTTGTAGAGAGAGAACTTACCAATCTGTTTAGCTGCAAATAGGGCGAAATCGCCAATGGTTGTCCCTTCTTTGCAAATTTTCAACTAACGCAAATAATATCTTAATGTAAAATGCGAATTTACCATTTACAAAAATAATACATTGTGGTCTTGCATTAATTTAAAGGATACATTTTTAAAACACGAAACTCAATCTCGAGCTTGATACATACTTCCCACTTACCAGAAACTTAATTACGCCGTTAATGTTTGTATACCGTTATAAGCTCATTTAATGGTCTTGGTAAGCTCATAATGCTCTTAATTTTGTGGTCATGCAAGAAGAGGATCTAATTATAAAGCATACTTCAATATCACACCCTTTTATGCATTTTACTAAAACAAATATAATACAATTAAAAAGCTTTCTCGTGATACTGACTAATCTGGTTAATCTACAGTTGTTATAGATTCCCAAGACTTCATTAAAACATCTTTATATTAAAAACTTTCATGCAACAATTTTTTTTTTAACTATTCAACAATCTTTGTAATAGTAATTATTGAGAAGTATTGAATTACATAAGTGAAACTAAATATCTTGCATTCCCTAAATCGATACATGTATTCAAGACTATTATTAGTTGACATCCTATTGCAAAAACAAGGAGTTGCAATTTCTAACCTCTCTACCTTCTTAAATAAATGAAAATAGTTATCGTTAACTACTTTTCTCATGTGTCCATTTTTCATGCTTAGTAGTTTGGGTTTCTAAAATAGTCTAAACTACGTTTGGATTTATTGCCAAAATAGCATAATATTGAATATTTCAATTGAAGTTAGATACTTATTTGAAAGAAAATCCTTGGTTTGAAACGTATATATATATATATATATATATATATATATATATATATATGTATATATATTGATGTGATTGGAGGTCATGGAGAGGTTCATATTGCATCATTCGATGAACTACCAACATCTTAAATCTGAGAAAATTCTAGAAAATTCAAGAAAAAGCACAATTATGTAAATATTTCTTTGTTTAAAAAATGTATGTTTGAAGTGCCGGTATAAAAAGTATAAATAAAATCATAATTATTCGATAATTAATAACGAGAGCATCGTGTGTTAGGTAATTCGGCGCGTATAGCAAGGGTATTAAAATAAATTTCAGTTTTAATTGAATTATCAAAAGAGTTTCATCCATATTTTATTACGAGGTATTGTATTTAGAGAAATACTCAATTGTGTATAAAATACGTGTAAATGCATAGATATATTCTAAAAAATTTTCATTTTGCAATTAATAAAATGAGCATGTTCAAATGTAAGATACTTGATAAAGAATTGACGTTTTAGTGGAAAAGTGCATTGATTAAGTTTAAAATATTAGATTTCATTATAAAAGTGCTTTAATGTAAAGCATTAAACAGCGTGTTTATGGACCTAGGTTCTAGCGCAATCAAATGTTAAAATAAAACATAAGGTAAACGACATCTTCCAATTATAATATAACCTAAGACTAAGTAAAGTAATAAAATCTTGAACATTGAAACAATTGGTAAGTGACATCAATTATTATATAGCCCCAGGCACTAGATAGAACAATAAATCTTCAAATGTTGTATGACTCACCTAATTCTAGAACCAATCCAAACCAGATTGACCGAGAAGGATCTAGATGCCGATGTAATAAGAGATTTACCATTATATAGAAGGGCAGTCCTGATTCAAATGTCACGATGTTTACAGATAATACGTTATATAGTTAAAGTTATATCTAACATGTACTGTATTTATTAGTGAAAGTATTGATTGATGCACAAACATGAATATATAATTTGCCGTTCCAACAATGATTTAAAAAAAGTGGAAAATGAATAATTAAATAATAATTGTAACTACAGTAAGAATGTCTTAAATGGAATAAAGGATAAATGATTGCAATGGTTTGTTATTTGGTACATGGAGCAATCTGATGTATGAAAAGGCACACTTTGTAAAACGATTTGAACAATTTTTGGAGCATAGAACGATAATTACATTCTAGAAAAAGACAACAACAAGCAGATCTGAAACGGTAAAATACCTACACATTGTTTGAATTTCTAAAGAGGACTTATCTATTTATCTTCAAACACTTACAACAGCCGTCCCATCGAGTTCGTCAGCAACCATTCTTGTTAGTAAAGTCGAAATTTTCGGTACTTTATCAAAACAGAATTCTTACGGGGTACTTCACCATTGGCGGCTCATTGGCATAGTTGGTATGAGTGTGACTACTATGTCCAATGTTGTGGGTTAGAATCCCGATACGGTCCGCTTGACAAATGTTAGGCGAACTTATTTTACAAAAATACGCCCTAGTTCGGATGGGAAGTAAAATAAAGGTCTCGTATGTGAGTGTTATCACGCAATTTAAAGATTCCTACCTTGCATAAAACAACAAGGGTTCGACAATATTCAAAATTCGCCATTGTAGTACCTGCGGGTGGAGCATTAAAAAATCAAATGTAGGTGACTTGACCGAGTTGTTCTGTTCATTATCGGTTAGATTTTTTGGGGTCAAACTGTACATAACAAAGCACGTCCTATATGGTGCAATGAAATAAAAAAAATCAACGATGGTAGTTTGAATTGTATACAGCATCGTAGCAGGAGCTAAATCATGGATTTATTCACGAGCCTGAAATTGAGCACCAATCGATTGTATGAATGTTTCATAGAAAACTTGAATGAGTGTTGGGGGCACGAATCGTTTCGAAAAAAATGGTTGTTTGTTTTTTCGTAAAAACGGGCCATGTTGCAACTCTGCATTAGAAAATCGAAAAATAGTTAATGCGATGTAACATACTACAATTTCCTTGTTGGAAATTATCTTTGGAATAAAAAAAACAACATAAACCGGGGAATCATTGTTCGTCATGACAATGCACGCGGACACACATCACAACGAACTATCGAATTTTTGACCAGTAATAATATAAAAATAACTTGTAACGAGCAATTGTGGAGGGCGTTCTCAAAATCACCGTACATATAACGCGGGAAAGAAGGTTTACAATACACAGAGACGAGTGATAGAGCAATAGTTAGAAAGGTCGGTGCCCAGCTATACGGATTAGCTGCTTGCGGAGGGTAGGGTGGATAGTAACGCACTCTTATGTTTCATACAAATGCCTAAATAATTGCTTCCAAAATAACGGTTACATTACACTAGAACATACGTCCTGGAGGACTGGTATTTACGGGCATAAAAAATATAAATATTAACGGGTGTAATTCCCGTACAGCGCTAATTAAGTTTTCGTCCCTTAATGTTGGTTTGTTAAAAATATTTTATTATACTTTTATCGCTTAGGCACTCTTATTTCCACTTACTACAAAATATTTAAAACTCAAAATCAAAAATATTTTCAATTTATTGTTTAAGATGCATTTCATTTTTAATTTATATTTTAATAATAAGCTTTAATTCCGTTCGTTTATCCGTACAGCAGCGACGAACACGGTATCTTGAACTTCAATTTTACTTTTATATTAATTAGTTACTATCAACTCATTTTCAACTAAGTTTGAACTAACTTTTAAGTCTAATTTGAACTAAGTTGAGCGCAAAACCGTGTCTTTTATATAACTAACATCAATTAAGTTCTATTTTCTTCCTAATGCCTATAATATCGTTTGCTTTTTATACATAAGGTTCTTAATATAAGCTAAAACATTTTAGAAAAGCAGCGGGATTATTACTAATACATTATATTACAATTTAATGATACTACATGACATCGAACTCCTGCGTGAGTAAGAGACATTCGTACGCAGGTCAGGAGGCAAGTATTTCATTATGTTAAAACAATCTCTTTAGTACAATAAAATCTTATTCATAGTAATTAATAAACTGCAGTAAAATCTTCTTATATTGTGGTTCAATGTTCTATTTAAATATATAGCAATAGTTGATTATTTCTTTGAAACGGAAATGAGCGTTGATGGCAACTTTGTTGTATTACAGTTAATTATTAAATATAATTAATAAAATCTGAAGTTTTTTTAACTTTTTGTTCAAATTGATTGTTGCTTAAAATTATAGATGCTCCTCTTACGTTAATTCTATTAATGCGTTATTGGAATACTTGATAACATAAATCAATATGAACTTAAAATTGGTGTAAGCGAACACTGTTCTTCATCATTGTTATTATACAATTTAAAAAGCCTGCTTTATTAACACTTCTTAATTCTAATTTTATTAAGTAGTCTAATATGGCGATTTAGTAACTCGCTCTGCAATACGGCATATAAATATAGATATTCGGTTACGCCAAGTACTTTTTGATTTCGTCTACACCTTACTACAAATGAGATTTAGTAAGTTAGCTACATGCAATAAACAAACAGCCAACACGTAGGAAGTTTAATTGAGGCCAAGCTGATTAATTTCTTGTCAATCTTCAATATCTACGTGAGAAACTTCAAATATTACCAAATGTCTGGCACCCAAATAATACAATAATCTGACGTTCACCATGTTCTACCTTACATGTGATTTTCCAATGTTCCGCCCGAAGGTACAACAATGACCAGAAAGCAAGTTTTTTTACCTAAAAAATTTTGAATTTTGCCGAACCATTGCTGTTCCAAGCAAGGTAGGGATCTTTAACGTGCGTGACAACACACACACGGGACCTCCATTTTGCTTCTTATTCGAACGAGGGTGTATTTTTGTAAAAAATGCTCGCCTAACATTTTTCAAGCGGACCGTGTTGGGATTCGTACCCGGGACCTTGGGCGTAGTAATCACACACATACCAACTACGCCACGGAGTCGCCTACACCTGTTCTACCATAAGATCCATTAATTAAAAAGCTATCGGGTAACGGTAATCCATAGATAGTTGTAGAAAATAAATTATCTATCGAACAGCTGGTGGAGTACCTACGATAAGCTTAAAAGGCAAAAGAACAAAAATAAAAAGCAAGAAAGAAAGCTGAAACCAAAATCAGACAGAATCAAGTAATTATGGCTTTATTATACGTACCAACGACGTTAACCATTAATACGCGTACGGCGAATATAATGAAGTTGCATTTTAGTAAAGAATTAATTTTTTGTGAACTCGACAAAACCTTTAAAAGTGGTGTAGAATTAGCAGAACAAATTCACTATTCAATGATACAGGAACAAATACATTTATAAATGTTATCGACTTTAGATAAGTACGTTAAGTAAATTGCAAACGTTGGATATATATCAACAAATAATAAACAAGACCTAAATAGTAAACTGTAATGGGGCTACAAAGTGAATCATGAAGGGTAAAGAACCTAGGGATGGCGCGACAGATTCCAACGATTCAAATAATAATAACATAATAGAGAAAATAAATTCAAACTAAACAGTTTGAAAGTTAACACTTTACAAACTCATTCTGCATATTGGCCGTATTTATAGCCCAATGACTTCTCATTCCAATATATTGTAGCGGACTACTACTACTACATAGGTCTATTAACAACACTAACACAACTATTTATTTATTATACTTTTGTCTATTTATGTATTCTACAAGCTGCATGTACATTAGACACGTTCACATAATATAACATTTATGTTTACTCTTGGACTTCCAAAAGCTCAACTATTTTACTTTACACGATATAATTTATGTTCGACATTTTGATATAGACTAACTTTGTACTTCATCATCGGTCTTATTTATAACCCGAATTAAAAAGAATGATTCATCCTCCAGTAATTGCTAGAATATTCTCGGTCCCTGGAGAATATACAGTACTTACGGCGCTTGTATGTTTGACGGGTTGCCTAATAGTAGCTCGCAACAATATCAAAAATAAAATGCATCATAGCGAGCGTTTTTTATCGCCTGAAGCGGCCTCATTTAATTCGCTTGTTTCAGAAATACAGCTTTCAGAGTGGAAGAACTATCTTGAAGATTGTTTTCATCGAAAGGAAAAGTATATAGCCACAAAAGGGGAATACTTTGAAAAGCAACTACATAACATTATGTGTCTTTTTATATTTTTCTCGAATTTTAGCAGTACCCCTCGTAATTTGTCGTATGTTTCAACATTACAGCATATGTTGTAACTTCAAAAGACATACTTCTATAAACTTTCCTCAAACCATACACTAATAGCTGAGCTAATTACTGTTACAAAAATACCACGAAAGACAAAAAGTTTGTAGCTCAATTAACTTTCTATTTAAATTGTATACAACCATTCTCCTAAACAATCTTAGAATATTGAGTTAGCAAGTGAACCGTAAAGTACATAAACCTAATTAACTTCAACTTGAAAAGGTATGTAGTTTCTTACTAAACAACTTTACAGAGTTGGACGGATCTAATGAACTACAGCATTTACCCCTGAAATTTAATACCACCTCTATAAATGGCGTATATATTTGCAAAAATTTTCGGTTAAATAATGAATTCTAATTTCAGACCCTAAACTAGGTTTCGTAATTTTTCTTTTATCACGTAACACTTACCTCGTGTACATTAATAACACTTAAGAAACACTTCAAGTCAAGAGCTTTTTTGATTTTGTTGCATTTAGGTGAGAGAGTTAGAAGTGAAATAATGAAAAGCGTTAAAAATTGCCATATTGAAACCTTGACATAGCGGATTCTTGAAATAAAATTCTACTAATTCTACTAGACTACCTTTTAAAGCGGTTATTGTTTCAGAGTAAAGAGCAAAGTCTTCTCAGACATTGTTATGGGCCTATTTGGCACTACAACCGCAGGTAAAGGATATTAAACCAGTAGTAGGATTGGCCGGTCCGAGGACAGCGCCACCGCACCACTGCGTGACCGCGTTACCGCCACCGTACTACGTCGTCCACGCGTCACCTCTATCGCTTCGCAGTACCACCACGCCTCCCAGTGCCTTCGCGCTACCGCCACCCAGCGCTACCGCTCTACCACCAGACCGTGTCGCCGCGCCACCGTCTCACCCAGCGTTACCGCGCCGCCGTGCTATCTAGCGCCACCGTACCGTCCAGCGCCACGCCGCGTCGCCAACTGCTACCGCGCCACCCTGCGTCACCGCGTCACCCACCGCAGCACCCAGCGCCATCGAACCACCACTAATATTCGTTTAATGGGTTTATCATTAAAACTTATTAGTACTAATCGTTTTTAATGGGAAAACTTATTACCGATAATACCATTTTTTTCTTATGTTGCAACTGTTATTTGCCATTTTCTTACTCTGTATACATCCAATTTTGTTCCATCCTATATATACATTTTACCGCAAGCTCTTAGAGAAAAATCGGCTCAAGCGGGATTCGATCTCGTGCTGCCTGCATGCAGAGCAGATACCTTAACAACTACACTATCGAGTCGTTCAAAATTATTACTTACACACCTCCTATTATTGTTTAATGCACAAATTTCATTTTAATTTAGAGATGAATTTAATAGTGCATTTACATATGAAAAACTTTAGGATAAGAGTCAGGAGACACAACTTACAGATTTCATCTTGAATTATGTAAAAGCCTAAACTTTAGAAACACCGAATTTTTTAGCATTCATATTTATGAATTTTTAAACACCCTATCATACTAGTCTAGAATTTTCTCAACTATTCAAATCTGTAAAAAAATTAAAATCGGATCATCCCCCTAACCACTACTTTTATTTTTAGATTTTTTGTCAAACTGTTGTTCTTAGCAGTATTTTTAATACAACTCTGTCGTGTAAATTTCACTTAATATTGTTTTTTCCTCAGTTACTCAAATCTCTTAGAAATTTGCAAAACGATCTACCACTTCCTGATTTACAGATCAACCCTTTACAAACCATACGGTGTTTATCTTTAATCTATTTCTAAACCGCGTTGCTATGTCTTTTGAGTTAAACCCATCATGAAACCTATCAATTTCGTCTAGAGTTTTCTCAGGTATTCGTATCTCTTATAGTTTTTCAATCGGATCATCCCTCCAGCTGCTACCCCATTTTTTAGATTTTTGTCAAAACCAATTGTTAGCTGTACTTAAAGATAAATCTATTGTTTAACTTATTAAATTATATCGAAATATTTGAGGTCACAATAAAAACATATACACCCTTTCCATTACCCTGTTTGATAAACATATTGTGTTTCAATTTTATTCCAGCAAATTTCTTAAAAAATTTTTTAATTATCCCGTTTTTTAAAATTAGCAGCAACAAAAACCCGCATAAGGTTTAATATCCAAAACATAACAACAAACACTTTTGCATTTATATTTAGATTTAACTCAATAAAATTGACAAAAGCTAAATCTCAAAAAATATTGATTAATATTCTGGATTGTGAGAATATTTCGTATTACATATCATGTATCTAAGGTTATTATATCCAGTACATAAGTCTCTAATTCTACATCTTTTTAGTTAGAAAGTAGATCAATAATCGATTTTCAACTTGCAGTAAAAACATTAAGGCACATTTTTCTGAGTATTATAGACATATAATACGCATTATGGTTTTGAAGATATTTCCTAAGTATCAGCTTGATGACTACCTTTAACCAGCTAAGACGTTTCTAAATAAATGAGGTTTAACTTATTATTGGTAAATTTGAAAGAATTTTTCAACAATGCTAATAGTTCAAACATGAAATTAAGAAAAACCATTTTAAATTAAGTGAACGAAAACTATTACTCCGATTTTTCCATGTGCATAAATAAAGAGAAAATGATACTAAAAGTTTATTTTGAATTTATTTGTGAAGAAAAAACGCATAGTCGTTCAAAGTGAATAATGTTGCAGAATTTTCAACGTCCAAATCTTAGGTAAGTACTATATTTTTTAAAACATGCATGTTTTTACTGTGATTTTAATTGTTACTTAGTAACTTTCCCCGCAAAACACCTTATTGCTTAAATAAAATATATCTTTTTTAATTTTTATGTACATACCCGCTCTTAGTACATACTTCAATAAAACCATTTTAATTAAGAGAATCAAATCAATATAACAATTTATTTAAAAAAATACAGTTTTTTAATAAACAAACTTCCTGTTTGGCACAATTTAAAATATTTTTTGAATGCAATAGACACTGGTTACATTGACTATCCTTTCGTAACTGATTCAAATTTGGAACACCAAACTGTTCAAAATTCACAACTTCGTGAGCTGGAAGATAGCGGCTGATGATGTTTTCCTTTAACAACTCTTTTAGATAAACGGTTCCATTTACAGATACAATTTCTTGCAAAAATAAACTTAAATATTGGCTGATAATTCATTGGTCGCAGGAATGTTCCAGTCCAATCCGTGTAAGTAACTTTAACAAAAATCGTTGTCTTTGGAAATTCTAATTCAAGTTTTCACTTCTTAACGGCATATTCAGAATTTCGTGCCACAACTCATCTGTTCCAGCAAGCAGTACAGCTATTTCTTTCACAAAAAATTTGATTGATTTGTACTGAAAGCACTGGATATCCAAAATATGCGTTTCCAATTCGCAAGCTGGTTCATAAATGATCAAACTTTAAAATAAAGCCTCATATAACTACGGTATTCTTAGTTCCTGCGTTGTGTACTTGAAGCAATACTATTTAATTAACAATTCTCACCCATTGTTTCTCTTCTTAAGCACTTTTTCAATTAAATAAGTGTCTGAAGAATCCGTAACCTGTAGCTTCTCCTTGTAAAAGATACCCAAGGTTGGTTTTATTATTTAAATACTGAAGCAAGTAAGTAACAGGTTTCGTATGTTGAATTTGCGCAACTTTAAATAATTCTGTAGTCCAACTGGATTAAAACCCTTTATCAAAAATTTAGATATTCGCACTACATCTCCAATTTTGAGCAAGTTCCGTTGACTTGTAACACCATCACCTGCAAAAGGTTTAACCTGTTCTGGATGTTTTTCTGCTTCCTCGGGTGTCATGCCTATCGGCCGTTGTTTACTGTTGTATTCCCCAATTATTTTTTGCAAAACTTTGAACCATTTATAACTTCCTTGTAAATAGCAGCGTAGAAATTTGATGCACCGTGTAAAATTTCATTTACGGCTTTTGTCAAAAACTCTTTAGTGTAGCGTTCACTGTGTGCCTTGCATCTTTTAAGAATGCTGCGTTACAACTGAGATCACTTTAGAAAATATGTCCCCTTATATACTTTACCATGTCGGACGTATGTCGGACATATGTCGGATGTATGTCGGACGTATGTCGGACATATGTCGGACATATGTCAAATATGTCGGACATATGTCTGATATATGTCGGGCATATATCGGGCATATGCCAGACATATGTCGAATATATGTCGAACATATATCGGACATATGTCGAACATATGTTAAAGCAATGCTGTTTAGAAATAGATTAAAGATGAATACAGTATGGTTTCTAAATTGTTGATCTCTAAATCAGTAAGGGGAGGTTCGATTTGCAAAATTTTAAGAGATTTGACTAACTGAGGAAAACACAATATTAATCGATATCTTTTACGGCGAATTTTTGTTAACAATACCGCTAATAAAGACGAGGTTTCACTAAATTTTAAAATTATCTAAATCAATTCACTTTGAAAACAAAAATAAATTTTTACCTTCGTGACTATCAGATAACAAATTGCACCTTTATATTTCCTAAACCCTTACCTGATATCGCAAGGTCGAGAATTTCTTATTAACAATGAAAGCCCAAGGTAAAGTTGGATGGAAAACGGCTTGAGGAAAAGAAAAACTCTTTAGACATAAACGGCTAGTAGAGTGTTAGCTCTGGGTAGATCATGAGCTGGGGTCATGGGTTGTCAAATGACCAAAAATATAAATAATGAGCGCCACCGTATTTTTCAATACAACAACCTACAAAAATTAACTGTGCTTGTATTAGGGGAATGCGGAAACCTTATATCAACACCAGTAATATAACCATAAAACTTGAATTTCACTCTTTTAAAACACTTACCAAAATCTCAAACACCAGATGTCATATAGATGTCTCGACTTGACCTGTGAACAGACAAATGCACAACATAGACACCGTTTGTGTCCTCAAAAATATTTACCAAAAATAAAATAATAGAATTTAAGTTTCAAAAATATACACCCAGGGTATTTGTTATCATTACACACAATTTCTGATCAGGGATGACTTGTAAATTTTACTTGTATTTTAAATAATAAAAGAGTCATGCAAATAAAATAGATTCTATTTGATTAAATTTCTTGATTCGTTTTACTATAATATTTTCAACTAATAATTTTTTATAGAACAGAAATATAATAAGGATTTATATTCAATAACATAAAGATCTCTAAATGAATCTTTCTTAATAAATTTTATGTAAAGTTTGAGTTCTCTTAATTATTCATATAACATATTCTTCAAGTCATAGTAGTAGTACGTTGACTTTAACAATCAAATTTAATTACCTAAGTTCAGATAAAATAGCATGTATCGACCTAAAGTTACTTTTACTTAATAGGTATTAAAAGAATTCCTCATGTTAATTAAAATCAAAGTACATGACCTCAAAATTATTAAACATATTTTAAATTAACGTAACACAACATGTGAGATCTAAATTGGACAGCTGAATATTTTTTTTTATTTGACATAATATGACACTAACAACTATTTAGCTTAGTTAACGTTATCTGTATGTGCAATTATTCTGACAAGCAATGAATTTATTACGTAATTCTTTCTTTCCTTAAACGATTTTTACGTGACTATAGTTCAATCTTATATTTTCTTATTGCAATTTAAATAATAATGAAAGTGATTAGATGCTAAAAACACTCACGTGTAGAAATACTGCTACGAACAAAAGAAATCGGACTATAACCTCAGCTGTCGGAAATTCCATTAACATCTGCATTCTGCGATGCACAAATAGAGCCAGTTGAATACGTACGAAATTATTGCTGGAATTGTGAGAACTCTTCTGAATAAAAACAGTATTTAACGAAATCAACTTCTCCTTGATTTTACATCGTGTAAAATTTAGTATTCCAAATCCAAAACTAAATTTTCTTGAAATTAACTCTTTGATATTACTGATATGATAAACTTATAGGATATTGTATATGATATTCTCATATCATATGGTTACGTGATATTGCACTAAGAGGAAAATATTAATAAAATTTATCTAAATAATTTATACCAACTGTATTAATGATGAGGGTGAGCTTCCATCTCCTTAGGCTTGCAGGAATCAACTGAACTGCTCTAGGTGGAACATATAAAAGAATACCATCACGCTAAAGCCCCTAGGAGCAACCTCCAGACACCAAGATTCAATCAATTCTAATTCTTTTTCGAACCCTGTTACAGGCCACGTGTTTAGACACGACCATCTTGACTTTACTACGCCGCTTATCGCAGCTTGTCTCTTCAAACGTTGATAGCAAAGTGATCGAATTGACAACTCGTCGAAGCTTAGTAACAAATCTTAGATCTCTAAGGTAAAGGAGTCTATATGCTATTATAAGTTTTATGTATTATTTTTATTGTACGGAATTTTACAAATTATATTTTTATATTATTGCTGTTTCATTTTATATTAATGGACGAAGTGTAACTACGAAAACAAATACGTTACAACTTTTCATCTGTCATAGTATTAACTATCCAATTACAGTAATTCCATCATGTTTTCAAATTTTTCGAATTTAAATGTCCAGGTTTCGTATATCTTAAGTACATACTATAGTCTACAATGATGATGGACGCACTATAATAACATCGATGTACGAGCTTCATGCATAATACACACACACATACACACACATACACACACAAACACACGCACAAGCACACGCACACGCACACGCACACGCACACGCACACGCACACGCACACGCACACGCACACGCCCATGCCCATGCCCACGCACACACCCACGCACACACCCACGCCCACACATACGCCCACGCCCACGCACACGCCCACGCACACGCCCACGCCCACGCACACGCACACGCACACGCCCACGCCCACGCCCACGCCTACGCCTACACGCACACCCACGCCCGCGCCCACGTCCACGCCCACGCCCACGCCCGCGTCCACGCCTCCGCCCACGCACACGCACGCACACGCACGCACACGCACACGCACACGCACACGCACACGCACACGCACACGCACACGCACACGCACACGCACACGCACACGCACACGCACACGCACATGCACACGCACACGCACATGCACACGCACACGCATACGCACACGCATACGCATACGCATACGCATACGCATACGCACACGCATACGCACACGCACACGCACACGCATACGCACACCACACACACACACACACACACACACACACACACATACACACATATGTATATATATATATGTATTAATTTAAGACTCGTTAGTCCTACTTTCCGTTGAGGCGTAAATGCATGTAAAACGTAAATTACGGTAAGCATAATTAAGATTTGTTTTAATATTCTAAATAATAAAAACTTTCAGGTTGATAGCATATTTAAAGCGGCAGTCGTTTTTCGAGTTGCACGTGTTATAAATTCTTAGAACTTTATATTCGTAAACATATAACGAACATAATATCTCGTCAACAAATATTAGCTTGAAAAACATAATGAGGACAAAACACAGGTACAGACAGCATGTACGAAAACAATATCGATTTATAAAGAAAAGACTATAGTTTGCATGCTTTAGTAAAGAAGGGAGCATAACAGATGTTTAGTGAAACGTTTGACTTTGAAAGGCTTGATAAACAAGAAAGTTAGGAGCTAGTTAGAGAAACAAAGACACGCTATGTTTTCGGAATAAATCGAGCAGTAAGCAAATAGAAATCTGGGGATATTTTACTAACAGTGCACGACGGTTACATTAAATGAACAAGAGTAGGATAGACGACGATAGCGGGGGTTAGGTAAAACAGCGCTTGTGGATAAGCGGGAGAATTATGCCTAGAGATAAAATAAGACAGAAGATTTTGTTTATGAGTGGGAATGAAAGGAGAGATATACGCGTATACAGTGGGCGTATTAGAGAGGCTAGAAATAAAACGACAGTTGTCAGGGTTTCGCGGAAGACGGCGTTGGGTAAAATTTTTAATGAGGATTTCGGAGTATCGAGCTAGTTTGGAGCGAGAATTTCTTAGATTTCGACGACGGGTAGAAAAGTGTACGGTAAATTTTTCAAGGATAATTGAATAGTTTGTGAAAGTGGTCAACCGTTGGCTTGTTTGTGTTGTGATACTAGGAAAAGTGCGACAGGGGTGTTGGAAATTGATATAGGGGGGTAGCTTTTAGAGCTTATATAAACCGTAGGAGGTGGTGAATCGCTCTCTTCTCTTTTGCCTTTACCTACGATCGCCTACATAACTACTTCGCAAAGTGATTGAGTGAAGTTTTGGTTAAATTGGCACGAGTGGGTGCTCTTATATTGTAACGTGCATTTTTATAGCTTAATATTTTACGCTTTTTCCCAATTAGTAAATACATTTCTGTAACTACTATTTCTATATTTTATATTTATTAACTCCTTAGGCGAATGCGTCGTATTATAATGAGTGGAATGCATCGTTCTTGTCTTGCCGTTCGTATAGATTTTGTTCCTTATGTGGATATACAAGTCTAGATAATAGACGATAAGAGGTTGTAATAGCAACGAGTTGAATAAACAGATGGGGAGTTGTAGTTTTGTTCTTGGTTCCTATATATTAATTACGTTGGAAAATACTGCTTCTTCTTTGCTTTGACAATAGTGAGAATTAATGCGGTATCAATTTTCGAATTGTTCCTGAACAAGCACGGCACGATTTTAGTTGTTTTTCTTGTGAAATAAAAGTGGTATATTAACTGTAGAAAGTGTAGTGCTAATTCCGATTGAAGTAGTATGGTTGATAGGCGAACGTGTTTGGTCGACGCACGTGTTTTACGGAACATTTGACGAACTTACTTTAGTGATACCCGTGCTTTACTCATTGTAGTTTTTTTTGTGCTTTGTCTTTTGATATTTAAACTGTGTGTGCGATCTAGTTTTGCGGTCTTTTTTTTATCAGAGTAGTGCATACTTTGGATTATCCAAATACAGTTGATACTGTAGTTTCTGAATTTTCTAACCCCAAAGAATCTAAAACAGATCATTGCTTGCGCAAATTTCGTTATTTGCGAAATATAACAGATTACCGGTTTACAAAGGTATTGGTTGAAGTTTCTCACTGCTTGTTGGATGTTTATGAAAATAATATACATTAGTCTCAGTTGAAATTAAACTAGTGCTACTAAATATTTTGAAATTATTGTCTCAGGAAATAGAATTAACAAGAAATTTATCAATGCTACATAGTTTCGTCGCGTGATAATGTCTACTGCTAACACCAGTGAAATACGTAGGTGTGATTAGGGTAACGTGTGATAAGTTCCATCAACACCCTCCCAGTCAAGGGTGAAGTGCTGCGTTAGTGCCGGACATCGTGAATCCCACACTTCAATTGCAAGGAAGCGTTACTGAAGGACCTTTTGTAAGTTGAACTATTTCCTACTTGTTCTTACTTTAAATATCTATCCATGTTTTGCCATATCTTTGTCGTTCTGATACCTTTTACCATAGACTTGCATGCTATTTAAAAAAAAGAAAAAGAATCAGCAATACTGGATGACTCATATCAATTGTGCTTACCTATTTATCTTTTGTTAAAATTTTGTCTGATTTATGTTTAATTGGTGTGTGAGGAAACGTTTCTGCTACTCCCCAATATTATCTCACTTTGTACTAAAAAATTTTGTATTGCTTTTACCGTTGTTATATTATATAAATTATCCAAACAGTTGTTTTTACATTCTTCAAAGTACTGAACAATCTATGCTCGATCAGCATGCTATGCTTTTTCTTTATTTCAGGTTTGCAGGACTAATTTTTTTTTATTACAGGTTTGCTATTCTAATTTTTTTATTGCAGGTATTGTTACTAACTCCTTACAGCCGCGTACATTATATGTTGGTCTGCTTTCTACAACCCCCCCTAATCTCCGATTGAGCCCGGTCATTTCTTTGATTTTCTTTGTGTTACGCACGGCTACGAGCCAACGTAGCATAAATTTGGCGCCCAATGTAGCTGCCTCGATTAACGTAACATAAATTTGGCGCCCAACGTGGGGCTCGATGCAAAGGTACCTGTATCCAAACTTCGTAAATCCTTTAGGAATATTTTGAAAATGAAATCTTCTGAAGCTCTAAGTCCACTTAAATCTGGTATCGATTTTCAGACTGATAATAAAGCCGTGACTGAAGGTTTAACTGAATTAACTACGAAGAGTAAAGATTTTAATGGTGATATTTCAGCTGCCGACGGCAAACGTATTATTAGCCTTGCTATGCATCTCAAAGGGAGAATCCAACGCATGAATGTTACTTCTGACGCTGAAACAGTCATACAGCGAAAGTTGTTGCTATGTGTTAGTAATTTACGCAGTGATTGCGATAGGTTATACCGTCGCTTTAGACGTTCTTCCACTTCATCTAGGGCACCATTTGTTTCTACGGCTACTATTAATCCGACTACTACTGATACTGAGGATGATCTTACTTCTGCTGAATCTTCTGATGAATTACCTATACCTGTATAGTAGTAGTAGTAGTATCTTTATTATTATTATTACTATAAATACAAAAACAATCAATATTAAATATGATTTATATAATTCAATAAACCCTAGCGAGATTTAGGCTATAGAGCCCACTCTTACACCTAACTAGGGACATATACATACATACTTATATATACATATACATACATACACACACATATATACATACATATACATACATACATATATATATATACATACATACACACACATATACATATACACACACACATACATGCACAAACATACACATACACACATATATACCTATTCATAAATACACATACACATAAACGAATGTATAAAGAAATACATACTTACACATATACGTACACATACATTTATTCATGTATTGGGCCTTAAATCTTTAAAAAATCCAAATATTTATTAATAATTTGAAAGCAGGTACTCGCAATATCCTTTTTTGAATTTAATTAATGTAGGAAAGGCTTTTATATTATCGGGAATAGAATTCCAAAGGATTGAAGCAGATACAACAAAAGATGAACGAAACATTTCAGTATGGTGTATGAGAATAGTTAGAGTATGATAATTTCTTGTGTTATGATGTCCTAGTGATAAAGGAGCAAATTTTGAACTTAAATATAATGGGCCAAGATTATGAAGTAATTTATAGAGCATAATAGCAATATGTAATTGACGTTGTTCGTTTAATTTTAACCATGATAATTGTTTAAAGAGGGGTGTTATATGATCACGACGTTTAGCATTGTAGATAAATCTAACACAACTATTTTGTGTCTTTTGTAACCGACTGCTATTAACTAAGGGTAAATAATGGTATACAACATCACAATAGTCAAATAAAGGCTGTATGAGAGATCGGACAAGGCGAACCTTAAGATTTAAAGGAAGAAAACGCTTTACTCGGTTTAGTGAATGAAGTGAAGCAAAAACTTTTTGGCATATATAGGTAGTATGGTTTTTCCAAGATAAACTAGGATCGATTATCACACCAAGATTTTTAACTGGTCGGGAAGCGGGTTTCGGCTCACGTGCCGGGCCTGGGCGAGGCGAGGTGACGAGCGTTTCGGCGCGAGTCATCAGATCCGAGCTCGGTCCCGTGCCTTGGCCTCCCGCAGAACTTCCTTGATCATATAACATTTTCTCAAAATGTGGAACATGCCACTTACGATCCACCGAATAACGTGCAAATCCACAATTAACATGGTTATGAATACCTCCATATGCCATCTTTTCAAGCGTATGTAAACACATGTTCAAAATATGTTTACCTTGCTCAGTACGTTTTTCTAAATCAATTGCTACGTCTGGTTATGGACAGCTGGTGTCTAAATGGGACTTAAAATTTTCGGGTGATGACCGTATGTCTTTAAATGCATTTCTATTACGCGTGGACGAATTATGCTCGGCACGCAACGTTTCTGCTTCTCAACTATTTTCTTCGGCATCAGACTTACTTTCGGGAAAAGCTTTAATTTTATTCAGAGCGCATAGAAAATTCCTAACTAATTGGCAAGATGTTATTCGACTATTAAGGGAAGAATTTCAACCCGTTAATTACAACGGAAAACTTTTAGAGGAAATAAAGCAACGTACTATGGGTCCCTCAGAGTCTATTGGTATATATTTAGCTACGATGGAAAATTTATTTGCTCGTCTAACAATCTCTCTCTGAACCACAGAAACTCGAAATTATTTTACCAAATCTTACCCTTTCTACCAAACCAAATTAGCTTTGCTTGATCTGAATACTATTACGGAACTTTTGCGTGTAGGTCGCAGACTAGAACAGCGCAAAATACAAGCCGATAATTTCAAGTCTCCTCCTGCTCTGAACTTTTCTCAACTCCTAGAGCCTGACTTAGCTTATACAGGTTCTGCGGTCCGCAGCAAACTTACTTCTGCTTATGTCCCTCCCATTCTGGTGTTACTACTTGAAAACATTTACACCTGGTGCAAGTGATGCTCTAAAATATTTCTAATTCTTCCGTTACCTGTTGGAACTGTGGCCAACGAGGACACAAGTCTCCTTCCTGTACTAAACCTCAAATACTTCATTGCTATGGTTGTGGTAAACCTAATGTTACCCGTACCAATTGTACGAGTTGTAACAAGAATTTAAACTACCGATCGAGTCGCTAAGCCGAGAAACCGACCCGATCCCTTCTACAGTTGTCTCGTTACCTATTATTTCCTCAGAAAATCCTTTCTCTGGTCTTGATGACCGATCTAAATGTGTTCTGGATTTTATTTTAGCTAGTTCTCGTGAGGACGACAGACCTTATCTTACTGTTACTATTTTCGACATCGAATTTAAGGGTTTGCTTGATTCTGGCGCTTCTCGTACGATTATTGGTGGTCCTGGTTGGGATATTCTCTATTCTCTTTATTTGCCTTTGTCCCAAACGGAGATCCACAGCTGTACGGTAGCCAATGGTCAAGCTTGTGACATTCTCGGGTCACTTACTTTACCCATGTCGGTCGAAAATAAAACTATTCTTCTTGACGTCCTAGTTGTTCCTTCTATTTCTCAGTCTCTGATCTTAGGCATTGACTTCTGGAAATCTATGGGTGTTGTCCCAGATTTTCGAACGGGTCAATGGACTTTCGGTTCTTCTTCTACTGTCTCGATCAGTCAAATCAATGCTCTTTCCGATCTGTCGATCATGCAACAATCCGAATTGTCTCGTATAGTTCAATAGATGTTTCCTAAAGATGATACTTTACCTTTGGGCTGTACTAATCTCATTGAACATCAGATCCGTACTACATCTAGTCCTATCAAGCAACGATATTATTCCATGTCCCCTACGGTACTTCGACATGTCAATCAAGCTCTGGATGAGATGCTAGAAAGTGGTGTTGTAGAACCATCTAATAGCGCTTGGTCTAGCCCTATTGTTATGGTGCCTAAGAAAGATGGCACATATCGTTTCTGCATCGATTTTAGAAAGGTCAATGAGGTTACAGAAAAAGATGCCTATCCCATTCCTTATATTTCTACGATTCTAGACCATCTTAGAGACGCAAAATTCTTAACTAGTTTGGACATTTGCTCTGCTTATTGGCAAATACCTCTTTCTTCTAATTCTAAGGCGATTACTGCATTTACGGTGCCTGGTAGAGGTTTATACCAGTTTACTGAAATGCCATTTGGTCTTCATAATTCTCCAGCGACATTTCAGCGACTTATAGATCGTGTGCTTGGTGCTGATCTTGAACCTTTCTGTTTCGCATACTTAGATGATGTGATCATCGCTACCCCTACTTTCGAACAACATTTGGTGGTACTACAGAAAGTGCTTTTTCGTTTAAATTCTGCAGGTCTTACTCTTCGCAGAGATAAATGCAATATATGCCGACCGGAACTCCGTTATCTGGGATACGTAGTAAATCGTCATGGACTCCATGTCGACCCAGAAAGAGTTTCGGCTATTCTTAATCTTCCTCCTCCTACTACTGTAACTGAAGTACGACGCATAATTGGTATGTGCTCGTGGTATCGTCGCTTTATCCCAAATTTTTCTGCTCTTACTGCTCCAATTACTGCTTTGACTAAGAAAAATTCTAAATTTGATTGGTCTTCGGAATGTCAGCAGGCGTTTAAGCTGCTGAAAGAACACTTGGTAACGGCTCCAGTGATGAGTTGTCCTGATTTTTCTTTGCCCTTTACTATACAGACTGATGCCTCTGATTTTGGTCTGGGTGCTGTGCTGACTCAACAACAGGGTGATGACGAAAAAGTCATTAGCTACATTAGCTGTTCTCTTAAAAAGGCGGAACGCAACTATAGCGCCACCAAAAAAGAATGTCTTGGTGTTATTTGGGCAATTGAGAAATTTCGTCCCTATATCGAGGGTTCTCACTTTACTGTGATCACCGATCACCAGTCGCTTATCTGGCTGAATAATCTACAAAGCCCCAACGGTCGTTTAGCTCGTTGGTCTGTACGACTTCAACAATATAACTTCACCATCGTACATCGTAAAGGTAAAGAAAACATCGTTCCCGATGCCTTATCTCGCTCAGTACCTAAAATTGACTTAATTGATGACTTTCCTAAATCTTCTATTACTCTGCCAATTTTGTATCCTTGGTATCTTAAGCTCCGGACTCGCGTTAATTCCAATCCTAAACTATACAGTAACTGGCATGTGGAAAACGAATTACTATATAAACATGTAAAATCTAAACAGTCTTTGCTCCAACCTCCTCAAGACGATTGGAAGTTAGTAGTTCCCAGCGAACAACGGAATAGGGTTCTATACGAAAATCATGATCTACCTACTTCAGGTCACCCTGGTGTCCACAAAACTGTCTCTAAAATTTCCATGCGTTACTATTGGCCTAAACTTAGAGCCGCTGTTGCTCGATACGTCCGTCGTTGTAAAATTTGCTCTGCACACAAAGTCGAACGAAAGAAACCTCCTGGCTTTATGTCTCCCCGTGCTACTGCCACTCGTCCTTGGCAAGTCCTATGTACTGATATTGTCGGACCTCTTCCTAGATCCTCTAAAGGTAATTCTTTCATTTTAGTTGTTGCCGATTGTTTTACAAAATATGCTTGTTTCTTTCCTCTACGTGCGTCTACGGCCGCTGCTGTTGCTCGAACCATTGAGGAAAATATTTTCCTGGTGTATGGTACTCCTCAGTATCTAATTGCGGACAATGGTGTACAATTTCGTAGTAATATTTTCACTAAACTCTGTGATTCTTATCGAACAAAATTCTGTTTAATGCTCGCTATCATCCTCAGGCGAATCCGGCCGAACGTATTAATAGAGTCCTGAAAACTATGATTTCTTCTTACGTTTCTGATAATCAACGTCGGTGGGACGTTAATTTAGCAAAATTGGTTGTGCTATTTGAACGCTTAAACATGAGGTTATTGGTTACTCCCGTATTTTGCTCTATATGGCCGTGAGCATGTTCTCTACGGCGATCATTTTGGAAAACCTCTTGATCCTGATGATGTTCTTATGGATCCCGAACGTCCTATTCCTCCTACTGACTTAGTCAAATTTGAGTCACTTCGTGAAGAAATTTCGAAACGCCTTTCCTTAGCATACAAGAAAAATGCTAAACACTACGATCTTCGTCGTCGTCCCTTAACTTTATCTCCTGGCGATCGCGTTTGGAAACGCAATTATGTTCTTTCGGATGCTACTCGCTACTTCAATGCTAAACTTGCTCCCAAATATGTGGGTCCCTTTACTATTAGAACTAAACTTTCTCCTTAGACCTATATCTTAGTGGATGATTCTG
The DNA here is from genome assembly GCA_036346225.1 of Platerodrilus igneus. Taxonomy (NCBI): domain Eukaryota; kingdom Metazoa; phylum Arthropoda; class Insecta; order Coleoptera; family Lycidae; genus Platerodrilus; species Platerodrilus igneus. Next base: position 953,080 of record JARFIW010001118.1, on the reverse strand, counting down.
GTAACGATCTGGGTACTTGGCATATTAAGGACCTCAAACCCGATAAAACTTTAGACCCTCCAGACATTGATCCTGAACCTCCGGATCCTAGAGGGCTTCCTACGGCCGATTCTATTTTGACCCCTACGTGTCGCTATCCCTAATGACTTGTAATTTTTTTGGCTTATTGGTCTTGTGTATTCTCTGATAAGCTTGTGTCCGTAAACACTGGCGCCCATTTCGTATTCCTATTTATATTTTGTAGCTAGCCCATCCCGTGACTTTTTCTTTTGGCTAGTTCTACTATTTGACTATTATAGTCGCTTTCTACATCCATTCCTTGAGATAGGCTTCAGATCTATTTTCTTTTCCTTTAGGTATTTCGACTTGGTCGCATTTGTAGGTCTGTTAGCCATACTTTGCTTGAGTAATCGTTTCATACGAATCTGTGTTACCTCAGTCGGAAGTATTCTAGATTGTGTACTAGCTTGCCTTTGTCCTTTGCTTTGTCTTGGTTCTTTCTTTGCTGCACACTTGAGGTTGACAGTTGTGTCGTCTAGTTGGTTTGCTACGAGTTTTCTTCCTCGTTTTTTTTTCTTTCCTCTTGGTTTCTCTGCGGGAAGCCAAAACTTTTCTTTGAGGTGGAGAACAGAAATGTCCCTTTTGGAGACATCCGTCTTTTGACGTTTTTGAAAGTAGCTAAGAGCTTTAATCCTCATTGGGTGTTTACTTGATGCTTTCTTTACCTGTTCTGTCGTTGTTGGTTACGATAGATGACTTTGTCTTCTTTTGAAAAAAAAATGTTTCTTTTCTTATACTGGTGTTGGTCCTTCGGACCGGATAAAAAAAAATTTTTTTGTTTGGTTCCTTGTCTGTCGTTTTTCTTTCTTTCTTTCTTTCACCCCGACGTCTTTATTTTGCTAGGGGGGAATCTGCAACGTGCATTTTTATAGCTTAACATTTTACGCTTTTTCCCAATTAGTAAATACATTTCTGTAACTACTATTTCTATATTTTATATTTATTAACTCCTTAGGCGAATGCGTCGTATTATAATGAGTGGATTGCATCGTTCTTGTCTTGCCGTTCGTATAGATTTTGTTCCTTATGTGGATATACAAGTCTAGATAATAGACGATGAGAGGTTGTAATAGCAATGAGTTGAATAAACCAATGGGAAGTTGTAGTTTTGTTCTTGGTTCCTATATATTAATTACGTTGGAAAATACTGCTTCTTCTTTGCTTTGACAATAGTGAGAATTAATGCGGTATCAATTTTCGAATTGTTCCTGAACAAGCACGGCACGATTTTAGTTGTTTTTCTTGTGAAATAAAAGTTGTATATTAACTGTAGAAAGTGTAATGCTAATTCCGATTGAAGTAGTATGGTTGATAGGCGAACGTGTTTGGTCGACGCACGTGTTTTACGGAACATTTGACGGACTTACTTTAGTGATACCCGTGCTTTACTCATTGTGGTTTTTTTTGGTGCTTTGTCTTTTGATATTTAAACTGTGTGTGCGATCTAGTTTTGCGGTCTTTTTTTTATCAGAGTAGTGCATACTTTGGATTATCCAAATACAGTTGATACTGTAGTTTCTGAATTTTCTAACCCCAAAGAATCTAAAACAGATCATTGCTTGCGCAAATTTCGTTATTTGCGAAATATAACAGATTACCGGTTTACAAAGGTATTGGTTGAAGTTTCTCACTGCTTGTTGGATGTTTATGAAAATAATATACATTAGTCTCAGTTGAAATTAAACTAGTGCTACTAAATATTTCGAAATTATTGTCTCAGGAAATAGAATTAACAAGAAATTTATTAATGCTACATAGTTTCGTCGCGTGATAATGTCTGCTGCTAACACCAGTGAAATACGTAGGTGTGATTAGGGTAACGTGTGATAAGTTCCATCAACACCCTGCCAGTCAAGGGTGAAGTGCTGCGTTAGTGCCGGACATCGTGAATCCCACACTTCAATTGCAAGGAAGCGTTACTGAAGGACCTTTTGTAAGTTGAACTATTTCCTACTTGTTCTTACTTTAAATATCTATCCGTTGTTTTGCCATATCTTTGTCGTTCTGATACCTTTTACCATAGACTTGCATGCTATTTAAAAAAAAGAAGAAGAATCAGCAATACTGGATGACTCATATCAATTGTGCTTACCTATTTATCTTTTGTTAAAATTTTGTCTGATTTATGTTTAATTGGTGTGTGAGGAAACGTTTCTGCTACTCCCCAATATTACCTCACTTTGTACTAAAAATTTTTGTATTGCTTTTACCGTTGTTATATTATATAGATTATCCAAACAGTTTTTTTACATCCTACAAAGTACTGAACAATCTATGCTCGATCAGCATGCTATGCTTTTTCTTTATTTCAGGTTTGCAGGACTAATTTTTTTTTATTACAGGTTTGCTATTCTAATTTTTTTATTGCAGGTATTGTTACTAACTCCTTACAGCCGCGTACATTATATGTTGGTCTGCTTTCTACAACCCCCCCTAATCTCCGATTGAGCCCGGTCATTTCTTTGATTTTCTTTGTGTTACGCACGGCTATGAGCCAACGTAGCATAAATGTGGCGCCCAATGTGGCTGCCTCGATTAACGTAACAATATCTTTGGCTATAAATAATCAAAATTATAAAGCAAGTAAGTACAATTTTAGTACTGGGTGTTTGAAGGCGGCGTATGTACTCTGAGTACCGAGTAAATGTATGGATGGACTAAGTGTACGGGAGTAAGGTAGTACCGTGCACTTGTGTGGAAGAATTTAATTAGAAACGGTGTGTTCCTGATGGTGAGAGGCCACCTGGAGACAGTATTTGAACGTGCAGTCGAGAAGGAGGTCACGTTGGAGATGGTGTCCATGTAAAGAACCTGGAGACAGTATTTGAACGTGCAGTCGAGAAGGAGGATCACGTTGGAGATGGTGTCTATGTAGAGAGCACTTGAGACAAAAATCCAGGTAACTCTACTTATAAAACTTTTGTTTGTTTTTGTTGGTGATTTTCTGGTTGACAATTTTGTGATTTTGCGTATTTATTATGCTTTAAAGACATTTTAATTGATGAGTCAATTTAAAAAGGACTAAATGAAAATTGTATGTAATAATTTGATGATATCACTTGAAGGTGAAAACTATAATTTGTGTAAAAGGTAAAAGGGTTTTAGGAAATTGAAGTGCCGTTGTTAGCACGTAGATAAAAGGAGGTTTACTATGAGCTCGTATTTGACCTGGGGTATAAAGTAAAGGTTGTAAATAGGCCCAGTTACATTGTTTCAGGATTGATGTAGTATGATGTTAAATTTATTTTCTTTAAACTGAGCTATTATTTACCACAAGTAATAAAATGTTTTTGAGCTTGAAACACATGAGGGATTTAAATTAAATTGAAACGTAACGAATTGGAAATGTTAATAAATTTATGTACTTTTGGCAGTCAGTGTTATTTTTAGTAGGTTAGGATTTTCAGGGAACGAGTGAGCACCCGTGGCGGATATCTCTGAGGAAGCTGGAGGGTTTGGCGTCGGAGTGAAAAGCATCTTCAGAAGATATTGCTATTAGATGGTATAAATTGTAAGTCTAGGTGGTAAGGCTTCAATTTTAGGTAGGTGAAAAATTTTGTAATTACATTAAAAATTTTTGGGGTTTCCGAAGGTTAGCATCATAATTTTTTTAGCATCCTAAGTTGTGGGCATGAATTAAACACGTTACAACAGAAGAAACACAGCATTTTATGGCACCCAATTTGTGGGGCTTAAACAGATACACAGCATTTTATGGCACCCAATTTGTGGGGCTCGAACAGAGAGAACACAATATAATGAAAGCCTAACAGTGAGGCTCGGCTTCTAATAAAAAGTACATATATATATATATATATATATATATATATATATTGCTACAATATCGTCGAAACTCTCGGTGTATTTGTAACGCTCGCCACCTCTCTTTGCCTCTAATTAATCTAGAATAATTTTAAAATCCACACAAAAAATTTAGGCATCGACTAGCTCAGTTTTACCCTGCACAAAGTAAACGACGATATGATAACAAAGAATTTTTGCTCCTTTCCCTCTAACACTTCATACCTGAATAAGATAAACAAATTTAACCAAAAACTACACAATGGACAGAGAAATATGTACAATTTACAACTCTACAACTTTTGTAATGTCATTTACTATTTAGAACCTTTGAATCTAAATTAAAGTAAATTTGTATATCACGAAATTACAACCCTAATTAAGCACTTGAAGCCAGCAAAAATAATAATGTGCTATCTAGCATATTTCTTTGAACATTCAATGAACCATTCTTTCTTATAACGTATTTTCTACATTTTAACCAAATTTTTGATGACCTTTTACACAGATATCAAAGTACATGTAAGTTTTAAGTATTAAAAAAATTAAATTTATGCTGCTAGTTAAATATAATTGCTAACCTGGTGTTTTTCCGATCGATTTCCTACAGGAGCCTCTTGGTTTGAATCAGTTGCTAGATTAGTAGATTTCAAGTAGTGAACGCGCAACTCTGCGTGCACCCCAATACCTCGAACTGCCGCAGCGTGTTGTTTATCAGTGACTTTGTTTTGCTTTGAGCTTAATGTCCTGATTTAGAGTTTTCCCGTTTGTTATATTTAGTACTTAGAGTATTGGAGTTTTACGTCCGTACTTAGCTAGATTTTTTATTGATTTGTTTAGTTCGATTTCTTATTGAATTGCTTAGTGCCCTAATTAATAAATTGTAAAGGTTTGTTTATTACTAAATTAAATTTAAACTTACTTTTCATGCCAACGGCAGATTTCTTATACACTTGTATGTTTGAACGCGCACTGTATTCTTTACTCAAAGTTTTAATTATTGTTACTTTTACTTATAAATTTTTGTTTCACTTTACAATTGAACTTTGCGTAATACTTTTATTTTGATCAGTACAGCTCGTGCTTCGGTTGAAAGAATTAATGACCGTTGTCATCTTGATGTGTATTATATAAACAAGTCATCCCACGTACTGTTATTGGTTGACCGCTCTTCATCTTATTATCTTACTGAACTGCACTTATCATGCATCCGGTTGGATTTTACTCGGAGTTATGTATATGTATCGTTCATACGCTTCAAAAATCACGTAGACAATAAGCTTTATATTATGAATTTCGTTGGCCATTAATATTTTGTACTTTTTAGCGTCACGTAATTGTAATTTTATACAGGAATTTAATCTTACATGTACGCCAAGGTGTATGGTTCCATATTTTGTTTTCCTCATATCCTGGATTTTATTCGAATTTGGTGATTTTACATTTAAAACATCACGTAGGCTAAATTTTATAATGGGATTCTTTAACAGATGACGTAAATTAGATGCGTTATTGACTTCTTGCGTTATGAAGTATGCTTGTTTTGAAGGCTTGTTTATTATGAGCACACATTGATTATTTTCAAGTTAAAAAAAATTCGTTTCACGTTTATTTTACTTTAGAAAAGCCTAATTTGTATTTATTTAAAATGTAGTACGGTTTCTAAAATGAATTGGATTGTGCACAGAGTTATTCATTTTACTAAATGTGGTTAAATTATTAAAGAAGGAGCTTCCATTCATTGACTGTAGTTAGTTGTTGATTTTGTACAAGGTGTTTGGTATTTGCTTTTTGCATAATTAACGAATTGTGTACTTTTTATGATTCAAATGTTTACTTTTTTATTTTTGGGTTGTTTACATGAAGTATACCTCTATTATATATATATATAAAACTAAATAATAAAACTTAACAGCTGGAATTTCGTGTGGATAATGATTTCCATTGAACCAGGATTGAATTCACTTTTCGACTGGTATAGCATTTTCAACGCCTGTTGTTTTGGAACTAGTCCTCTCAAATTTCCACCTTTGTTGTTGGAGCATTGTCAAATAATTTGCAGATATCACTACATTTAACTCAAAGGGGATTCCTGGATTACCCTGTCAACTGTTACTGTCTACATATGTTCTAATCACCGACTAGCGAGTAATTAATTAATTGCTTTTGTCCACTCCCTAGCTCCCGTAATTTTACTCCCCCACTTTTATGCTTTCGAGAGATATGTCATTTTCTTACGGTCTTCATATTAGATCGTGTGCAAAATGCGTGATTTCCTATGGTTTGATAGGTGTTTATTACGTATTCAGAAGTCGTAAGCGGGTACATTGTAACATTTATCATTATATTTTATTGTTATGTTTGGCTAGATCAAACGTAACATGATATCTGTAAATTCCACTAAGCCATTGACTGCATCTAGGTGATTAAATAACACTGTCATAAAACTACTTTAATCCTATCACTACACTTGCTTTGCTGTAAATTTAATTTCACTCATTTCTACTGAAAGTGTAAAAATTCTCCTATTTATGAATACTGACAATTAAACTATTGCTTCCTTATTAATTATTCTAAGAGCTTTATTAAAGTAACACGAATACGTTATAAAAATTTAACCCAAACTTCGGAAATTACCCATATATGCGTCTTTGTATTCGTATTAGTAATGCGTAATATTGAAATCTGCTTTTAATTTTGTGATTTTGAAATAAGTTATTGGGCTAAGTTACGTTTAACTATACATTGTACAACAGAACAACTATGGTTTTATTTTTTAAGTTTATTGTCTGAATTCCCTTTATAAAACTAAAATATAATTAAAATGTCGTATTTAATTAACACTACTACTCGATAATATACAGGCTATATTCGTACTTATACTATCCGTTTGAAATTAATTCTTTCCTTGTTTGCTAACTGGTTTCTATATAAAGTTAGGCAAACGCGTTACAACAATTTTAATACAAGTTAAAAGACCCATGGTTAAAAACAGTTTGAGTTGTATATTCTTAGAACCGCAGAAAAATTTAATTAGTGGAGTATTTTTGTCAAACCCTAATAAAAAGGTCGATTACATGGAAACACGGCAAGTTTTAAAATAATTAATTAACAAGAACTTCTGATAATACACAAACGGGCAAACATTTCACGCACCGAAACGTCTGTATATGATGTCATTTTTCCAAACTATATATGGAGCTGAGAAACATTAGACTTTTTATTTTTGGCTTTTGGTCTAAAAGCTTCTTCACTTAGAACTTTGATTCAAGATTGAAGAGTGTAAATGTAAGAAGTACGAGCCGTTTGTTAATTAAGATACATGCAGCTTTAGTTTTAAATAGTATAACGCATTTTAATAAAGTAAATAGTGGGTGTTCTATGAATGAACTATGCAGAACAGAAATAATCCAGAAATTGTATACAGCGGAATATTAGTGGTATAATGGCGTATGTTGTAATAATTCAAGACAAGTAAAAATGCCTGAAAGGAAAGTACAGCTGGTCGAAGCTGTAGACCTTACAATAGTGTATATTTAATACCCCGCTGCAGAAGGTCGTAGCTGATGTAACTTTCCCATTGATTTGAAGGAAATTCATTGTTTGTGTTGTTGAACCTTCGTGCACTCGCGATGTATTATAGACTAGGAGGACGAAGGTTAACGTTGCTAGATTATCAGTTCATGATGTTTTATTTTCAGATGATAATTCAGCAACTACAATATAGTCAAGAGGAAGAATAAATAATTGTTCTGAATTGTTCTGAATGGACCTGCACTTTGAATAAGTTCTAGATTACTAGGACGGCTTGAGTGTTCCAGTGATTTAAACAGCCGAACTACAGGTTTAACAAAATTAGTGGGGTCTTTAGTAAGAACACAGACTAAGACTGCTCTTTCGGTACTTAGAGTGGTAGAGACCATAGAGGTCGGTATGACATTCTAGGACACACTACTGTGATGTGGAAGGCAACGGGAAACCCTCACATTACCTCCCAAGTACACTGCGTACCTAAATTGTTATTTATGATGATAGCATCAACTGGGGTAAAAAATTCCAGAGTTATAATAGTCCACCACTCGGATCTCCGGGAGGGGACTACTTCGGAGTATGTGATCGGAAAGTTTAGAAAGAGAATCCGGAACATATTGCGAGTCGGAGCGTAGGAATGTCGGAAGTCTGAAGCAAGCAGTTAAGCTATAGAACTTGAAAATTGAAATGAATTGGTTAGCATAGGACATAGTAGGGATTAGCGAATTTCGGTGGCCAGATGTGGGAGATTTTTTAGAGCAGAAACTTTAGGGTAATTCATACATGATCAGAAGAAGGAAATTCGGGGTGTGGTGATAGTTATCAGAAGAAAGATACGACACTGTGTAGAAAACTACCTACACAAGAACGAGATTAGAATCTAAATCGGTAAATAGAGTAATAATACAAGTATACATTCCCACAGCTACAGTTGGGAAGAGGTAGAAGCAAGCGATCTACAAATATATAGAAGACATACTAAGATACATAAAAGGACATGCAAATTGAATAATTACGGGGGATTTTAATGCATTGGTAGGTGATGGTTGAGAAGGAGTGGTATTAGGTTTATTTGGTTTAGACACGAGAAACGACATGGGGAATAAGTAGGTAGAATTTTGCAACAAAAACAACTTAACCATCACAAACACATTATTTCAATATCATGCTAGAAGACGATATACGTAGAAGATGTCAGAGAATATAGGAAGCTATCAAATAGATTATATTCTTGTTAGACAACGGTTCAGGAATCAAGTAAAAGACTGTAGGAGCTACCCAGAAACAAATAGACACTTACCACAACATCGTAATTATGAAAGCCGCTCTTAAATTTAAAATTTTGAGAAAAAAGAACAGAAAAAGAAACTTTGACTTTAAGAAACTAAAAGAAAACGATATCCACGAAAGATTTTAAAAAAGCCAAATGAATTGCTGAAAGATATTGTGAAAACTTTTGATACTGAGGAAGTAGAAACAGAATGAAATAACATTAAATTTAGCTTAGATATGACGGCCAGAGATATTCTGGGGAATACACCAAAAAAAAAACCATGGATAACAAGAGATATTTTGGATTTAATAGAAGAAAGACGAAAATACAAAAATAAGCCGGACAAATCTTGAAAACAGAGATACAAAGCCATAAATTGGAAATTACTCGCAAATGCAGAAAAGGTAAACAGCAATGTATTGATGAAAAGTGCAAAGAAGTACAAACTAAGATGGAAATAGGAAAGACAGACGAAGCATACAAATTAATTAGTATGAAGTTTAGAGATATAAAACCGTATAGCAAAAATATAAGGGGAGCGGAAAAAGACATGATTATTGAAAATGTAGATAAAGTGGTTCGATGGCGAGAATATATAGAAAATTTATATGCACGAAAGCAACTAACAGCACTACAGGAATCAGACATTAAAAACGATGACTTGGGATATCATATACTTAGAGACGAGTTTGAAGTAGAACTAAAAGGTCTAAAGAAAGATAAAGCGCCGGGTATAGCTAAGGTGCAAATAGAAACTCTAAAAGCCGCTGTACAAGCAGTAACAGAACATCTCTTCCAACTTGTAAGCTATATGTATGAGACAGGCGAGATACCCAAAGATTTCAAAGGTAACATCATAGTAGCTATACCAAAAAAGAGAGACACGGATAGATATGATAATTTTCGAACAATTAGTTTGACAGCACACGTATCAAAAATATTATCTAGAATTATACAAAGACGGATGGAAAAACGTGTTGAAGGAGTACTAGGAGAAGACCAATTTGGGTTTAGATGAAACAGGGAAACACGAGAGGTTATTTTAACTCTGAGGATGATAATGAAGAAGATAATAAAAACTGAGAGAGTGTGTATATAGTGTGTGTAAATCTGTATAAAGCATTTGACAATGGAAAATGGAAAAAATGTTCGAAATACTCAAAAAGATGGGAATACGTTTTAGGGATACATGGATAGTAAGCTTATACAAACAGCAAACATGTAACGTGCATTTTTATAGCTCTTCTGACAATTCAGTATGTTGACTGTAAACTGTACACATATAAAGATCACTCTGTAGATTTTACATTATTTTATTAATCAACATATTACAAAAGCTTACTAAATGTGTTTGAAGTAATTCCCGCCAACATCAATTCACGTTTTGGATGTTCCTTATGTTATTAGCGAAGGAGATAATCGTCGACAAGAGTTTATGGTAACAACTAGTTTATATAAATAGATTAGAGTGTAGTTCTGATTGCATTGGAAGGAAGTATGCTTTAGAGGTAACGTGTTTGATTGACCACAAGTACCGTTGTAAGGTCATTGACGGACGGTTTTAGTGATGCGCGTTGCTCTACTAATTGTTTTTTTTGTTGCTTTTCTGTTGGAAATAAAAGTAGTAGAACTTGTCGTGCGTTTTACGGAACATTGACTTAGTGATACGCGTTGCTTTATTGATTGTGTTTTTTTTAGTTGATTTGTCTTTTTATATTTGAACTGTGTGTGCGATCTAGTCTTCGTGGTCCTTTTTATCAGAGTAGTGCATACTTTGGATTATCCAAATACAGTTTTAAGCGAGTGTTTAAAAAAAAACAATGATGATACCGTTGTAGCAGGCTTAGTAGAAAAAAAGGTTGCTTCTTATAAACATGTATCTCATTCACATGTAAAGACAGTTGATACGGTAGTTTCTGAATTTTCTAACCCCAAATAATCTAAAATAGATCATTGTTTGCGCAAATTTCGTTATTCAAAAGCATTATATTTTACTTTGTTACCATAGGTAGCAAATAGAACATCTCACGTTACTGTTAGTCTAATGCATTACATCGTGCCTTGAAGGCCCGTGATTCTAAATTTTTATTACCATTTTTTTTTCGATTTGTGTTACAAAATATTTCGAAATTATTGTCTCAGGAAATAGAATGACCAAGAAATTTATCAATGCTACATAGTTCCATCAGCATGATAATGTCTGCTGCTCACACTAGTGAAATACGTAGGTGTGATTAGTGTAAAGTGTAAGAAATTCCATCCACACCCTCACAGTCAAGGGTGAAGTGCTTCGTTAGTGCAGGACATCGTGAATCCCACACTTCAATTGCCAGGAAGCGTTACTGAAGGACTTTTTGTAAGTTGAACTATTTCCTACTTGTTATTACTTTAAATATCTATCCGTTGTTTTGCCATGTCTTCGTCGTTCTGATACCTTTTACAATAGACTTGCCTGCTATTAAAAAAAAAAAAGAAAGAAAAAAAATCAATACTACTGAATTACTCCTATCAATTGTGACTTACCTATTTATCTTTTGTTAAAATTTTGTCTGATTTATGTTTAATTGGTGTGTGAGGAAACGTTTCTGCTACTCCCCAATATTACCTCACTTTGTACTAAAAATTTTTGTATTGCTTTTACCGTTGTTATATTATATAGATTATCCAAACAGTTTTTTTTACATTCTACAAAGTACTGAACAATCTATGCTCGATCAGCATGCTATGCTTTTTCTTTATTTCAGATTTGCAGGACTATTTTTTTTTATTGCAGGTTTGCTATTCTAATTTTTTTATTGCAGGTATTGTTACTAACTCCTTACAGCCGCGTACATTATATGTTGGTCTGCTTTCTACAACCCCCCTTAATCTCCGATTGAGCCCGGTCATTTCTTTGATTTTCTTCGTGTTACGCACGGCTACGAGCCAACGTAGCATAAATTTGGCGCCCAACGTGGCTGCCTCGATAAACGTAACAAACAGCTGTAATAGAATTAGAGCAAGAAAGTAGAGAATGAAAGGGGTGAGACAGGGATGCGCCTTATGCCCATTAATTTTTAACTCTTACATCGAAGAGGCCATGAATACTGTCAAATACAGGAAGACATTTGAAATTATTATGCCGGGACAAAAAATTAATATGCTTAGATTTGCAGATGATATAGCGGTATTACAATCTAGTAAGGAAGAGTTAGAAGCAGCTCTTAATGAAATAGAAACAGTTCTAGCAGAGAGATACGATATGAAAATTTACACAAATAAAACTAAAGTACAAGGTACGCAAAATAGGAGAACGTAAGTGAAAAATTATAATACAAATAGAAAACAAGAACTTATAAGAGGTAGGGATTTTTGCTACCTAGGAAGCAAAGTAACATGAAATAGGAAAAGCGCAAAAGATATAAAACAAAGATTAGCACAAGGTCCCGCTACTTTTAACAAGAAGAAGCAATTACTGTGTTCAAAGACAACAAACATAGAAACAAAGAAAAGATTGCTGCAAGCATATGTATGGAACACAGCACTGTATGGTTGTGAAACTCGGACAGTAGGAAAAGCAGGCAGGAAATCTGGTGCTACAGACGTATGATGAAGATATTATGAACAAACAAAGTTAAGAACAAAGAGGTTCTAACAATTATAGGGGAAGAAAGAAATATGTAGAGAACAGTGAATATACGAGAGATAGGCTTGAGGAAATAATGCGAAGAATATTAAAAGAAGAGATTGGAAAAAAGAGAGGTAGAGGTAGTCCTAGGGTAGACTACTGCATACATATACTCAAAGATATAGGCTGTGGGAAAATGTGTAGGCTAGCTCAGAATAGAAATGAATGTAGGTACACGTCCAACCGGTACCAAGACGTAAAACCTTATGACGAAAAATAATTGTACTTAAATCTAATGGTTATTATAAGCAACTACAAGTGTTGGTTTTGCAATATTCTCAACTAATGTTCATTGTGTGAAAAGATCTACTGGAAAACTATTGATTCGACAATTATCTGTGTTGGGGCATCTTGGTAGCTACAGGCTATATATAACCGCAGTCTTTATTAATTTCTTCTAAAATTTTATTATTTAGTCTCTATTTTCTAACCTTTTTATTAAAATTTTGTTCGTGGTGCATTTTTTGCTAAAATGATAGCATTGCTTTGTTATTGCAGACAGCCGTCAAACGAACGTTATAAATAATCTAGTAGATCTCAACTGCAGAAACAATTTTTGTCACAGTGTCATATAAGACACGTTTAGGAAACTAACAGGTGTCCATAATTCAAGCAAAATTTGAATTTGATAGTACAGTGTTGCCAACGAAAAAGAAGATAACAACGTGGCATCTGTCAGCTTGGGGTTAGTAAAAATGGAGCGCTATAAGAAAGAACAACGCATTTTCATTGTTCAGCAATATTTTAAAAATAATGAAGGTGTGTCAGCCACACTTCGTAATTTTCGTACTAAATATGGACGACATAGTGATTTAAAACCATCAACTGTGAAGGAAGTAATTGAAAATTCAGTGAGAGTAGATCAATTAGTGATCGTGGACACTCTGGGCGTCCTGTTAAACGTCATTCAGCAGAGAACAAAGCAGCAGCTTGTGAGAGTATTCCTGACAGTCCAGGAACATCAATTCGGCACCTTAGTTAAGAATTGGGCAAATTCTACAGCGAATTCTCACGAAAGACTTGTAGCTTTATGCTTAACAAAGTTCAATTGACTCAAGAACTGAAGCCTACTGACCACGTAGCACGAAGAGAGTTCGCTGGATGGATTTTGGAACGACAACAAGTGGATGCTAATTTTGCGAATAAAATTATTTTCAGTGACGAAGCTCATTTTCATCTGGATGGCTTCGTTAATCGTCAAAATTGTCGCATTTAGGGTTCAGAAAACCCACGAGTAATTGTTGAGAAACAAATGCATCCACTACGTGTCACTGTTTAGTATGCATTTTAGGCTGGAGGCATTATTGGATCATTTTTCTTCAAAGATGCGGCTGGTCAGGCAGTAACAATTAATGATGTTCGTTATCATGCCGTGATAAACTAGTTTTTAGTGCCTAAATTCCAAGATATGGTTGTGACCAACATGTGGTTTCAACAGGACGGTACCACATGCCATACAGCCAGAGAAACAATTTAAGTACTGCATGAGTCATTTCCTAATCGTGTAATTGGCCGTTTTTGCGATCAGAATTGACCATCCAGATCTTGCGAGTTAACGCCTTTGGACTTTTTTCTTTGGGGTTTTTTGAAATCAAAGGTCTATGCCAACAAGCCCACGACCACCAACGCCTTGAAGGAGGAAATTCGGCGGTGTATTAACGAAATTCAGCCACATTTACGCAAGTTGGAGATACAAAATTTCAATAAAAACATGCGTGCTTGTCAGCAAAGCCGTGGAGGCTATTTATACGAAGTGCTATTTCATACATAATCCCAATCTGTATACTCTATGAAGCAATAAAAAATTAAACTTTCAATAACAAATCTGTGTTTTCTATTAAAATTACATTTTGCGTAAATTATGGGACACCCTATATTTCTTTTTCTAGTATCACGGTCTTGCAAATATACGTTTAATAAATGTATTTACTTTAAATTTTTAGTAGCAATTCGATGTGTATTGAAAATCCCAGATTAACCTAATATTTCACGAGTTGTATTTAAGCTGTGTTATGTACGTTCTAAGAACTGCTGACAGACTTCTGAATACATCTAATTAACTCAAGATTCAAGTTGTTAATATAATATAACTCAAACGAATTGAGTTAAAAGATTCAAAGTAGATAAGATTATCACTAAATAATTAAGTAACATAGGCTTAGATAATCCATTTTAAATTTAACTTTGCTACACCCTTTTAGATCTCTGCACTCTGAAACGTAATTAGGGCCTGAATTTCAGTACAATCCCGCATAAGCTGCTTTAATGGGTTTGTTAAGTTTGTAAAGCTTTAATTTCTGGATAGTATAAGAAGTGAATTTTATTTTATTAGGTGAAGTTTAAATTAATATTTTCTTTTTAACTGTATATAGAGTTCATTAAGATATGACTATTGGCAAAACGTAACATGTATAATTGATAACCACAAATAGAAGCAAAGTAATGGATACTAAAATTCGTTCGACAAAGCTTTTTAGCTAAGGAAAAAAACAATGAACCTCATTTCCGTCGTACCGTTATCAAAATAAGCTACGCCGGATTTAACAGAACAAAGACAAAAACGCGAATGCATATGCAACTGTGTATGATAACTAACTTTTACTCTCTTTATGCAGTCACATGCCATCTAAACTTCTTACCTTTTTCCTATCAGCCTTGACTTTACATAGATATTAGCAACCTTATGGTTGATAAAGAAATTCAACATGTTTACATGATTCCCATTTATAATGTAATGAAATATTACCTGGTTATCCCCTCCAAAAAATGAAAAGTGTTAAATTATATGTTATGGTAAGGCTTAAAAGCAGCGAATCGCTGACAACATGCCAGACCACTAACTAATTGTGAGATATGTCATGGTGACATTTAGTTAACTGATTTTTATTTATTTATTTTTTTTGTTTTGTTTTCGAACTTACTTAAGGTCGGTTTGACGCAGCTCTAAATTCTTTTCTATTCTGAGCTAGTCTAAAAAGGTCTACATAACCTTCACAGCCTAAATCTCTAATAATTTGATTAATATAGCTTTGTCTAGGTCTTCCTACTCTATTTTTATTTGGTAGTCTATAATCTAAGACCTTACTAAATAGTCCCTCATGTCTTAACTGGTGCCCTATTATTCTCTCTCCTGATCTTTAATTGTTCCACATACAGGGTTCCTCACCTATCCTATAAACTTCCTCATTGTTACTCTATCTGTCCAACTAATGTTTAACATTCTCCTATAACTTCAAGTTTCAAAAGCTTCTATGTTTTTCTTATCTACCTCTTTAATTGTCCAAGTCTCACTACCGTATAATAGAACGCTCCATACGTACGACTTTAAGAAACTTTTTTTATTATTTAAACTAATACTATTAGATATTAGTAAGTCTTGCTTTTAGAAACATTTTTCTAGCTTGAGCTGTTCTAGCTACTATATCCCTTCTGCTACGTCCTATGTAATTATACTACCTAAATAGCAAAATTCATCTACCACCTCTAACTCGGTATTATCTTTTTTTAATTTAGGTTCAGAACTAAGCTGTAACTCATTTGTCATAATCTTTGTCTTTCGTGAGTTAATTCTCATACTATAGTTACTTTGTAGTATCTCATCTAAAATATTTAAAAACTTTCCTAACTCTTTTCTAAACTCTGCTATAATGACTATATCATCTGCAAAACGTAACATCTCTGTTTACTGTACCTGTACACTAATACCTATCTCTTTTCTCTCTCTAGCTAACACCATTTCTAATATTAGCTTCCTTTGCTATTTCATCAAGTCTAATTACTACGCTTTGGTTTTTATATAGACTGTAAACAATTTTTCTATCCCTATGAGAGATTCCTATTTTTCGCAAAACCCTGAACATAACAATCCAATTAACCCTATCAAATGCTTTTTCTAAATCTACAAACGCAAAATGAATCTTTTTATTTTCTAGTCCCTCTGTCTTTACGAAAACCATATTAGTCTTCGCCTAAATAATTCTCAGTCAAAGCTTCTACTCTATTTTTAATTATTATTGTTAGTATTTTGGAAGCGTGAGAAGTTGAACTAACCGTTCTAAAATTCTCACAACTATCAGCTCCTGACTTTTTTGGAATTGGGATAATAATATTTTTTCGAAATCTATTCTGACCTCAGCTGTGTCATAGATTACTTTTACTAGGTCATATAGTATATCTAAAGTTTTCTGATTTGCATATTTTGTTAATTCTGCGGGTATATCGTCTATCCACGGCGCTTTATTTAGTTTAGGATCCCTATCAAATTCTTCTCTTAATATTGAGAACTCTATTTTTACACCCTCTTCTTGGTCGTTCTCTAACTCATCCATATGGTCTCCCTTATATAAATCTTCTTAATAACTTTTCCATCTATCTGCTACCTCAACTGTATTTATTAGAATCTCATTATTCTCATCTCTAATACCATTATATTTTTTCTTGTCTTCCCCGAAAAACTTTTTAACTTCCCTGTAAGCCCTGTCTGTCTTACCTACTCTCAAATCATCATGTATACCTTTACAATTTTCCTCCATCCATTTATTTCTAGCTTTTCTACACTCATGTACTATTTTATTTCTAACTCTATTATATTTTTGTTTACTTTCACTATTCAATTCTCTGAAAGATTTAAGTTTTCTTCTATTTTCTATTAAATCTAATATCTCTTTTGTTACTTAGGGTTTTCTCGCTTCTACTTTTTTCTTACCTATAGTCTGTGTTGCTGTATCGTGTACCGCCTTTTTTATTTCTTTCCATCTATTTTCTACGTTCTCTCCTATAGCTATCTCTTTGATCTTATTATCTAACACTTGTTTATATTTCTTTTTTACCTTACTGTAATTAAGCTTACCTAGATCCCATCCCTCTCTTTTAGCCTTTCCCAATTTTTTGAATTTTAGATTACACTTCATTTTAACTAAGTTATGATCGCTATCTATGTCAGCTTCTGGATAACTACGACAGTTTTTAACTTGGTTTCTAAATCTTTGTTTAACTAAAATATAATGCATTTGGTATATAGCCCTATCACCTGGCGCTTTCCAGGTACATCTTCTTCTAACATGTTGTTCGAATAGGGTGTTTACAGTTACTAATCTATGTTCCTGGCAAAACTCAACTAATTTTTCTTTTGTATCATTTCGTCTACCATACCCAAATTGTCTTACCATTTTTCCCTGATTACTTTCTCCCACTAATGCATTAAAATCATCCATACTATTAAATTCTCATCTCCCTTTACTTTTCTCACTATACTATTTATATCCTCGTATACCTTTTCTACTTCCTCATCCTCGTACTGAGTTGTTGACATGTAAACCTGTACTAAAACAGTGTCTGTGGGTTTCGTTCTCAATCTAACCATAATTATTCTATCACTAAATTGTAAGTGCTGTTTAACTTTACGTCCTAATATTTTACGTAACACTATTCCAAACCCTGTCTGTCCATTAGTTGAGGAAGTTGCAATTATTTTATAATTATCTTTCCAAAAGTCATTACTCTCTGGCCATCTTACCTCACTAATACCTAAAATGTCCAGCTTCCTTTTTCTCATTTCGACTAATAAATTCGTTAACTTATCTACTCTAAGTAATGACCTTACATTCCAAGTCCCTATCGCTAAATCAAATCGTTGTTTTAAATTCTTACGATGACGAGCCCCAAGTACCCCCTCCCAGAGATCCGAATGAGGGGGTATTTTACCTCCGAACAAGAATTTTACTTGTGTGCTCTCCATCATACATAGTTCTGTTTTAGGCCACGCATACCGAGGAAATATTGTGGTTGGTTCCCATATCTTTCCACAACGCAGTTTTTAAAGATTTTAGCAAAAAGCCGTATCTGTCACGGCCAACCCCCTACAACCGTGTAACTTATTGAGGATCGCCCAATACCAACCGACTCTTCTCCAATATCTTTTAGCCAGCAAGGCTGCTGCCCCTTGCTGCGCCTTTTAATCGCCTTTTACGATAAGCAGGCTTACTATAGTAGTATTCTTTGTCCACTACTATAGGGACTAAAACTCATTAACTTTACTTTTGGTCATGGAAAATAGCAAATGAGCCATATCGCTGCCGAACTAGCACTTGCAAAGACCTGTGACGTCAGATTCAATTACACGAATACACAAAATGTGATGTAAGTGATACTGTTCTTACCGTAAAAACCAACTTTTACTACTTCTGGTTTGATAAGTTTAAAACGGGCAAATCGCTTCCACAAAATACTATTGTGGTTCTTTTGTGTTATTTATTAATAAAATCATTTGTTTATTAAGCCTTGTCGACTTCACTTCATTTTGTGTGTGTACATGTGCGGGTATGTACTAGGTGTTCGTTAATGACATTCTACTATTTTGGGGTGTTTCTTCAGGTCATTTTATAAAGTAAAGTTCATATAAACATATGTCCGCATCGACTTAAATTTTTTGCTACAGGGTGTTGAAATTGTTTGTTTTAAATTGTAATTCTTTAAAATCTTCCAAAGTACTTTAGATATTGTTTTCATTTTGGTATATCATAATAGTATCATCATCATTAGGTCTTCAGTCTTAGAACTGGTTAGATAGTACCCCTCATTGTTTCCTATTCCGAATTAACCTACATATTTCCTTGAAATGTGTGCATCTATCACTCCCTGTGTGCGAAAGTCTCATTTCGGTATACTTCTACTTCTTTTTTCTCTGCTTGTAATATATCCCGTAGTATTCCCAAAAAATACCTTTGAACGTACCCTACTTCCTCTACTATTTCTATAACTTACTTGTTATTAACCTTGTCTGTACATGCTATCATCCTTATACATCTGAAGCACAACATTCCAGAAGCCTTCTATTTCTTTCTGTCTGCCTTTCCTACTATTTCATAGACACACTGTGCTGTGCTCCACACATATGCTTTGAACAATTTTCTTCTTGTCTCTATGTTTGTTGTCTTTGAGTATATCCGCTGTGTTTCCTAGTTAAATGTAGTTCGGTCCCCTTCTATTGTTTTACAGTTATAGACCCTATTTCTCCGATATTCAGTGGTATGTGAACGAGGGGGTAGGGAGCAGCCTGTGAGTGCCAAGTTCCCCCAGCATTTGAACAATTGTCGAATTAATAGTTTTTCCAATATATCATTTCGCACAGTCAACAATAGCTATTTCACAACCCACACCTGTAGTTGTTCATAATAATCATCAGATTTAAGTGCACTTATGTTTTCGTCATTAGATTTTTTTGTCTTGAAACTAGTTGGACATGTACCTCTCTTATTTATGTTCTGAGCAAGGCTTCACAGTTCCCTGAGATTCCCACAACAGCCTATATACAGCTCGGTTCCTCTTCTAATGTTTTCTAATTATATGCCCTATTTCACAGAGATTCAATGATATGTGGTATGTGAAGGGAGTCAAGCAGCCTGTGGTTGCCAAGGATTCCTCAACACTTAGACATTTGCTGAATTAATAGTTTTTCAGTAAATACTTTCGTACAATTAACATTAGTTGAGTATATTGCAAAACCAATACTTGTAGTTGTTTATAATAATCATCACGTTGAAATACATTTATTTTCTTCGTTATTAGTTTTTCCATCTTAGGATTGGTTGGATGCGTACTTCCATCGATTTCTATCCTGTGCTAGCCTACACATTTCGCTGAAATTTCCCGCATCCTACATCTTTAGTTATCTGTGTGCAATAGTCTACCCTAGGTCTACCGCATGTTTTCTTTGCTGCTATCTTTGCTTCTAATATATTCCGCACTATTTCCTCATGTCTTAGTATGTGACGTACCATCCTATCCCTCCTATTTTTTTACTGTTTTCCACTTATTCCTTTCTTCCCCTACTATTTCTAGTACCTCTTTGTTCTTAATTTTGTCTGTTCATGATATCTTCATCATACGTCTGTAGTACTACATTTTAAAGGCTTCTACCTTTTTCTTGTCCGCTTCTCCTACTGTCCAGGCTTCACAGCCGTACAGTGCCGTGCTCCACACATATGTTTTAAGCAATCTTTTCCTTGTTTCTATGTTTGTTGTCTTTGAACACAGTAGTTGCTTTTTCTTGTTAAATGTAGCACTACCTTGTGCTAATCTATGTTATATATCTTTTGTGTTCTTCCCATCTGGGATTTTTTTGGTTTCCTAGGTAGCAGATATTCTTAACCTCTTGCAAGTTTTCGTTTCCTATTTGTATTTTTGCTTTTAGTTTATTTTTCCCTCCTTTGCGTACTAGACCTTTAGTTTTATCTTTTTAAATTTTTGTACCGTATTTCTCTGTTAGAACTGTTTCCATTTCATTAAGAGCAGTTTCTAACTCTTTTTTGCTAGATGCTAATACCACTATATCACCTGCAAATCTAATCATATCAATCTTTTGTCCCTGCATAATTATTCCAAATGTTTTCCTGCATTTGACGGTATTCATTGCCTCTTCTATGTACAAGTTAAAAATTAAAGGGGATAAGCCATATCCCTGTCTGACCCATTTCCTAATATTTACTTCTCTACGTTCCTGCTCTAATTATATTACAGCTGTTTGCTCTTTGTCTAAGCTATGTACTATTCGTCTATCACTATAACTCATTCCACTCTTTTTAAGTATTTCGAACATTTTTTCCATTTTACATTGTCGAATGCTTTTTCCAGATTTACAAACCCTATATACACGCTTTCGCCCTTTTCTGTTGTTTTCTCCATTATCACTCTCAGAGCTAAAATAGCCTCCCGTGTTCCCCTGTTTCGCTTAAACCCAAATTGATCTTCTCCTAGTATTTTTCAGCTCGTTTTTCCATTCGTCTTTGTACAATTCTAGTTAATATTTTTGACACGTGTGTTGTCAGACTTATTGTTCAAAAGTTTCCACATCTATACGCGCTTCTCTTTTTTGTTATAGTGACTATGATGTTACGTTTGAAATCTTTAGGTATCTCGCCTGTATCATACATATAGCTTACAAGTTGGAACAGACGTTCTATTACAGAGGCTTCTAGAGTTTCTGTTTGCACCTTATCTGTACCCGGCGCCTTAGCATTTTTCAGATCCTTTAGTGCTAATTCAAATTCATCTCTAAGTATAGGATATCGCAAATCATCCTTTTCAATGTCTGATTCCTGTTCTAATGCAGTTAGTTCTTCTCCTGCATATAAATTCCTATATATTCTTCCCATCTACCCACTTTCTCTACATTTTCTATAATGACGTTTTCTCTCATGTCCCTTATATTGTTGCTATACGATTTTATATCACTAAAATTCATTTATTCGGTTTGTATGCTTCACCTGTCTTTCCTATTTCCATCTTAGTTTGTACCTCTTTGCACTTTTCATTAATCCATTGCTCCTTAACTTTCCGCATTTGCGTATAATTTCCCATTTTATGGCTTTGTATCTCTGTTTTCCCGTTCCGTCTGATCTATTTTTGTATTTTCGTCTTTCTTGCATTAAATTCAGGATATCTATTGATATTCGTGGTTTCTTATTTTCTTTTTGTGTATACCCCAGAATATCTCTAGTAACTATGTCTAAGCTGAATTTAATGTTATTCCATTCTGTTTCTACTTCCTTAGTATCAGCAAATCATTTGACTTTTTTTCAAATCTTTTGTGGATATCTTTATCTTTTAGTTTCCAAAGTCAAAATGCCTTTTTCCATTTCTTTTTTTCAAATTTTTAAATTTAAGATCGGCCTTCGTAATTACGATGTTGTGGTCAGTGTCTATATCTGCTTCTGGATAGCTTTTAAGTTTTTTACTTGATTCCTAAACCGTTGTGTAATAAGAATGTAATCTATTTAATATCTTCATATATCTCCTGACATCTTCCACGTGTATCGTCTTTTAGCATGACGTTGAAATATTGTGTTTGTGATGGTTAGATTGTTTTTGTCGCAAAATTCTGCTAACATATTTCCCCTGTCGTTTCTTTGTAGATCGCTTCTACCTCTTCCTCACTGTGGCTGAAGGTGGGCATGTATACTTGTATTATTACTATATTTACCAGTTTAGATTTTAATCTAACCATGAGTACTCTATTGTTCTTTTGTAAGTAGTTTTCTACACAGTGCATAAATTTCGCATAAATTTCGCCACACCAGAATTTAATTCCTCTGATCCTGTATGAATTATCCTAAAGTCTCCACTGCAAAAATCTTCCGCCTCTAGCCACAGAACTTCGCTGATTACTACCATGGTTAGTGCTAACCTATCCATTTCAATTTTTAAGTTCTCTAGCTTACCTACTTCCTTCATACTTCTGACATACCGTTCATTTACATTTCAATGCTCCACCTGAAGGTACTACATTGGCCAGGAGGCGAGTTTTTTGTTGCCTGGAAATTTAGAATTTTGTCGAACCCTTGCCGTTCCAGGCAAGGTAGGGATCTTTAACGTGCGTGACAACACTCACACACGGGACCTCCATTTAACCTCTCATCCGAACGAGGGCGTAATATTTGTGAAAAATGTTCACCTGCCATTTTTCAAGCAGTCGGCCGTGTCAGGATTTAAACCCGGGACCTTGGGATCCGTAGTCTTACGCTTACTACATTGATCCACGGCGACGCCTACTTCTGACATACCACGCACCGCGCAGAATGTTCCCGATTCTTTTTCTAAATTTTTCAATCACATCCTCCGAAGTAGTTGCCTCCCGGAGATCCAAATGAGGGACAATTTTACCTCCGGAATCTTCTACCTCAGAAGATGCCATCATTTTAAATACAATTTAAGTACGCTTTGTATTTGGGAGGTAATGTGGTGGTTTTCCGTTGCCTTCCACATTGCGGTAGTGTGTCTTAGAATGCCATACCAACCCCTATGGTTTCTGGCAATCTAAGTACCAAAAGTGCCGCTGTCCGCTTGGGGAACCTGTCTTAGTCTGGTTCCTCGCTAGTTTGGTTCTTTAGGTCACTGGATTCCGGAAGCCACTCCAGCTGTTCTAGTAATCTAGAACTTCGTCAAGGTGCAGTTCCATTTGGAATGGCATAATAGTATAACACCACATATTTTAATTAAAAAGATCGATTTATTGCTTCACCAATAGCGTCCCTGCAAACATGTCCTCTGACACCTTTTACAGTAGTTCGCCAATGATATTTTTCTAGCTATAAGTAAAACTTTATCAAATACCAAGGACTACTAATCAGGATAAAAATGACAGTTTACAATGTACGTTTCGTAGAAATATAGAAAATAAATTGGTTGGTTTTCCAGGTGATAACCAAAGATAAAGATTTAAAAATTGAGCTAATTGCATGTTTTGAAAATTTTTAGGATGCATGTGGTTTGAAAAGAGCGTAAATAATCTCTTTTTTTATTGATTTCAGGGTAAACACCTGGCATCTCTATGATAACGTATGATTTCAACTTAAATTTGTGACTATAAAAATAAACTATTCCTAATTGGAGAAGCGAAGTGGTTTGCTGGTCTATTTGTAGCAGGAAATATTTTGAATTGGACAAGGCGTTATTTTCTTTACATCACGTCAAAGTGTTATAAAATTGTAAAAATGGGCGTAAAAATGGTTTACATTTTTCGGTAGTTGAATAAAAAACTAATTTTTAGGGTTGATTCCCTGCGAAAATGAGTAAAAAGTGTTGTGTTGTAAATTTACTGTAAATTTGTCAAGAGGTATTGAAGTTAAACAGCGTCCTAAAGAGTACAAAATTGAAATGGATATTAATGAGTAAATTTCAGAATGCAAACTTATGCAGACCAGATATAATTAGGTCTTTTGTAAAGCATTTTCTAAGAATTTGGATTGTGTAAAGGTATTTATGTATGTCTATTTCCAACAACTAAAAAATTTGACAATGTCAAATATGATTATGTGTGGTTGTGTATATAATTCAGATATTTGTATTTTTATAATTGTAAAAGACTATTTAGGCATTGCATAAAAATCTAAGTTATTATTTCATCGTTTATGTACTTCTACTATTCTGCCTGACCGTTTCCTCAACAACAGATCTAAATCAAATAAGAAACGTAGTTGACTCACTGTTTTGCGTTAACTTCGATAACCACAGATGGTGGAAATAGTGGACGTGTAAATATGAGCAAAGTTTATATAAGCGGAAACTTCAAGTACTTACCAGTAATATTTCAAATTTATGCGATGGCGGCAGGACGAGGAACTATCGACTTTTGGCAGAGCTCAAACATTAATATTTTTATAGCACCATATCTATGACACACCAGTCTGTCTACAACTTTGCGGCACACCACAACACAAAGTACTTGAAGGTATTCCGCGGTAAGAATCGTAGAGTATACTATATACACGACGGAGAGGAATTGACTGACAAGCCACATCTTATACAATAATTAAAGTTAATTTTAATTATAATTGCAAACGGAATATATCGTTCACCAAATGCATGGCATTTTGAAAAGAAAATAGCTACAAAGGGTGGAACGGAATGGAAAGAAAATAATTAATTAATATAAGAAAACCCAGGAAATATTTACGCGAACAAAACCAAAACAAAAAATTATACGAAGAAAAATAAAGGAAATCTACAACGAAAATAAAGGACAAAGCTTAACGACTGAGTGCTTCATCTCGTTTTGTTTGGTTTTGAGAGTGACAACTCTACCGACCCTATCCGCATCTGGATGGACCGCAACAACACGTCTAGCGCTCCACCAAAGGGGTGGCACGTAATCGGCTTTAACTAGCACTAAGGTATCCACCTAAACCTGTAGATACATCTTGTGACATTTGGACTGTTGTTGGAGCGTATACAAATACACCTTTGACGAGAAATCTTGATATATTCCCTGGAGCAATTGCGAACGTGGCATGTGATTGAACGGAAGGTCAGAAATGGTAGGTTCTAGAATATACTAAAGGCGTCAACGACAGTAAGTGGCCTGCTGTCAGGCAACTCAAGCTGTTGGGGTCACTACTCACGCGGGTGTAAGAACACAAGTTTAAGATGGCCTCAATTTGAACAAAGAGAATGGCTAGTTCCTTGTAGGTCAGAACTACGGTGCGAAGAAACAAGGTTTTAACCGACTTCCCACAAACTACCAAAACGAGGCGCAGAAGTGATATAAAATGCCAAGAAATATGTTCTTTCGTGGCAGATGATTTTGCAAGAGAAATTAACTCTCTATGGACACCTCCAAAATTTTTGCCGCAATCACTGTAGACATGATCACAGCGGTCACGCAATGAATCGGCGTAGAACAGCTAGAAAGACGTCGTTTGACAGATCAGAAACTAATTTGAGGTGACATGCCTTGGTAGCCACCCTTATAAAAAGATATAAATATGCTTAGCCCCCGTACTCGCAACATGGTAGTATAGAAGGGGCCAGCAAAATCAACGCCCGAACTCAAAAAGAGCTTGACTTGAGTGACATCATGGAGGAAGGAGGCCCATAGGAGGCTACGATGCGGTAGGATTAGTCTTCCAAGTCACACACTGACTCAAAGCCCGACGAATGGACTGTTTACTTGAAACAATCCAAAAACGTTGACGAACGATAAAATCAATCATTTGTACACCAAGGTGGAAGTATTTCAGATGAACAAAGTTGATATGCAAATCTGTAAAGCGACTTTTACTAAGCGAAAGAGCGGGACATTTCTTGTCGAAGGATAAGGGTGCGTAAGATAGGCGACTCTTTCTAATAAAGATCCGGTTTGAATAGCGCCGCACTCAATAGAAAAGTGAGTCTGTTGAGTATATTTAATCAGGGGTTCAAAGCGCTATGGAGCTCGAAACAAGACAAAGGTCCAGGGCAATTTGCCAACAAATTTTGTATGTTATAGACAAAGCAGAAAGTCCAAGCGACAATGCGGATGATAAATTGGAAACACGAATGACTTTCCAAAATCATTTCAATCTAAAAAAGAGTGGATGCGACAAGCGGTCGAAACAATAAAACGCTTCTAAATGAGAACTTCCGAAGAATTAAAAGGCGGAATGAGTAGACTGTAAGTGTCGCCGCACACTATAAAAAACAATGACACAAGTTGGAAGATGACAAAGAACGTGATCAGACATCGGCAGAATTCTCAGTGGAAGGAATCTGATGCCAAGAAGTGCGAGAAGTGTTTTCCTGAATATAGGAAAGTCGATTGGCGATGAATGTCTTTTATCGCTGCGCTGCGGTGGGGAACAAATTCAAGAAAGATCGACCTTAGCGTCATACTTACACAAATTTTTACAAAGGTAATATGGGAATCAAAAGATTCCAAGATGAAAATTTATAGTTTCGAAACAAAAGCGGCGGCTAACAGATCGAGTTTAAGCAAATAGAGGGTACGAATCGAGCAACCTTGGATTAAGCACAAACTAAGCGATTCTTAACGGAGGAAGAGGTCAGAAAATGAAAATAAACTATAGCACAATAGCCGCGTTCGGAAGCGTCCGTAAAACAATGAACTTATGGCGTAAACAGTAAGCGCGATAAAGCAAAGTCGGAAAGAAGTGGTAATTCGTGCATGGGAATCATTCCAGTCTAATTTCAAAGACCACAAATGTCGAATTAAATGTTTTACCAAAAAAGTTAGAGAAGGTAAAATTCCTATAGGTTTGAAAATACGGGCTAAGTTGGAAAGTAAGTTGCGTCTGGTACAAGCGGTTTTCTGTGACTGAACTAGAAAACAAAAGGTATCTGAAGTGGGATTCCATTGATGCCCTAAAACTTTCTAAGGTTGAGTGTCATGGTCCGTAAGGGAACGAGGTAATTCTGAAAAATTACTAGACCACTTATGCAGTTCAAAACCACCAAGTTTTAAAGAGCGCTTAGTTGATTCCGTAAAACCAAGGTTAACGTCATAGAGTCTCCACCTGAAACTATATCGTAGGTATTATTGCGAAGTACAAAGGGAAGGAATTTCCTTCGTCTTCAGTCAATTGCAAGAGAGTGCGTATCGCAAGAAAAGGAGCGCAATTTACCCCATTAGTAACGGTATTCTTCTTGGAGCCCTGAATAGGTTCATCAGGAAAAGAACGCCAAACAATTCGTTGATAATCATGTTGATCAGAATAAACAAGGATTTGTCTATACATCTGACGAATATCTGCAGTAATAATACAGGAATAAAGGCGAAATTGTAAGAAAATGGTGGTAAAAACTCGTTGAAGCTTGGGCCCAACAAACAAATGATCATTTAAAAACGATCGAGATAGAGTTTTAGCAGAGGTGTTCAAAACTTTACGTTGTTTGGTACTTACATAAGAAAAGTCAGAAATAAACCCCGCTTGAACAGGTTGCATGTATTTGGAATTTAAATAGTCGCGCACGAACGAAACGTATTGTTCATAAATCAAAGGTTACTTAGTTACACGATTTTCTAAAGAAACAAAGCGCTGTAGAGCAAGATCACAACTACTGGTAAAAGAAGGTTTTGGATCTTTGAAGGGCTGAGAGACGACTTACCGTCCTTGCTTATTGCGTCCGAGAATGTCAGCGTAATATTTTTCAACTAAGAATTCATCAGGTGTGAAAGGTTTAGTGTCAGGAACCTCTTCAACTTCCCATAATTTCGCAACAATATCTTCCTGAGGGGAAGCAGACTCCGTCATACAAACAAGCTAGTAACTTCAAAAGCGGGGGAGGCCGGCGTGTTTCCCATTAAAGTATACAAAAATAGTGTTAAGAGCAATAGGTTGATCACTTGAATCTTGGATACAGACATTTAATAAGATTTTAGGGACAATATGCGCTTAAAGTAATAAATCAATAGATTCATATTGAGCGTAGAGCGGATTTGCCAGTTTGAGATTAGCTAGATGAGCAAAATTTTCAGAACAAATATTAGTAGTAGGTAAATTTTTACAAACTTTGGAAGTACGACAGCGTCGAAGTTATTAATGGGTGAGGAAGCACCAATGGGTTTGAATGAAATATATACCGTTCGAACTTGTTTTTGCGAAAACAATTCACCTACTATCATAATTAACAAAAGATGTGGACCCAATGTACAACATCAAACATTGCGGTAAATAATTAAAGTACAGACTACAAGCTACAAGTCACAACGAAAAAATTCGAACGGTACATAGCGCAAGCCCAGAAAGGACTACGATAAAAACAAAACCATCGACGTCATAAGAGTTAAAGATTTAGTTCTGTTAGCAAGGGCAAAATGCTCAGCACTCGTCAGTTATTTTAAGAGGCCATACACTGTTATCTCATGTAACAAACTTAACTATAATCAAAGACAATTTAGCTAAAATTCAGACTACATATAAACACAATTGTTAAGTTTAGGACAGAAACATAATTGTTGCAATAAGTAGTACTAAGAGACTAGTTTTAATTAAAGTGCATAAACATTTTAATTACGTTAGTAGTGAATCAAATTCAATATAATTATAGTCAGCATTCATGAATAAGACTGTTTATAAAAGAATATGCAACTAATCTATAATTAGGAATGTAATTGTACAGAAAATTATTTATAACTAATTTAATGATTTTAGCTTTTAACACCCATTCCAATTTATTGTTCATGACTTGTACTGCAAGACGAAATTATCTTGTAGGAAGTTTTCACCTTGCGCAGAAGAAGGGTGTAGGATAAATTAAATAATATAATTCAGTAACACTAAAAGATTGTTGTTCACATTCCTTTTCAATACCACAAATTTCAAAGCTACTTAAGTGTTAGTTTAATTTGTCAGCGTTTTATAATAATGGCATTTACCTACTTTAAGGTTAATTAATAAGCGCAATGTAAAACTGAAACAATAAGTACATAAGTATAGAAATGTATAACAACAGAATAAGAGAAGACATTAGAATAATGGCATCGTAATAAATGTGAGCGTAGTCTATAACGTGCGTAAAAATCAGATGGCGATTTAAATATAATGGAAAGAACCACATTACAACTCTAAAATAAGTAAATTTCAATCTAGATACAAATCTGGTGGGCAAATAAAAAAACGAATTATTTCACCAAATATTCCTGTAATTAGTGTGTTCCTAACCGCAACTACGAATTTCATGTAGTAAGTTTGGAAAATATCATCTTTGTCTATCTTAGCAGGTACATTCCTTAAATAGTTCTCCAGTTAAAGTAATTAGAAGTACTTTTACGGCTTGAAACGCAATGTAATTTTTATAAGTCAAAGTCAGCAAGGATACTGTAATACTGCAAATGTTAAAAACCGCTTCTCTTTGTTCTCGGTCAGTTTTAATTAATATTGCTATGGCCGCTCTCTATATAAAGCCTTTGATAACCGTGTAATTAGGTAAATAAATTTCATATGGTTTTAATCGCGTAGGCTACTGCCATACCTACGCAATTTATTTAATAATCGCGCAAGCTTAAGCCATATAAATATATGCAATTTGTTTGATGATGTACTAACTAGAAAGATATTTTTATTCATATTTAAGGCATTATATATATATATATATATATATATATATATATATATATATATATTACCCTTATGCAATAAGTGTCTATTAAGTAATGAGAATGATAAAATAACTCACCTTTATGTATATTGATTAAAAATGTAATGTTTGTCCCCTTCAAAATTCTATATACTTCTTTACAGCCTATGTAGTCTGACTCAATCTAGAAATAAATCTTACAACATACTTAGAGAAAAGATACATATGCATTTTACGGCAATGAGATCTTATTGTGCAGTCTACAATTTGACGATGCAAAAATGACGCCACAGGAAATCACAATTGAGGAGTCTATTCATGGCTTTTGAATTTGGAACCAATTAAGTGAGAAATCGTTTTGTGTATACAAAAAAAATATTCCAAATCATCTCGTGGAAGAAACCATTAATAATAAATTTGGAAAAGCGTTATTTATAGCGGAAAATAGTATGGTTGCCTATTACATGCATTTTCCCATATTGTGATACTTGAAATTAGGTTACAATGTAAAGGGTTTTCAGAATGAAAAAATCCCAGGTTTGAAATGAGTTTGTATTTCAACAATTGAAATTATTCTAACCAGCTTCAATTGTAGACGAAGATGAACAATCATTTTTCATCTGAAAGCAGTATAAATCAAATTTTGACTGGTTATTTGGTTTACTTTTTCTGTAGACAATTGATTTCAAATCACCTTAAACGGAGTAGTCTAATGGATTCATATTCAGCTCATCTAAATGACAACGTATTAGACCGTATCTTTAAACACATCGGTTTGAAAATCGTCTACTCAAATATTGAATTACTACCAAGCCAGCACATGTAGAGCTCCATTGTATAAAAACCAGATATTTTGTCTTATTTTAAAAGATGTATCCAACAATTCCGGCAACCTGTTTTCTAGACGACGTTTGTAATCATCACTCGTTAGATTTCTCTCTATTCTATTCTTAAAGTCCGCCTCACTCACAGCATGGGGATTCTGAGTTACCCAAACTTGATTATTACAAAGTTTGGTTATTTGGTCTCTTGAAATTGTTGCTTCGCAACAACAAGAATTCATGGAATTGCATTTGCAGTTTCAGCTGCAACGTTTGAAAAATCAAGATTAACAAGAAAACATTAGGCGTATGATTAGGCCAAGTCGCGCCATAAAATAGGTTTAGATTATATCGATACCCAGCTATAGGATAAATATTGCGCTTGCCTTATTGAAAAACTGTTACCAAAGACACATCCTGCTGCATAGCTACATTCAAGGCCTTGTTCACGTTGGGAAAATTGCCTGAACACTTGTCGTGACGCCAAATGTCTGCAGAACGGATGAGGTAATAGTATCACCCACCGACGATGAAGTAGAACAACCGGACAAGCAACTGGGGTTTAGCTTATTAGAGTAGTCAAGTTACTATAGAAGAATTTTTACTTTTATGAACTAAGGATCTAATAGTTTATCAAACAGATCTTGTCCATATATTGATGGTAATTTTGGTTTGAAATTTGTAATTCAAATGCCTAAGAAAAGGAATGTGATTTTAAAATAATTTAAGAGTTGTGATGAAAGACATGGATGTAAGAAAATTAATTTTAACGTAACAATTTAATATTGTTGAACCTTGTATAAATCTAAATTCATGTATAATAGTGTTCAAAAGCAATGTATCTTAATAAAATTGATAAATTTATTAAAATCATAAACCTAAAAACGACAAAATAAGTGTTTTATCTTTGTTAAATACAAATTAGGACGAGTGTTAGATTTATAAATTAATTTAAATCACAAAAGCGTAAACTGAATACTTATAATTGTAAACTTTTGCAGAGAGGTCATGTTATCTTTTTACGAAGGCCTATAATTATGAAAGAATAATAAATTCAATAATATATATCCCAAATATAAAAAAAGCTTTTACAAATTCAGTTACATAAATTACATGCAAGGTTAAAGAGTGCAGTACAAAGAAACCCTCAAACACACTTTATTACAATGTAATAAAAAACTATAGACGCTTTGTTGGTAACTTCTACAAAAATTAAATTTGAGATAATGATATTTCTCCCGACAGTGTAGTACGAGCTACATTTTATGTATTCAGATTGATTAAAAAAATGCAAGTCATGGACACGCGGTTCTTGTATGCTAGAATTCTATAGGATTACTCCCGAATCACGTATTTTATATCATACACTTGATAGACACCCCAGACAATTACCTAATCTCTCCCATCTGAACCCAGTAGAAGATGGTAAAAGGAAATGACAAGCAATTACACCGGACAGAAAAACAAAATGAATTAATTCATTACAAGTCATAGACACCAACATATGTCCGAGTAAACACTGTAAAAAGTTTTGGTTGTCGTCAAATACCATTTTGGAATAATAAGTAGGAGTAAATATGGTGACAATTAATTTTCGACATAACTTACAATACTAAGACATTAGAACAGTTTGGCTCCCAGCAAAAACAATTTGGAATTAAAATATCGCTGATTAGATAAATTACTCTAGACTCGGTCAGTCACTTAATGATGCGTAATTCTAGGTCAACTTTTAATAGAATTAGTTTTTGTTTTTGATAGTATATATGTATAATGATGGTTTTATAAAGTATTGCTGAGTGTATAGTATTATATCAGTAGAAGTATAAGATCTGGACATAGCAAGTTTAATTGCAAATGATTGTGATATTTAATAGAGGTTTTGATGCCTTAGAAATGAACGGAAAATAAATTCTACTATATTTTTTTGTTGTATGTATTTTGTTACAGAAATATCTCTAGCTCACTGATCTGAATATTAATGTAAGTAAACTTAAAATTGTCATATTCATACTTGTTCACAGACATACTGAAATAATGTTATTGTAGAATAGATTTAAGTGCTGTTTTATTTGTTCAAACATACAGGTGACGTTTTGTAAAGAAAATCCATTTCACCAAGAAAATACCCCATAAATAAAATCCCCTGGATTACTCATCATCCAATGAAAATCTTACTAGACTAGACGAAGTTGACGCCCATAAACTTGACAGATTGAAAACCTAACAAGGCAAGTGTTGTTAGTAACGTAGCTTGAAATTAAACTTTGGTAAATTTTTTATCATTATTCAATTTTGTACTAGTTTCTTTCATTTGTTTTTACAAGGACCCACTTCCGTACCACGCAGATAGCGGGTGCATTTTTATTTTGTTACGGAATTCCTGTCCTTTTTGGACAATTCCGAATTTAATAATTTCATATTTCAAATACCCGTAACAAATATAAATTTTTTTGTAAGTACTATGAATTAAATTATACACCTAAATGTATATTTAGACTTGCATACTAAATGATAAAGGCGTTTTACTCCACTTAAACGCCATTGTAAATATTATAAAACATTTTTTGTATATTCTTGGGGCCAAAGAGGTGTATTCTAATTTTCAATATAGATTTAATTTTATCTTTGGACAGTGTTATTCTTTCCTCTACATGTGATTTTTCCAATACTCCACCCGAAAGTACTACATTGGCCAGGAAGCGAGTTTTTTACCTGAAAATCAAAAATTTGCCTTACAAGTTTTACATACTATACATTTAGGGCCTCCGGAGGCCCACCTATCACACACTTTACCAGATGATTTAGTGAGATCTTCAGTACACGACCCATTATTCGCGGCCATTTTGTAGAGTTATATAGCACTAAAGACGATGATATAAGTGAAGATTACATATAATAATTAAATTCGCAATACAGTAATAAAACATACGAAATATAAAATCTAAAATTTGCACTGCGTCAATTGAATATGATAAAATTATTTGATGCAAATACAAAACATTTTAAATCAAGTTTTTTAAATTTTCTCCAAGCTTCGTAAGTGGCGTGTTTCCAACGGCAACTACCAATTTAATGTAGCTTGGTTATGAAACTATTACCTTTGTGCATTTTGGTAAGTACATTCCTCAAATAGTTTTCCAGTTAAAGTAATTAGCAGGACTTTTTCGGCTTGAAAAGCAATTTAACTTTTATAAGCCAAAGCCAGCAAGGATACTGTAATACCGCAAAAGTTAAAAAGCTCCACCCTTTGTCCTCAGTCAGTTTTAATTAATATTGTCAAGCCCACTCTATATAAAGCCTTTGATAAATGTGTAATTAGGTAAATAAATTTCATACTGTTTTAATCGCGCAAGCTAAAGCCATATATACGTAATTTATTTGATGACATACTTACTACAAAGACATTTTTATTCACACATAAAGCAATACGAATATTATCCATATACAATGTACGTCTATTAAGTAATAAGATCGATAAAATAACTCACCTTTATTTATATGTATTACAAATGTCATGTTTATCTCCTTTAACATACTCCCATTTGCAGTTGCTACAACACATTATTATTAATAATGTTAATGCGAGAATAAATGAAATGTAAACAGAATTTTTATATTTCAAAATTTTATTTTAAGAGTAAGAGAAAACTTTACCTAAATATTATTTTTCTACATAATCTCCTCTTTTATTTATGCATTTTCCTCACAGAAATTAGTTTCTTTCTATCACTTCTTCAAAAAATGAAGTTGGCCATTGTAATGCTTTGCGTTACGCTAACTATAAATTAGATGAGAAACGAAAATTTTAATTTTAAGAGGACGAAATAAATATAAACGCACTCTGTATAATAGATTGCACGAATAATTAATCGTAAACAAGATATTTCAAATTTGATTTTTATAAAGGTCATTCAGCTGATAAAGTAAAACATTTTTTTTTTAAATACATTGCAGACGTAATAATCCAAGTCAATGACTTAAATTAAAACCGCATGTGAAAATATGCCTAAATATTACAATGCATTTCAGACGAATAGATAATTTACGATATAAAAATGTCGTCCGACTTGACTACCTAAGGATATTAAAGTAATGCCATTCTAAAACAATAATACAAATTATATACAAAGTAATGCGACAATAATTGCTTTTTTCAGCATAGATAAAATATTACATTGTAAGAACGAATTTTTATATAATGGGAAAAATGACAGTAGTTAGACACCTGACGAAAAAGAATTAATTAATTATTCGCGTGCAGGTAATTAGAGAAGTCAAAATGTAGACATACGAGCAAGTAACAGGGTGGGATGACCGCGCGGTTGACGTTGGTATAAGGCCAAGTTAAATCTTAGTGAACGAAACACAGCTATAAGAGATAAATATACATTTCCGCAAGAAAAACAGGCGGCGTACGGTTTATTTTTAACTACTCTTGCACGGGCAGGGCAGACTTCAATTCGCATGTTTGTGCAATTAACGTCGCGACGACCGGTTAAAAAGGGGGTAGGAGCCAGAAGAATTCATCACTCTAATAGGTGGAAGTTTGTGGCATGTTGTGTTAAGAGAGTTGTTGTTTGAATGACGGAAAATGGAAGTTACTCATGATATCTAAAAATCCTAAAATCAGAGATATATTTAGGGATTAAAACTGTGATAATACATTACGTTGGTGTATGGTTGTGTACATGATTTTTCAATTGTCGTCACCTGTCCCGGTGGCGTAATTGAAAAACGCATGAACCACGGAAACCTAAAATACAGCTTCAAATTCTGTCCGGGACATTATATTTTCCATCTTTTAATTACTAACTCGATTTAAAATGATCATTTGGACTTTGCATAAAAGTCTAAGTTATTATTTCATATAATTAACTCTCTTTCTCTTTCTCTCTCCCTATATATATATATATATATATATATATATATATATATATGTATATATATTGATGTGGTCCCGCGTTGAAGCGTCACTAAAAGGGTGATATGATAATGGCTGCATGTTGATGCGCCGCTAAAAAAAGTGCTGTGATACAGATACAGCAAATTGTAAAATTTGAAATTATTTCCATACCTTCCTTTCTAACTTTGCCGGGCTTACTTAACGTAATTGTCGAAGTTTTCAAAATGAAATCAAACACAGCAATATCACAAAACATTTATACAGTATGAAATATGTTCTCTCATACAAAAGCATATAGAACATTTACAACATCGTTTCTTTCAAACATAAAATAATTTCTAAAAAAAAAAATTTTCCTTACCTTATTTTAAATCTACAGAACTAAATTTCTTCTTTTATGGATATTTTACTTGACTTTGTTTATTCCCACGCTTGTAAGGTTTGTTTGGTCAAAAAATCCTTGACAGTTAATATATTAAAAAGTTAGAGTATTTCGAACTTTAAACACAACTTTCCTGGTAAAAATCCTTTACAAAAAATTATTAGGATTACCGTAAATGACAAAATTCAAATATCAGTTACAAAAAACTATACGTGTAAAAATCCACGAAGGGTTTATTCTCCAGCTCGTAGTTAAATATCCTCTTATTTCAAGACGTGTTTATTTCGTCTCCTACTAGGCACTAAATTGCTTAAGTAGTCTATCACAATCAAGTCTAAGGGATTATCTACCTGAATGCTTTTAATAATGTTCTGGTTGGTGTGATTTTTGTATTTTTCTAAAATGCAAAGTGACATGTGCTTACTACATCGTTAATGATCCCCAAATCCCTGTGAGCATAGAAATTTTCTCGAAATAACAGCCATAGTTTTCTGACTCTTAAGTGACCATATTTAATATGCAAATTTTCAATAATCGATTCCGCAAACTCCCTGTCCAACACATACAAATCTTCCCCATTTAAATGTTTTATAAGAAAACTATCCTTCTGCATTGCCAAAATCCTCTCGTATGAAAATATTGTACCATCCCTCAACAAATATATGCATAGCTACAAAAATGTCGTTTTATTTTTTACACCTCTATCCTTAAAATTGTCTCGATAACCTCAATCTCGCTCAAAAGATTCTGCCATCTCATAATTTCGCACTATCTCGAAGAATTCTCTCAATGTCTTTATATTCTGTATGGCGACGGCTCGATTTACGTCGTTGTCTAAGTGTCTCGCGAGTAATTGTATAATGCCTTGTTCCTGCATTTTTGGTGTCAAATGTCTCGCTTGGTTAAAATTTTCGATTATATACTCTTCTCGTGTTCCTCTGTCTTTACGGTATGTCCCCGAAATTAAGTCCATTCGTATCTTCATTTATTGAACACTACTCCAATATTGGTCCACAAACAAGTTCCTAAATTCCTCATATGTCTTATAATTCTCAGTGACAATACCATGCCACTTTCTGGCATTTCCTGTCAATGTCAAGTTTATGATGTCTAATTTATTGTTCTCTGTCTGTCTCACTAGTTCGTCTAGCTTCCCCAAAAATGTCATAGCTTGCTCTGTTCTACGTCCCTTAAACTTAGGTAGTGTGTCTCGGTTAAATTTCCACTCATGCCTGTTCGAACATGCATTCGGTTGTCTTTGTTCGAGGCCAATTAATCTCTCCTGGGTTAAGTTCAATTTCCTTCCTAGTGTCTCAAGATTCTCATCTAACCTTAATTGTAAGTTGCCCGTCAGCTCTTGTCGTATTCTTTGTTCGTCCTGTTTGCTTTCCCTAATGCTTTCAATCGTCTGAGCGTATCGTCGTTTGTGCCTATCCTCGTTTTCTAGCACTTCATTTCTTATTTCTGTCATTTGTTCTTTAATTATTCCTTCGCTCGTTCGGATTTTACCGTCAATTTGTCCTTGTATTTTGTCGTAATTTTCTTTCATTTCGTCCCTTAATTCCGTTTATAATCCTCGTGCTTGTTTGCATATTTCTAACTTGAAATCTCTTATTTGTTCACCTAAATTTTGTTGGTTTACCCATAAGTCCATTAAATGGCTTTTTATTTCTGCTTTGGTGTCTATTAATTGTTTTTATATGTTGGCTTGTATAGTTGTTAATTGGTTTATGTTCGTTTGTGTATTTGTTAGTTGTATTTCAATCTTTGATTGTGTGTTTGTTAATTGTAATTTTAAAGTCGTTTGATTATTTTTAATATCAGTTTTTAGGTCTCTTAAGAGTTGAAATAACATGTCCCTTTCGTTCGTTTCTTCTGTCAGTGTTGATGGTGGTTGTGGTACGTTTGTTGTCTCGGTTATAACTATATTGGGTTCCAGTATGTTGATCTGTGGTTCAATATGTCCGTGCATATCTACTGTCGTAGTTTTCATTTCTCTTTTTGTTTGCATCATTTCTTCTCGTCTCGCGTCAGTACTGTCGCGTGTAATGCGGTATGTCCTCTCTGATCTCGTTTGAAATTTTTCTGGTCTGCTCATGTTTGGGCCCCACCTGTCTTTCTTGTTTTTATAATTAGATTCGTCTATTATTCAGTCGTTTATAACGTTGTAGGGTATTTTTTTGATCGTTGCTTATTTATTTTGATTGTCCCCTTTCATGTCGCTGCTACGTTTGTTGCGTCACTTATTTAGCTCCACGTTGGGCGCCACATATTGTGCTGATACTTTTATTTTTGTGGTGTATCTCTATCCGTACACCTTGTATCAACCCAAATATTATATGTCAACCTCTATTCTTTTCTAAAACCCCTTAATCTATCTCGGCTAGCTCTACTCTTATCTCCGGTTGGGTTCGCAATTTTATATTTATTATACAAATTTAGTATGGTAAAATGTTCTAATTATAGGCGATCAGGATAAAATTTCTATTATAAATTCTAATGTCAAAATGGCACTTGTCAAATTTAGGTTATTAATTATGATTTTGATTTTAAATATCATTAGTGATATAGCAGCTAATACTATCTTACTAACGTACTCACTACTTGTGGTCCTGTATCCTCTGAGTCTTATTTAAATTTCTCTCCGTTGTTTCTATTTCTTTCGGTCTTAAATTTCATATACTGTCGTAACGCCCGATGTCAGCAGTTTCTCTGAAATATTCAAAAGGCATTAATTTTGAAGATTAGGTTCCCTGATATTTTAACTATTACTTTGCGTAATGTTATCGAGAAACCTGTAAATAGATACTCGATCATAAAAGATATTATAAGTGTCAAAATTGATAAATCTGCTACTAATCTAATCTTTACAAGCGCTATAATAAATGACATTTTACTTTCCTTGATGACAGTCTGGTAAATTTGTTCTTGAATTTCCTTTTCCTCGATCGTTTTGTGTTATGGGTTTGATAGTGGTGTTTCTTCTGAATTTATTTTGTTCATTTCTTGGACATACCTATATTCGTTAACATCCAAATTTATTTTATGAATAAAATAACTTTCTTTATGTAACTCCTCTATTTCTTCTTAAATACAGAAACGGCACACTGGTAAGATAACTCGGTAGCATTATAACTTGTTTTCATAATTCACAATCACGTTTGATAGTTCTCTTACAAAATGGTCCTGGTTTATAAATCTTATTATTCTACTTATGGGCAACAC
Organism: Platerodrilus igneus; assembly: GCA_036346225.1. NCBI lineage: Eukaryota > Metazoa > Arthropoda > Insecta > Coleoptera > Lycidae > Platerodrilus > Platerodrilus igneus. The sequence goes on along the minus strand of JARFIW010001118.1, from coordinate 914,065 downwards.
ATATTCTTCTATCATTATACTCCTATTACATACTAATACAATTCATTTCTTAAACTTTTCTTTTATATAAATAATTGACCGGACTTGTTCTTATATGTACTTCACTATTCAAATTCTATTTTTCGACTGTTCTCGTTTCCTTGGTTACATACTGACCTCTATTCTTCTTTATTTTAAATTTTGACATAATATGTAATCTACCTACTCTATTTACAATTAAAATAATTTCTTAATACTAATGTCCATGTTTATTACAAAGAAGTTTTGTATTTTCAAATCGACTAGCCATTTACTGGCTACTTGATTCTACTAAATTAATAAAATACATCACATATATATATATATATATATATATATATATATATATATATAAAATATATATATATATATTACTCATATTTAGACCAGGGTAGAAAATTAAATAATCACATCAAATAATTTTAATCACCGTGTATAAGGAATTTCATTAAATAATACGCGTTATTAAAACCATAAAACATAAATAAACTCGGTTGTTTCAGTAAAATAAGAAATTTAAATTATTTATAAGACGCTTTATATCAAAAGAAGCAGTATTGAAAAGCTCTGCGTGTAATGTAATTATTCCTAAACAAAGAGAAATTACGTGCAAAATTTATCTTAATTAACTCTATTTAAGTAACCGGTAGTAAAACAAAGTGTACATATAATAATTAATATTTAAGTTGTATTCGCTAAAAATGAAAAGGATAGAAATCAATTTTAATTGGAGTTAATTAAACCGTTAATAACATATAATACCTATAGAAACTTGTAAAAACCCAAGATTAAAATACCACGGAATAAAGCTCTGAGAATTAATATTATTTTGAACACCTGCGTAGTTTAAATATCACATTCGGCGAAAAGTTTGCAGATAATTAATGGTTCAAAGAATCTTGGGGAAAACGTCGCATAATAGTTACAAAGAATCTTGGAGAAACCGTGGCTTAATATTCACGGGAAGGCGCGATACGGGTTTATTAAACCCAGATAACAGTCCGCGTGGACTGAAATAATCGATAATGAAGAGTGTCAAGTTGCACCAATACGAACAGGTTAGAAAAGGAAAGAGAAAATGCGTCAAGCTAAGACACATATAGTAAAAGGCGTGATTTAAACAACGTCACGAGGGTCACAATTGGTTGAAAATAGAATGCAAATATCAGAGGTAGAAACAACAATTTCGGTACAAAATTAATTAGTTTTTCTCGGACAGGTTTGCGTGCTGTGGAAATTTTCTGAGATTTAAATGGGGCGAGTGAAAATTCGTAAAATCGACGTGCGAGCGGCAGACTGGGCACATGGCATGAGAAATTCTTTAGAATTACCCGTTTTAGAGACTCGACCGACAGACAGGCTTTTGCTATATATACCGAGATGAATATAAACGAAGCCTCTTAGACTTTTGACGATTCGATGCGTTAAAAGCTCGTACATACGCGACTTGATTAAAGATGGTAAACCGTGCAGTTTAGTTTGATTAAATAATTTAAAGTTTGCTAGTATATTTTAGTGATTCAACATAGCTTGTTATTTACGTGCTAAACATGAATGTACTTCAGTGCACTTAGATACAAGGTAATAAAATTTAGTTTCACTGTACCAATTAGCAAAATTTACAACGACGAATGTATACACAAAAGTAGGCAGTTTTGGTGTATATTGGTGACAGAAGCTCAGAAGCATGAATTTCTTTGCTATTTTTGGGGTGTTAATAATTAAATGGTTCAAATACGTGTCTGGATCCATGAAACAAGGGTCAGATAAACACAGATGAGTTCCGGAAAGGCCCAGAAACGACTGTGAATGGATGGTGATGGAGAAAATTTTAAAAGCGTAGAGAATCAGAAGCCGTAAATATAATCCTGTTGAATGGTGTGATTAACTAAAGAAACGATACTTTGAAGCTACGAGGACAGTAACCTTCAGGTAAATTATACTATTTTGTTTGACATTTTTGTGTGTATTGAATGACTTTATAATTGATTTACTTTAAATGGACATTAGTGAAATTGTTCTAACCATAAAAGTTTAATTTTAAGATGAAATTTGCTTGTTTAAGTAAAAGGGGTATTTTGTTTTGATGTTCGGGAATATGATGAAAATTTGGGTATGTCTTTGAGCTCAATTAGACGAACCTGGTTAATTAACGTAAAGGGTGGTAGATGCTCCTTTATACTCAGACTCCGGTCTGCTTATATTGTTATATTAATTAGTAGGCATCCAACAAGGACTTTAATTCTGGATGCACATTAAAATGATAATAAATTTAATTTTGAAATTTTCCGATATTAAAAATTTATGCTGAAATTTAATTTGAAAATTTAATGTATTCTGAATATTGATGTAAATAGAGTTAACGTTGATGTTTGTGGTAGGAATGTGTTGTTTAATTTTTATGAATGAGGAGGTTTATAAAATTAGGTGAGCAGCCGAGGCGAAAAGCGTAGTTCACATGAATGAGGAGGTTTCACAGCATAATTTGGCGCCCAATTCGTGAGGCTCGATTTTATACAGGGTTTCACAGCATAATTTGGCGACCCAAAAGTGAGGCTCAAATTCCAAATAAAATTTTTGTTATTTTATTCCAGGAAACTGGCGATCTGAGAGAGAGAGTTTTTGTGTGGGTATAAATTTAAGAGTATTTTAGAGTGGGTGTGAGTGATTAGAACGTATGCAGAGAAAAGAGTGGTTAAGGAGTCAAGGAGTGGAAATTGGAAGTGACGATAGTGCATTGTGTGAGAAAATTTCTAAAATGGAAGAAGCTGGAGGCAGTAGAGATCAGTCGAGGACGGAATCAGGGATCAAGGAAACGAGATGATATTGAGAATGTTAGAGAGGATGAGTGAAGAATCCAATAGAAAATTAGAACAGTTAAGCGATGAATCTAATAGAGCTAGGGAAGAAGCGAATAAGAAATTTGACCGAATGAATGAGACATTAACAGGAGTTAGGGAAACCCTAAGTGAGAAAATAGATAAGACGAATAAAGAAGTTTCAGAATTTAAAAATAGTCTTACCGTGAAAATGGGGAAGTTGAAAATAGGGTTGATAAAATGAGCGTGACATTACAGGTCTTCGACAGGAAATGGGACATTTAAGGTCCGAAGTACGCATTTTCTGTGAAGAAGAAATAAACGTAAAATGACTGAAGTAACGGACTCATGTAGGGATCAGTTAGGCAGGGTAGAACGCGAAGTTAGTAGTATTAAATACAACATTCAAATTTAACGGGGGATGGTCCCAGATTTTATACAGGTGGAGTATCATTGGACCAACACATGAAGTTTTATGGCGATAACAGAGTAAATCCACAAATTTTTATTAATAGTGTAAGAAATCTAGTGGGAAATTTATTTGACGAACAGACTAAACTAAATACGATAAAGGCTTTATTAAAGGACAACGCGGAAGCATGGTACAATTTAGTAGGACAGGACATAGACACGTATCAGGACTTTGAAGACAAATTTTACAACATTACTGGAGTGATCACAAACAGGATCAGATTAGGGACGACTTGATTACAGGAAAATTTAAGGAGAGTTTGCAGGTTCTAGGGAGCAATATGCCATCCGCAAGTACAGTGTGGCCAAACAACTGAATCCACCATTGACGGACAGACAGATTATCAAGTACCTATCACGACATTTTGAACAGGAAATTAGACAACACGTGGCCTTACAAAACATCACAGAACGGGAGACATTTTTAGAGTATTTGCAGAGATATGACGATGTATGTGTAGGACGGACAAGAGAGATACGAGAACGAAATGTTAACACAGTTAGGTTTGACAACAGGACACCGAATTATCCGAGACGGCCTGACTACAACAGAAATTTTCGACCGAATTGGGAACGACGAGGACAGGAATACAGAAGTAATAGTGCGACTAGGGGACCGACGCCAAGACCTAGTTACACGCGACAGAACAGTTTACCGGAAGTAAACAGGACTGTGACCAGCACGCCGAATAGAGACAGGGACACGGATATTGACACGAGGAGGACGTACGCACAGGTTGTAGAAGGACAACCAGGACCAAGCACGGAAAACAGGATGAGACAGGATTTTTAGAACGTGACAGACCACTAGATTTCTGTGTAAATGTATACGAACATCCACGTGAGATTTTCAAAATTGAGGAGGAAGTAGAGCCAGAAACTGTAGAAAAATTATGTTTGCCAATTATTAATTTAGAAATTTTTGAAAATAATGTAGAAGTATTACTTGATACAGGGGCAGAGGCGAGTTTAATATCGGAGGAATTCGTCAGCAAAATTAGGGATAAGGTTTGTGATAGAATTATGCCTATAAAACGTAGCCATTTAGTAGCTCCAAATAAAAGAAGTTTGCTGTAGTAAATAGTGTTGTGGTGCTTAGGATAGATATAGGAGATTTAAGCTGTGAACAGGAGTTTGTAATTGTACCTGGACTGAAGTTTCAGAGCATTTTAGGTGTTGACTGTATGATGAAGTTAGGGTTTTGATAGATATGGAAAGGAAGGTAGTAAGGATTAAAGATAGGGTAGTGCCATGGAAGGGCAGTTATGAAGTCACAGAGGATGACACGGGGTTTAGTATTAATGTAGTAGAGGTAGAGGATGATGAAGTTAAACAGATCAACACAGTAAGATGTCCAGAGGAGAGGATAGTAGAGGTTCAAGCTTTAATACAAAAACATGCAGAAGTAGTGGGGTAGAAGCAGCATATCGGGAGCAGGTGAAGGCAGAATTATTTTTGACGAGGTTAATTGGCAAGTTTGTTTTAATAAAGTAGATTTAAGGAATTCATTCTGGCGGATTCCATTACACAAAAATTCTAGAAGGTACATAGGATTTTCCATAGAGGGAAAAATCGATAATTGTAAAGTAGTATCGTTTGGTTTGTCGGCAGAAAGAAAAAAAATAGTAAATGAGAAACAGACAAGTGTAGGGATTAAAGAAGAAGCAATATTTAAGAGTCAGGATAATAGGGATGATAAGTTTATTGTATGTGAGATAATAGGGATGATAAGTATAGATATAGAAGGGGGAGAAATAGGGATGAAAAGTATTAGGATGGTAAGAAGAAAGACTTGGAGGGTCAAGAAGAGAGTTAGATTTAAATAGGATAGGGATAGAATAGGTGTATATAGAAGAGTAGAAGTAGGTGTTTAGGGAAAATAAAGCTAAGTATAGGATAAATATGGGAGATAATTAGAAATAGGTTTAGGATGAGAATAAAGAGTAAATGTAGGAAGAAAATAAAATAGGTTAAGTATAGATATTTCATATAAGATTAGTGGAGAGTTAGGAATAGAGTAAGAGTAGGATAGGTATATAGGATTAGGTAGGGGGAAGTTAAGTATAGTGAAGATTAGTTAAAAGTTAGGAATAGGATAGGTAGATAGGATGTATATAGGATTAGATGGATAAGTAGGATGAAGTTAGGGATAATTTCAGTTTATAAAATTAAGTGAGAGTTAGGAATAGGATAGGGATATAGGATAAGTGTAAATATTTTTTTTGATTGGAAACAAAGTAGGTAAGTTAGATAGATAAGGGTAGAGAGAGATAGGCAATTTTTTTGTAATTTTTGTCTAAATGCTTTATATTTGCATTCAAATAAGTGGGATTATTTGTATTCAAATAGGGGGAAAATACTCATATTTAGACCAGGGTAGAAAATTAAATAATCACATCAAATAATTTTAATCACCGTGTATAAGGAATTTCATTAAATAATACGCGTTATTAAAACCATAAAACATAAATAAACTCGGTTGTTTCAGTAAAATAAGAAATTTAAATTATTTATAAGACGCTTTATATCAAAAGAAGCAGTATTGAAAAGCTCTGCGTGTAATGTAATTATTCCTAAACAAAGAGAAATTACGTGCAAAATTTATCTTAATTAACTCTATTTAAGTAACCGGTAGTAAAACAAAGTGTACATATAATAATTAATATTTAAGTTGTATTCGCTAAAAATGAAAAGGATAGAAATCAATTTTAATTGGAGTTAATTAAACCGTTAATAACATATAATACCTATAGAAACTTGTAAAACCCAAGATTAAAATACCACGGAATAAAGCTCTGAGAATTAATATTATTTTGAACACCTGCGTAGTTTAAATATCACATTCGGCGAAAAGTTTGCAGATAATTAATGGTTCAAAGAATCTTGGGAAAACGTCGCATAATAGTTACAAAGAATCTTGGAGAAACCGGGGCTTAGTATTCACGAGAATGTGCGATACGGGTTTATTAAACCCAGATAACAGTCCGCGTGGACTGAAATAATCGATAATGAAGAGTGTCAAGTTGCACCAATACGAACAGGTTAGAAAAGGAAAGAGAAAATGCGTCAAGCTAAGACACATATAGTAAAAGGCGTGATTTAAACAACGTCACGAGGGTCACAATTGGTTGAAAATAGAATGCAAATATCAGAGGTAGAAACAACAATTTCGGTACAAAATTAATTAGTTTTTCTCGGACAGGTTTGCGTGCTGTGGAAATTTTCTGAGATTTAAATGGGTCGAGTGAAAATTCGTAAAAATCGACGTGCGAGCGGCAGACTGGGCACATGGCATGAGAAATTCTTTAGAATTACCCGTTTTAGAGACTCGACCGACAGACAGGCTTTTGCTATATATACCGAGATGAATATAAACGAAGCCTCTTAGACTTTTGACGATTCGATGCGTTAAAAGCTCGTACATACGCGACTTGATTAAAGATGGTAAACCGTGCAGTTTAGTTTGATTAAATAATTTAAATTTTGCTAGTATATTTTAGTGATTCAACATAGCTTGTTATTTACGTGCTAAACATGAATGTACTTCAGTGCACTTAGATACAAGGTAATAAAATTTAGTTTCACTGTACCAATTAGCAAAATTTACAACGACGAATGTATACACAAAAGTAGGCAGTTTTGGTGTATATTGGTGACAGAAGCTCAGAAGCATGAATTTCTTTGCTATTTTTGGGGGTGTTAATAATTAAATGGTTCAAATACGTGTCTGGATCCATGAAACAAGGGTCAGATAAACACAGATGAGTTCCGGAAAGGCCCAGAAACGACTGTGAATGGATGGTGATGGAGAAAATTTTAAAAGCGTAGAGAATCAGAAGCCGTAAATATAATCCTGTTGAATGGTGTGATTAACTAAAGAAACGATACTTTGAAGCTACGAGGACAGTAACCTTCAGGTAAATTATACTATTTTGTTTGACATTTTGTGTGTATTGAATGACTTTATAATTGATTTACTTTAAATGGACATTAGTGAAATTGTTCTAACCATAAAAGTTTAATTTTAAGATGAAATTTGCTTGTTTAAGTAAAAGGGGTATTTTGTTTTGATGTTCGGGAATATGATGAAAATTTGGGTATGTCTTTGAGCTCAATTAGACGAACCTGGTTAATTAACGTAAAGGGTGGTAGATGCTCTCTTTATACTCAGACTCCGGTCTGCTTATATTGTTATATTAATTAGTAGGCATCCAACAAGGACTTTAATTCTGGATGCACATTAAAATGATAATAAATTTAATTTTGAAATTTTCCGATATTAAAAATTTATGCTGAAATTTAATTTGAAAATTTAATGTATTCTGAATATTGATGTAAATAGAGTTAACGTTGATGTTTGTGGTAGGAATGTGTTGTTTAATTTTTATGAATGAGGAGGTTTATAAAATTAGGTGAGCAGCCGAGGCGAAAAGCGTAGTTCACATGAATGAGGAGGTTTCACAGCAATATATATATATGTATATATATATATATTGCTGCGGATCGGCGACTCACACTTTTGTATCTCCCAAAACCATTCAAGCCCCAACGTTGGGCCGTTATAAGATTGCTGTGGATCGTGGACTTAATGGTTTGACATCGCCAGTGTCAGCACTGATTTTCAAAAAAAAATAAAAAAATTTATAAAAATATTCTTGCCCGTTTATTCTACTGCAACAATCTTCAGCAGTTTCTGTGTCTAGCTCAGCTTGTCGGATACCTAAATTTACAATCATTCTTCGTTCCTACTCGCACACCATTCAATAAAACTAAATAATACAACAATCATACAATCTTTTATTTACGCTATTTACAGCCAAATTATTCACAGGTATACACAGTTTGGTACATTAATTACAACTCAATAAGTGATACGTTTCAAAGTCCTTGTTTTAAATTATTATTTACAAACACATTTAATACAATATGAGTAGATGGGCCTCAAATAATACCCTATATTTATTGCACACTGGAGTATGGTGAGCTCATAATAACCCAGTTTATTAATGTATGCCTTTTGCCTTGCATAAAATTACTACAAAACTAATAAACCCATGTACCTCTTACAATCCAATTTATATTCATAACAAAATTCAATAAGTTTTCAATACACCCTTTTTCAATAATTTAAATAACCCCAATATTCTCCAGTACACGTATCTTGCGTTAATAACTATAAATAACTCCAATATTCACTCCCACATTACCAAAATAATACCAAAAGTTTATCAGATAACAGAAAATTCAAATAAGTTACCTGGAAAATGCTTCAAGCCTCTATCTCTTCAGACGATGATTTCCAGAACCCTTCGGCTTCGTGATTATGCGCAATGCTGCTCCACATATTTATAGATGAAAACCCCAATAATCACCAAGCACTGCTTCAAAATACCATTCGATAACAGCATACAAACTTACGTATATTATGCGTCTATTTATTGATCTACTAGCCTGGTATGGTAGTAATTGGACCTCTGTTAATTTGATTTTTACTACACTACTCGTGTCTTTACGTTAATAACTAGAAGGTCATAACTACCAATTTATAAGTGCTAATAGTACATTTACGGTATAATGAATATATTTAATACTCACAAAAACTCTACTATAACGTCGGTCTATCGTTGTAAGTAGTTAAAAGCGATGAAAATACAAAGAGGAAAGTCCTAATTTTCTCAGATTATTTATATCGTTTAACATGCCACCTCTAGGCCACACTTCACGCGGAAAACTTATTTTAAAATAACACTTCTGCAAATTTTGATATAACCGACTTAAAGCTCCCACAAATTCACCTCGCGGACGCGCCGTATAATCCAAAAAACGCTTCCACCTATCGCATGTTCGTCCGTTTGTAAACTATCCGTTTCAACCAATGACTCTGTTCTGTGTCGTCATGAAACTTCGCCTGCAATATTTTTATCTCTGTCTTATGCATGTTTGATGTCGCGTTCCAAACCCACTTGAGTTGTTGAAAATCGATATTGCTGACAGCGTCACATCACTCTCTATCTGTAGCATATTACTGATCGTGCATCTCACTAACTCTTTTAGAAACTTTGTTAGCTTGTTATTCGAAGTCGCTGACGGTTGAACACTATTTTCTATGAAGCCCCCTTTATTATGCTGATAATTTCAAAGAAGGTAATCTTTTAAACATGCAGGTGTTCTTAATTATAGACCGTTTAAAACATCAATCCTTGGAGTCTATATTTCACGGTATCCGACAAACTGACGTCCTTGTTTGTTACCAAGACACCTTTTGCCTTGGGATTATCGATTTTCTTTACCCTGGTGTGTTTTCCAATGCTTTTATATGTTGAATTAAAATAAATTAAATTAATTATGCGTTTCTATTTGTTTTTAAAACGGGATTTCATTATGTACTTCTAACTTTTCAATCATTACTTATAAAATTACGTCAATACTTGTCCGTTTAAATTAAATAAATTTTGCGCGTAAATAATTTGTTCGTTTCTCTATACAGGGTGTTTGAAATTGCATTGCTTACCTCAAATTTAACTCTTTGAATCCATAGCAATATATATATATATATATATATTTATATATATATATATTTATATATATATATATTGTTATATATACTGTGATCCTACCTTATTAGTGATAGGCGTAATATATCTATCTGTCACTCCTTGTCTTATTTTAGAGCCTTGTTGAGTTATGCCACACAATTTATCTTTAAATATTTTACACGGCTGCTGCACTTAAATATTCTACAGGGCCGTCAAACACGTAGCGGAATCTACCTAGGGTGGGTCCGTCCTAGGCAAACACCTCTCAACTAGACACCCAAACAAATATCCAAGGAGTTTTCAAAATAATTTTAAAAGCCAAAAGTATTCCCAAACAATAAGTTCCACTTTTATAAATTTGATTAAAGCACTGCGTAGATATTAAATACCAATACCTGGAATCCAGATACAAGCGCCGCCTTCCAGCCGTCCTGAAGCCAAGTGACCAACTGCAGGCACCTCCTGTAAATTATAAGTAACTCGAGCAACTGGTAATCTCCAGACTATAAAACTACTAATATTTCTACAAATTTTATGTTATACAAATACTCAGATAACTCCAATTCCACTATGCTTTCGTCTTCAAACAATAACGGTACAGACCAGCACTCCCTCTTTTAATTAACTTTTATTCGCCGTAAAACTGCTACTATTTGCTATCTCCAGGTACAACTTGACTTTCAAAACTTTCTCGTAACTTTTTAAATGTAATAAAACTCATAACAGTACAAAAACACGTCTATTTTTCAGTAATATAAATTTGAAGTCCTTTATAAATAAAATCCGTCTTCTTTTGTTTCCGTTGCCATAACAACTATCTCTACGCACACTATGTAATTTATAATTATTAATAATTGATTAATAATACAGTTGTTTTCTCTAGATACATTCATTTTCTAGATGGTTTGTAATCCAGTGATTTATGTATATTGAACTTTTTACAATATTGAAAATAGCTAACAAACTTTGATGGTTCAGCTTTTAAATTGTACGCAACAGACATTTATGTCTTATTCGGTAAACGTCCTGTCATTACATAACCAATCTTTAATTGTTAAAACATATTCAAACTGAAATTGATTTACAAATTTTACGGGAGTATCACTTAACTCCTTAAAATTTTAAAAGCGTGCAGTATACCAAGCAATTTTGATATTTGTTTTACATTCAAATGGTTTTGAAAACGCTAACTCAAATTAAATTTCATATACGTGCAACCATAACAATTAAAATACGTATACAATGCAAACTTATAACTAGCTTAGCCTGGTCTATGGCCGGTATATGTTGTTGAATGCAATGCAGTTTCAAAAGCTTTATAAATTTATAAACGTGGAATAGTTGTTGTTAATTTATAAACCAAAATACCTGAAAGAAAATACTCAAACAAAACCAAATATACCCCATTCTAGCAAAGTCGTTTCGAAGCCCTATTTAAACATTTTATAAGCCCACCCCTTCTTGACAGTATATAAGGCCCCACTGATTTTAAATAAAATGAAAATTTGCTTCCTGGATATAAGTAATTCTTTTAATGGTTGAGAAATTTTAAATTTTAGTTAAAATCACTATAGTTTTTTTTTTTTATGTATGAGGATTAAGTGTTAGTTTCTGTATATTCTGTATAGTTTTAAGCTCGTTAGTATTATTTACAGTGTTAACTTTATTCTTGCGATACTTTATTTTCCACATGGAAATATGGATACAAATTTTCTATATGAAAACGTCCCCGACATTCACCCTGTCATTCTCCAGTTCGTAAGTATTCCCTTCTGCAAAATTCTTCTCACTCGATAAGGACCTTCGTATGGAAATACCAACTTGGCACAAATATTTCTTTCCCAATTTGACCTTCTCAATCTTTTAACAATAACAAGATCCCCAACTGAAAAAACCACTTGCTTCTTGATTTTCTTGTTACGTTTCTCCAACTCCTTCTTTGTATCGTTTCGACTTGTTGTTTGGCTTTATGCAACAACTCCGTTATATCCTCCACTTTTGTTCAGCTCTCCACGGTCTTGCTGGAATCACCTTCTTCATCAATGTCACAGGACACATTCCTGTCACTGAACTTGGTACAAAATTAATATATTCTTCTATTTGCGGTAAATACCTTACCCACCGATCATGTTGTTCCTGCGTTATTAACCTCAAAAACTTTATTACTTCTCGAATATATCTTTCACACGGATTTCCTTGAGGATGTCTGATACTACAGAATGTCATCTTTATTCCATCCTTCCTTAATTTACTTTCAACCCTTCGATTACGAAAATACGTTGCATTGTCCAACAATACCCTATTCATCTTACCTATTCGTTCTACAAACTTTCTTACAGAACTCAATACATGCCTAGAATTACATCTCCTCGCTGGATAAAGCTGCACAAACTTTGTAAAAATATCAACTACAACTAAAATATGCTGATATCCGTTCCTACTCGGTATCAAATTACTCAAGTAATCCATTGCCACAATATCTAATGGACCTTCCGCTCTTATACATCTAACTTGATTCTGCAACACCACATTCTTATCCTTTCCTAACAAACACGTCTCACACAGATTTATGCAATTTTTCACCAATTTTCTATCGTTTCGTGCATAGAAAGCTTCCTAAATATCAAGAACGTCTTACGAATCCCTATATGACCAAACGTAGTATGAATTTCCTGGATCAGCTCAACGGCTACCTGTGTCGTTAACACTAATAATTCATCATCCCATAACCTTTTCACCAAAACTCCTCGACCATATAAAAACCTCTGTCTTGTTCTAAATTCTCTCTGAATAATTTTCTCTGATCACCCTTATTTCTTCGTGTGCTTGCATCCGATGAAATCTGGCATTCGACCATCTTCCCAGATCTTCAAACACTTGCAATGCAATCAAAATCCATTCCTACTATCCGTTAGCAACCCTTCATCCTTCCTACTAAAGAAATCAGCCGTAACATTTTCTTTACCAGGTTTATGTCTAATCTCAAAATCATATTCCTAATTCTAAATTATCAGATTTAGGCACAACCACTACCGGATTGATATAGGGTGTTCTCGCTGATTCAATAATTCCCTCTTTTAACATCTTTTAATCTCATTTTCACTCGACCCCTTAATGCAAATGGTATTGGATATACCCTAGTACGAAAACTTCCCTCGTCTGTGACCTCTAACTTATGCGTATACTCCTTCGCAAACCTAGGCTCATTACTAAAACTCCTGCATGTCTATTAAACACCTCATATAACATTTCCTTCATATCCACCCTATTAATCCTATCTGTTCCTCATCAAATACCTTCTCAAATATATTACATAACCGTAACTCATCAATTCCATCATAAATTCTATTCTTAGTCTTTCCTGATCCTATACTATCTGTATTTATCTCATCCCTAGTATCCCGATTATCCTTAGGCACCACCCATTTCTTTTCGAAATTTAATACCTTTACCATTCGTGCTTTACCATCTATAACCAGTCCAAATTCCTCAATTACATCTATCCCTACAATAAAATCTAAATATAATCCTCTTGCTATCCAAAACTCTACTTCACCTAGTCTGGTACTTCCTAATACAATCGATACTCGTACAACTTTGTCTATCGTAGTTAACTTCCTCTTAATCGCAGACCATAAATTAATACTCTTAACCCTACAAATTTTCCCTTTGAATAATTCTGCATGTTTCAAAACTATTTCCTCTCTCACCAGCGATAACTGCGACCCTGTATCTATCAATGCCGTGTAAACAGAATCCCCTAAACTAATATGAATAAATGGTAACTCCCGCCTTCTTTCAAACTTATTATCTAACAACTTATCTACTAAACTAATACTATGCTGTGTCCTAAATCTGATTTTTCCTAACACTAATAAATCGACGTTTTTTTTGTACCGTGGGTTCATCGTGGACCTCCACTTTCTCTATCCTATCCTCCGATCTCTGTCGCGTGTCTCTTGTTGTTACGTGTTGGATCGTCAAGTTTCTATCTGTCTCCCGTTCTCGGTCTCTAATCCCTGTCGGTATTTCCCCCTGATCCGTTGATCTCTGCTCGCTTTCTCTCTGCCATCTCTGCCCAAAACCCGTCCTTTGCTGTCCAAAACCTCTGTCATTCCTATCCGTCCTGTTCCAGTCATTGTTCCCCCTATAATTATCGTCTCTATTAAAACGTTGTTCCCAATTATTATTCGTTCTCCTTTGATTTCCCTGATATTGCTTTCTGTAGTTGTCCTGTCCATTCTCCCTATAATTGTATCCTTGCACCCCAGTCCTCTGGTAGTCTGTGCTATTCCTATTCCTATCCCAATTCCTATTATCACTATTTTCCTGGTATTCGTTTCAAACGTCCTAGCTACGTCATAATTTCGCATCATTTCCAAAAGTCTCTTAAAGTCCGAACGTTTTGTATCGCTACGGCCCTAGTTATTTCCGCCTCCATATGCCTTGACAACAATAATATAATTTCATCTTCTCTTAATTTAGGAATCAGGTGCTGCGCCTGGTTATACTTTTCAATCACATAATTTTCTCTCGATCCTTGGTATGACCTATAGTTCCCAGTGTTTAAATCCGTTCGAATATTAGCCTGATGCGTGTTTCCCCAATATTGTTCTATGAATAGCCTTCGAAATTCCTCGTACGAACTATATTGCCTCCTCACGATACAGTGCCATTTCTCTGCACAACCCCCAATGTCACGCTCACCATCTGCATCTTCACCCTCTCAGGCTCACTCTCTACCATCTCGTCCAACTTGCTAAGATAGACCATCGGCTGCTCATTCTTTCTGCCTTCAAACCTCGGCAAGGTCTCTTTCCTAGCCTATACTGGTATCCTGCATCACAAACAACTCTTCCCTTTCCAATTCAACCAACTGTTCTCTCATCTGTCTAACATTCCTTCAAGACCAGACAATCCATTTACCGTATTCCCCAGAACCGTCGTATCCCTTCTCAGCTTCTCTGCCACCTCCTGACTCGCCCGCAATTTGCCTATAATTTCGTTTTAGAGTTAATATTGTCCTCCGTCTGAATCCGAACTATTTCACCTAAATTCTGCAATTTTTCTGTCTGTCTAACTTCGACCATGTACAGCTCTTCCCTTAATTCATTTAAACCTGTTGTTACCTTCCTTCTACAACCTGGACTCTATCCTCTACGTCCTTCAGAACTTCATCCTTAAATGAACACAAACTGCTCTGTATTGATACATTAATTCCTTCAATTTTCATTTCCATCATATCAAATTTTTCCTTAACTTCCGCTTGTGAATTTCTAACCTCGGCCAACAATGATCCTCTCAATTCTTCATGCGACTTAGTTAACGACCCTTTTAATTCCAACAAAACCATCATCACATCTTGGATCTGCATATTCTCTTTTCCTTATCAATTTCATTTTCTCCCGATGCATCCCTGAATTCACAATAATCACCTCCGGCTCCACATATCCTCCAGCTTGATCCCTAGCATCCCCTGCTGCTACAGTCTTAACCACCGGTTGCCCTCTCACACCAGTCTCAACTCCATAAACTTTCCTGACCTCGTGATTCTCTCCTCATCAGACATGTCCCTTTAATTTTCAAAATAAACTTCAATGATGTGCCCCACTAAGCTACACAACCTCTGCAAATCTGAATCAGCCCTATCGAGCCCCACCTTTAGGCGAACAAATATTTTGTTGCGAAGTTATTTACCTATTCGAGCCCCACCTAATGTTTTACCGCCGCTAAAATTGACCAAAGTGTGAATATCAAATTACGTCTTAGCCTACTACAATAAATTCAAAACCTCCAACAACTGTCAAATAAATATCTATGAAACGTCAATCAAATATTAATTTTCACTTTTAAATAGAATATATGCAACGTACAACTAACAAATCTACTCTGCCTCACGTTGTTAGCGCCATCTGTTATATATACTGTGATCCTACCTTATTAGTGATAGGCGTAATATATCTATCTGTCACTCCTTGTCTTATTTTAGAGCCTTGTTGAGTTATGCCACACAATTTATCTTTAAATATTTTACACGGCTGCTGCACTTAAATATTCTACAGGGCCGTCAAACACGTAGCGGAATCTACCTAGGGTGGGTCCGTCCTAGGCAAACACCTCTCAACTAGACACCCAAACAAATATCCAAGGAGTTTTCAAAATAATTTTAAAAGCCAAAAGTATTCCCAAACAATAAGTTCCACTTTTATAAATTTGATTAAAGCACTGCGTAGATATTAAATACCAATACCTGGAATCCAGATACAAGCGCCGCCTTCCAGCCGTCCTGAAGCCAAGTGACCAACTGCAGGCACCTCCTGTAAATTATAAGTAACTCGAGCAACTGGTAATCTCCAGACTATAAAACTACTAATATTTCTACAAATTTTATGTTATACAAATACTCAGATAACTCCAATTCCACTATGCTTTCGTCTTCAAACAATAACGGTACAGACCAGCACTCCCTCTTTTAATTAACTTTTATTCGCCGTAAAACTGCTACTATTTGCTATCTCCAGGTACAACTTGACTTTCAAAACTTTCTCGTAACTTTTTAAATGTAATAAAACTCATAACAGTACAAAAACACGTCTATTTTTCAGTAATATAAATTTGAAGTCCTTTATAAATAAAATCCGTCTTCTTTTGTTTCCGTTGCCATAACAACTATCTCTACGCACACTATGTAATTTATAATTATTAATAATTGATTAATAATACAGTTGTTTTCTCTAGATACATTCATTTTCTAGATGGTTTGTAATCCAGTGATTTATGTATATTGAACTTTTTACAATATTGAAAATAGCTAACAAACTTTGATGGTTCAGCTTTTAAATTGTACGCAACAGACATTTATGTCTTATTCGGTAAACGTCCTGTCATTACATAACCAATCTTTAATTGTTAAAACATATTCAAACTGAAATTGATTTACAAATTTTACGGAGTATCACTTAACTCCTTAAAATTTTAAAAGCGTGCAGTATACCAAGCAATTTTGATATTTGTTTTACATTCAAATGGTTTTGAAAACGCTAACTCCAAATTAAATTTCATATACGTGCAACCATAACAATTAAAATACGTATACAATGCAAACTTATAACTAGCTTAGCCTGGTCTATGGCCGGTATATGTTGTTGAATGCAATGCAGTTTCAAAAGCTTTATAAATTTATAAACGTGGAATAGTTGTTGTTAATTTATAAACCAAAATACCTGAAAGAAAATACTCAAACAAAACCAAATATACCCCATTCTAGCAAAGTCGTTTCGAAGCCCTATTTAAACATTTTATAAGCCCACCCCTTCTTGACAGTATAATATATTTATATATATATATATATTATATATATATATATATATATTTATATATATATATATATATTATATATATATAAAGATAAGTTATTTGCAGTCCGCAATAAGGAATTTGTGAAGAACAAAATAAAAAAATAAGATGTATCTGTAAATAAACTCATGAAAACATTAAGAGCTTATTCACCTATACAAATCGGGCTGATAGTTGTATAGCCATTAACAAAACAATAGCTTTATTACTTTCCTCCCCTTGTGAAGTAATAAAGCTATTGTTTTGTTAATGGCTATACAACTATTAACCCGATCTGTATAGATGAATTATTGTTTTCATAAGAGTTTATTTACAGATACATCCTATTTTTTATTATATTTATATACTGGGTGCTTCAAAAAAATGTATACACACTTTGAACTTCCATAGAAAATTTATTTACCGTTCTACAAAGTTAAATTTCAGGAAAATAGAAAGCTGAAAGTCCAATGTAAATGAAACATAAATAACAAATGTTAATACTGTTCAAATTGGTGACCTGCAGCATCAATACAATTCTGAGTACGAGTCACCACAGATTCTGTACATCGTATCAAAACGTCCAATGAGATTTCTCTACACACTGCTTGAATCTCATTCCAAAGAATGTCTAGGTTACGTGGTTTACGTTTGTACACCTCATCTTTTACTGTGCCCCACAAGAAGAAATCCAGTGGTGTAAGGTCTGGAGAGCGTGCTGGAAACTCGATTGGCCCCTGCGTCCTATCCACTGGCCCGACAAATTTTGATCCAGGTAAGCTCGTACGTCCCTGTGATAGTGCGGCGGAGCACCATCTTGTTGAAAATAAAATCATCATTACCGTATAATGCACGAATGGCAGGAAATATGGAATCAGCAAGCATTGTTAGGTAATTAATACCAGTTACAGTGCCTTCAAATCGAAAAGGTCCAATGAGTCCCTTGAAGACAAACCGCACCACACATTTACACCAGGCAAATTTACAGCTTTTTCAATGGTAATGTGAGGATTTTCTTCACACCAGTAAACACAATTGTGCCTATTGACAGTTCCATTAAGTTTGAATTGGGCTTCATCCGACCAAATGATGCTACCCATAAATCCCGGTTCACGTATCACCATCTCCTGAATCCATTCACAAAATTGCAACCTTCGATCTGGATCGTCGTCATTTAGCTGTTGCACCAGCCTTGGAATGTAAACACGATACTTGCCTCTCTTCAGAATGCGTAGCACGCTGCTACACTTACATCACTTTCACGTGCCCCTTGTCTTGAAGATTTGTTAGGAGAGCGTTTAAACAGTTCCAAGACTGTCGTTGATGACTCATCACTTGTAGCTGTTCGAGGCCGACCTGAATGACGTTTATGCACATCACACACTGTTCTGTATCATACTCCCTTCTCCACTGTCTTTGAACTTCATTTACATTCTCAAACTTCCAGTACCACTTAATAACCTGCTTTCGTTCTTCAAAACTCAAACGTACGTCCGCCATGTTGATATTACAAATTCCAACTGATAATATAACATAGAGGGACGATTATGCTGGCACCTGGCGAAGAAATATAACATTAGCCTTGTTGTGCGGGAAAACTACAATAGTTTAAAGTGTGTATACATTTTTTGAAGCACCCAGTATATATATATATATATATATATATATATATATATATTTCTTGACCATCTGTAGTATAATAATAATCAGTAGTCCTGGATTTTGTCATCAAAAATGTAATTTTTACGTATAGTACATTGGCAATATAAAACAATATATCTACAAGCGAATTTATGAACATAAATACACAATAAAAGCGAACAATAAGAAAAGCATTGCGCTTGCAACACACGCAATAAAAAACTCCACCAATTTAAATTTAATAATGTTAGTGCTTTACGAACAGAGCATAATGATAATAAAAGCAACATAATACAAACTTTATACATACACAAACACACAAATGCCATCAATTTAAAAACCGACCAAGATGTCTTTATTAATATTTACCACAACCTTATTGTTGAATATTTAATTATTACAGTTAATGCTAGAATTATTGTATATATGCATGTTATAAGAATGAATATTGGTTATCTAACCGTCATGGTCACTCCCACTTTACACTGATTAAGCTTACTATACCAGTTTCATACTATTTATTTACTACCTTCAATTTACGCTTGAAAATATCGACTTATGGCCAAACTTATATTTTAACAAGTATGTGTACCATCGTACAATTTATAATCATACTTTTTTCAAACAAAAGTTATGGTTGGTACAATGTTTTATTAGTATTCTTAATTAACTTATTTTTTACATTACAGACAATTTTAATTGAAAATGATCGCTGACCGAAACGCGTCTTAACAAAGCTGATATTATTCAATATTTATTAACTATTTTATTATACTGACTAAAAAGATATTATACCTATAAATTACATATTATTTTGATGACCAACATCTAGGACTGCTGAGTTATTATTATTATTATATAATTATAACTATATATATATATATATATATATATATATATATATATATTGCTGCGAAAACTCTTTGTTTCACTTTTGGCAAACTGTATTTGTAACAACTACATACCCCTTCCAAAACTATAAATTAATTTTTAATTGACAGCACCGACCAACCCTAATTAGAATTGCCTGTTATTTGTGTCGTCTTATCTTTTAACGATACTCAGAAGGCTTCGTTCGAATATAACTACTACCTTTACTGTTATAAACAATACGCAGAACTACAACGATTTAAAGCATTCATTTTATAATATGAAATTTACAGTGCTTTATACTTCTTAAATACAAGGGCAAAAATAGGTTTATGATATAACACATGCTATTTTTAATTAGTTTTCATAGTTAAAGGATGATAATCAATTAACTTTGAGCTTACTGAAGTTATTCAGTAAAATTATTCATTTCTACTCTAAAGTAAAGCGTTTCACTTTGTTATTTGTATTTTCTGTGCTGAATCCTAAAATAATTACCAAATTTCAAATTGAATACTAATGCTATTTTAACCCCCAAATATCACAGAATATTCCCCCTATTTGCATACAAATAAAAACTTAATTTTGGATTTTTCTTTTAAATTCAAATATACAACATAGCAAACCTCTTTTTGTTCGGAGCTTCTGAATAACTTCTTTTATTGGCATAATTTTATTACAAATTTCTTCCTTAATTTCTTTAACAAATTCTTTGAGATACTAAATTCGTCTCTGCTCCTACATCGAGCAACGATCCTAAATTATAATTTAAAATTTTAATCTCCACTATTGGCAAACAAACTTTCTCATTTATTTCTGATTCCACTTCCCCCTCAATCGTTATAAATTCCCGCGGATGTTCATATTTACATATTGCTAACTCTAGGTTTTGTCTCTTATTGAAAAATCCTGTCTTCCCTGCGTCTCACTATTTGGTCCTTTCTGTCCTTCTATCACTTCGGCATAAGTTCTACTAACTTCCGGCCTTCTTCTAACTTCATTATTCCTGGACCCTGCATTAGGTCGTGCTGTCGAGATTTCCGGTGAGCTATTCTGACATTGCACACTCGGTCCTTGATTTGTAGTTCTCGTACCGCTACTACTGCAATAATAATTTCCCCTTTACTCCCAGCTATTTCTAAATGATCTGTTAAAATTTCTTCCCCGTCTATTGTTAAAATTATCTTCCCTGTATTCTAATCTAACCTGATTTACATTTCTATTCCTATATTTTCTAGGTCATCCTATACTTACATCATCGTAGCTCTATAAATACTCTAAAAATGTTTCTCTTTCTGTGATGTGCTGTATTCCCCGTAATTAAATCATCCCTCACTTGGTCTTCCTTATATCTCCCCAATAATGTTTCAGAAATTTTTCTTTGAAATCTAAATACGACTATGTCTTGACACACAAATTATACCACACTTCTGCATTCTCTTTCAGTAATGCCTTTACTACATTTAATTTTGCCTGTTCATCATACAAATTGTGTACTAACACTCGAACACTATTGATAAAAATTTGCGGGTTTACCCAATTGTCCCCAAAAAATCTCATGTGCTGATTCTAACGATAAATTATTTGTATAAAACCTCAGTCCATCCCCCGTTAAAGCGGTCACATTTTGTTTGATTCCACTCATTTCTCTTTCAAATTTACCTAAGAGGTTCTTGCATGAATCACTTACTTCCATCATTTTACTATTAATTTCTTCCTCGCAAAACCCCTCACTTCCGTTTTCAACTGTTCTATTTCATGTCTGATCCTTATTATTATCCCTTTTATTCCGTTTTACCCGCATATCAACTTCCTCCAATTTTACCGTCAAATTATTTTTAAAATCCCTAAATTCTTTAGCTGATTTATCTATTTTCTCACTCAACGTTTCATCCATTCTCTCTAACATTTTCATAATCATTTCGCTCCCTTGATCTACCGATTCCGTCTTCGACTGATCCAGTTCCGGTTTGTCAAACAAAGCACTATCACTATTTCCGATCTCAACTCCTTGACCCCTCAACCACTCTTTTCTCAACATACGTTCAAAACATCACACTCACATACGCAACCACAAAAAATCCCACACAATCAACACTTAACCTTCTGATCGTCAGTTCCCTGAAATAAATTTAATAATTAGAATTCTAGCCAAAAATTGCTGCGAAAGCTGTTGCTGGTCTTCACTCACTAATACAAAAAGCCCCTCTTTGTTTCGCTGTTGGAAAGCTGTATTTGTAACCAACTAAATACCCCTTCCAAAACTAATAATTCATTTTTAACTGACAGCGCCGACCAACCCTACCTAGAATTGTCTGTTATTTGTGTCGTCTTATCTTTTAACGATACTCAGAAAGCTTCGTTCGAATATAACTGCCATCTTTACTGTTATAAACAGTACGCAGAACTACAACGATTTAAAATGCTCAAGCTTTTTAGAAAATATACATCCCTTTACTATAATTTAACTCTGAAGGTTACCTTGGTTTATAATATGAAATTTACAATGCTTTATACTTCTTAAATACAACAGTAAAAATATGTTTATGATATAATACACGCTATTTTTAATTAGTATTTATAGTTAAAGGATGATGCTATATTAACTTGTAACTTACTGAAATTATTCAATAAAATTATTCATTTCTACTCTAAAGAAAAGCGTTTTACCTTGTTATTTGTATTTTCTATGCTGAATCTTGAAATAATTACCAAATTGAATACTAATGCTATTTTAACCACCAAATATCACAGATATATATACACACACAAACAGAAATTTTAGCGTAGAGCTTTAACACAATTAAGTTCAACTTAAGATTCCTACCTGAAGAATAATACCTAACGGACCAATAAATGCATCAGTATGCTAAAATAAACTGCTTATGGGTTTAGATACAAAAAATCTAGAACTTATTTTCTAAACATATTATTAGATTTGTCTAAGAACTGTATTTCTTGTATACTATTGCATTTATTATACAGTACGCTTCGCTGCTGTAACTATTGGAAAGAACTCTAGTAATGTGCGATGAAAGTTTTATGCCTGTGAGGTCTAGAGAACGAACGCTTGTGAATAGATTATAACACTCTAAAGTTCCTCTCCAATTTAAATAATTATTCAACCCTCTGTTTATTACAGTAAGGAATTGAATAGTACGTCTATTATGTAGTCTTTTTAGATCGAAGTTCGGCTTTATATGTTTATACTGTGCAAACAGAGGTAACATCCTTTATTTCTTGTAGCGGAAAAAGTCGGATAAGCTCAAGTTTTGTCCTAGCCACTGTTCTATAAAAACTCTCCAAACTCTCGTAATTATTCAAATTCGATCATTTCTCATAAATACACTCAAAACGTAAATAACAGTGGTACGTACTGATTCTACTTGATTTTTAAATTTGAAGTTATGCGTATTGTGGACTCCTATAAATTATCTGTTTTCAAAAGTCAAGTTAAATCTCTCGCTTTCCGTTGGTACGCTTCTGTTAGTTCGTTAACGGACAAATGCGAAACAAACGATTTTTTGTTATCCGTTGAATATATACATCTGTCGAATAAATCAGGTAAATAAATACGATTCGTTGTTTTTCCGAACCATTGTAGTGAAACACAAAATGTGTTTCGTAGTACGATGCTGACAGACTATCATTCCAGGCAATACAGAAAAAGAATTCTAGTTGTTTTCTTACTACCTGTAACATAACCCATATACTCATACACAATAAACTGACAGCTTTACAAGGGCAACGAAGCAACCGATGAAAATTGTTCAATTTCAACAAACTTTTCCGTTAAAAAATAGAATGTGACGATTTATACTATTCATGCGTTCTGAATGGTCGATAGACAAACGGAGAGCAAGGACCCAACCATAATTCTAGCAATTGTATAATTACTGACTATTCTATTTGACCACAAATGAAATGACGTAGTATGACACCTTTTAAGCGTTCTTCTTAAAACTACACTGGCACGCACTATCGATATTACCTTGTTTATACTCATTACCTTTTGAAGACCTTACTATTCCAAAAATTGAAAATTATTAGTAAATGGCAAGCCATGCGAGTGCCTTATCCACCGGGGTAGATCATGTACAGTCAACAAGAAAAATAAGAACCCAAAGTTCAATCCCTGTAGTACCCCTGTTGTTATATAAAGACGTAAAAGTTTGAGTGGTATAACAAAACACATTCTTTAAATTTTAGAAATTTACAGAATTTACTTGTATAGTGAAATGATTTGAAGGCCAACTCCAAAATAGTATTCTAAATTTAGGAATAAATATAACAGATGCGTGAAGATAACCGCGATTTAGTAAGCACTAATGTTCAAATAGGTGCCAAAAGTTAGTGCTTTTTAGTGCTTTATAGAAGCAGAGCGACAAATATTCCTATCGCCGAAAAAAGCAACTCACAAATTTCCAGTGAAACCACACCCTTAGCCGTGGTTTTCTTAAATTAAAAAACTTTTTTAGCCGAAAGTTAGTGCTTCGTTAGTGCTATATATCTCAGCGGCGTACGACTACTAATAAAAAGGTGTGGCCACTTATATTTGTTACGTTTATTTTCAACATAATTAATAATAAACACGCTCTCGAATAAATTCCTCAACTCAAATCCCTTTTGCTTTTAAAACGAAAATTTATTCGATAAATTAAATAGTCTATGCCTTGTTTTAGGTATCCCGTAATCTCTTAAATTCTTCGACAACATCCTGTTTACAAGTACTCTTGCTACAAAGTTTTATTTTGAACTTATTTATTTGGAAACGAAAAGTTTATGCTACAATTAAATAGTTATTTCCTGTTTTTAGGTACCCGTTACCTTAGTATACCTTACAACCGCCGTATAATAGTTTTCTCTATTGTTCTAATGTAACGACTTGTTAAAGTAAGGTCGCGCACTGTCCGATATAAGCGGGTTTTTCTAGTTTTAACCGCGCTTCGATAAGCTAGGGTTTGCTGTTCGACTCCGAGTTGCTTGAACCATTGATGAATGTGATTCTACAGCTTGTACGTCGAAATATTTTCTACATTTATTCGTCACCGTATTTCCAAAGCGATGCACGTTTTTCTGTTCAACAACTAGGAGGTGTCCTGCGTCTTTTTTTAGCTGGAGGCCAAATGGGTTCTTTTTTGTGTAGGTCCACCTGTTCGTTGCCGTGGACCAACTGCCTTTTGTCTTTGGATCACTGAATTACGATGGCAGGGTGAATAAACCCTGACGACCATGTCATGGCTGTGCTAACTCACCCCCAGCTGCTTGCAAGATACGCATCCCGACGCATAGAGGTATGTAACTGGTTTTCTTTTACGTACATTGTGGATCCTTTATAAAATTTGTTCTTTAAAATATAACTTAAATTTAATACTTTTTGTGCCTGTGAATCGAGAAATTTTAATTTATTTTCATTGTTAATAGATAATCGTAGGCGATGACTTTATTATTTTTTGTTTCTGTTTGGTATGTAGGCGAATCCCCCCTACTCTCCATGGTTGGTAGTTAGCCTGGTGTTTACTTTTCTTCCGTCTAGGTACGTAGCACATTTTAACGGCTAACTTCACAACTGGCCGCAGGTTGTTTCAAATTTAAAAATTGGTTTTAGCCGAAAGTTATGCTTCGTTAATGTTCTGTGGTACTTCATACGAGCGATGTGCGACTTCTAATAAAAAAGTTGTAAATACTTATATTGTTACTTCTAGACGCGGTTTGTTTTGAATTTAAAAATTAGGTACAGCCAAATGATAATCTTTCATTAGTGCTCTTTGGTGCCCAAGCAAGGTTGGACCTACATTTTACTTTTTAACCGAACAAGAGTAAATTTTGTGGAAAATGTTCCCCTAACATTTTTTCAAATGGACCGTGTCGGGATTTGAACCTTAGACCTCGAGAACAGTAGTTGCACGCATACCAACGACACCACGGAGCTGTCAATGATTTTTACACTACATTTGATTTTCAAATGCTCCACCGAAAAGAACTACATTGGCTAGGAAACGAGTTTTTTATACCTTGAAAATTTGAATTTTGCAGTACACTTGCGTTTCAAACAAGGTAAAGATTTGTAACGTGCGCGACAACCACTCACTAGACCCACATTTTACCTCTCATCCGAACGAAGTCGTATTTTTTTTTAAATTGCTCGCCTAACATTTTTCGCGCGGACCGTGTCGGAATTCGAACCCGGGTCCTTAGGTATAGTAGTTACACACATACGCCACGGAGCCGCCGATAATTTTTTACCGTATAATATAGGTAAGGACCGCTACACTTGCGGCTAGGTCCCCAATGCTCCACAGAAACGTAGTATATTTGGTTTATACGCGAAAATAAACGTGCTTCAAATAAATCTGACTTCAAAATTAATTAATCATGAACTAAATGTATAAACTAAAACTAAAGTAGGGTTTAAATAATGGTATCGTTACTTAGGAGCGTGTCTGATCAACAAGAAACTAGCAAAAGTAAAAGGGAAAAAATCCGAAATACGGGATACCAGCCGCTAGCTCTGCTTAACGGTGCGACCAAAAGGATCGCTTAAAAGTATCCAAATCTAGCTAACTAAATGACTTTTTTACAGTATAATGTAAGTAACGGCCGCTACACTTGCGACCACGTCCTCAGTGCTCCATCCGAAGATACTACATTGGATTTAAACGCGAAAAATTTTACGTGCTTCAAATTAATATACCAGTTTTGCCGATCTGTGCGACCGGAAGGACCGATTTAAAACTATCCAAATCTAGCTAACTAATATTTGACAATGGATTCGAATTTCTAAGTATACGCCAAATTTATTAATACCGAGTACAGCTATTTGTTCTTGCACTATAAATTTACAATACCGTCCTCCCTAGTCTAAGTATTTTATTCTAACTTCAGTCTTTAACGTTCCCTATTGTTTTATAACTTACTTTTATTTTAATTTCAATCTTTCTTCATATAGATACTACGACCAAAAATAGGCGGTAAAACAGCAAACAAAACAAATCATGCCACAAAACAGTAAAATATATAATATAAAATATAAATATATAGATATCTAAATAACGCATTAAGCATGCAACAGTGCATAGAATAGCAAAATAGCATCTCCCAAATTATTTGGTGCACTCGCATAATCATTATGTCGTCTAGCGCCATCAGACTAAAAACGTGCACGTTCAAGATTACTGCAAAATCTACTAATTAGTACAAATCGATGTTTTTGCGGTTATAGCCGTCACAATATTTATACCTACCTCGAATATAAATTTCTCCAGTATCTGAAGATCTGGTCGTTTGCCCATATCTGTATATTTCTTACTGCTAAAGGGGGTGGGTATGTACTGATAAAGTCCTGGTGGGTATGTACTAAATGTTCTGGGTGGTTACAATCACTATCACTTTTAAGTTCTGGGGGATGCGCGGTTTCACTCTAGTTTAGTTAATAATTTTTTACAAATGAAAGATAGTGTTTTGTATTCTCGAGTGCTTTATATTTCAGTGGTATGCAAATACAGATATAAGAGGTAGGGAACCTTTTGGTAATTTCAAATAATAAATAATTTGTTTTAATACCAGTAAATAAAGTGTTCGAAAAAAATTGTCTTCCATCCGTGAAAAATAGTTGTTTATACAATCATATTAAGAAGTTGCAAAATAAGGGTGTCTATACACTAGTAGTAATTACAAGATAAATCTTAACGATAGCTGGTCGTTTAATACATTGTCTAAAATTCAAAACACAGATACTACTTTCGGAAATTTTTACTTGTAACGTAATAAGCTGGGAAGTTAGAAGTAGCGATATATTCAAAATTAAGTTTTGGAAATAAACATAGTTAAGCCGACGTTGAGTAGAATAAATTGAAAAATCCAAAATAATCCTGTAACCCCCGTGAAGTTGGCTAAAAAGCACAAAAGATACCATACAGTAAAATGCTTATAGTAGGGACCAAATAAACTTGCGTGTGACTTATCGCAATACATAGAAAGAAAACACAACTATAATATAAGTTACTTGTGTCTATATTAATTTAACGGTTATAAAATTAGACAGCTATAGAAAGGTTCGTCTTCCAAATGTTGTAATGAAGATATAGCAAACGTGTGTCTGATTTTGGTTCATGTAGTTTGTAAATTCATTTGTGTTTTTAAAGCTTAATTTGAAGGTTAAGTTAGCTCGGTTTTGTTTTTATTTACATTTAGCATTTTATATTAATCTCGATTAATTGTATTGTTGAACAGTTTTTTTCAAAACTATTGCCATTTC
Source organism: Platerodrilus igneus (assembly GCA_036346225.1). Lineage (NCBI taxonomy): Eukaryota > Metazoa > Arthropoda > Insecta > Coleoptera > Lycidae > Platerodrilus > Platerodrilus igneus. The sequence goes on along the minus strand of JARFIW010001118.1, from coordinate 886,118 downwards.
ATATTGACACTAAAAATGCTTTGTAATGAACACTTAAAATTACAAATACATTTGGTGATTATGAATGTTCTTAATTATTTCTAAAGGGAACGTGAAAATCAAGGTCTTGCACCTTCGGGTGGAGCGTTGGAAAATTAAATGTGTGTTGTTTGAAAGAAGGCCGAAAAATAGAAATATTCAAACATTGAAGACTGGTCTTTCTGGATATTTTAATCTTATAATAGGTGCATGAAACAGTGATTAGAATGAGCTCTTATATTTAGAATTATTAATTATGCATTTCTAGACTGAAGATGTCCATTGGTTGTTATTTACGAAATAGGGATTAGGTATGAAAGTAATTGTTTTGTTGGACTAACTTAGTGACGGAGATAGTGTAATACTGATTTTAAATGCAAATTTTGGTGATAAAAATTTAGTGTTAGTTAAAACAAAAAATTAATATTTTGGAATGAACAATGAAATGATATCACAAATATTGGTGATTTAACGGTTTGTTATATTTTTTATTAACGAGATTTCCAGTAATTGAGATTTACAAATGTTTTGTCATTTAATATTAAAGCAGGAAGATTTTGGAGTGACGCATGTACTGGCCCGCCCTTGAAATATAGATACTTTTGTATATTAGGGTTGTTTAGATATAAGTCAGTCGAGTTAATGACGCGAGCCGTGCGGTTGTTTTGTTTAGCACGTGTCCTCCGGTCGTGTATTAATGAGTGTTATTTTGTAAACTTAGCGAGGGATGATTTGTTTATTTAGTAATTTCAATCAATGTGGTAGTGACAGCATCTTTGAAATTCGTCATTGTTGGATTACTATACAGATAAGTTCAGTAGTTAGAATTTTATTCATTTGCGAATAGAACGCTATATGTGTAGATCTATAGGAAGTGTCGTTTAACCTTGTTGTGATTGTATTATACGACACGCCGAGTATTGGGCATTGTTTCTACTGTGTTACATGATTTTATAACGTTATTTCATTAAACCCATATAAAATAGACTGCGAGTTGGTTCATTCTTTCTAAACAGGTAATAGCGAGGCAACAAAACTATACCAGAATCTACGTGTATCCAGGAGGGTTGTGCTAGCCAGGGCCGACATCTCAAGGGCAATCGCTTCTGTGACGAGTCGTAAAGCATCGACGAACATTACACGCATAGCATGCTAATGGAATAGATTTAAGATCCTTTTAGAATTTTTTTTCTTTGTAGCAATACCTAGCCTAGTTGGAGGTTGAGAACTTGTTTTTAGGAAAGTATATTTATAACTTTACTTGAAATTATTTTATGTTAATACAGCTTAAATTTAGGCAAATTTTTTGTTTAAAATTATTTGAAAACTAGATAAACAAGACCTATTTATAAGGGATATACAGATACCCCAGTGATCGAATTTTATTTGGAAGAGGCATCTTATTTTAAAAAATTTCTTTAATTGTGACAGAATTAATAAGTGTTTTTAGAGTAATTTTTTGAAAGGTAAGTACCACATGACAAAATTTAGGATACCGACGCAAGGGACATGCGAGCGACATAACGGTCTTCCATGTAAATATAGAATCAAAAGGAATTGCTGTGACAAACAGTTTGGCGCCCATCGATTATGACCAAAGTAGAAAAACTTTTCAGAATAAGTGATAGCGTAACGTAGTTTTTGTATTTCTGCCATTTTATTTATTTTTCTTTTATAACTTTTATTTTAAATTTTTCTATTATGTTTTTATAATTTCTTTCATAGGACACCACTTCCACGCTCTTGGGGTTAGCCGACGCACCCTTATATTGTTACGGTGTTACGCCCTTTTAGGGTAAATCAAAATTTAATAATTTAACGCTCATTTTACTCATAAAAAAGAACCGTTTTGAAAAAATTATATTAATCAAACAACAATAATAATCATAGAGAATTTAATTATTGTGTTATATGGGTGTTTTCTAAATTTACTCCTTGGGTTTTGGAATAAATAAATTATCCTGATATAAATGTCACTTGCTCAAATGAAGTACACTTTTTAAGGGTGTATTGACTACTAAGAAAAATTTAAAACCACTGATATAGAGAGGCATAGACTCTGCCACCCTGTGCATAAGTTTCGTGTTATTACAGGAACTTATTCAGTAAATCATCCTAACACGATTTTTCAGGCAGCTGCAATGACGATATTCTGGATAGGCCTTTGGCTATTTCTTTTATTTTAAATTTTAGAAACTTCTTTTCTTATTTTTGATAAAAGTATTTGTTCAATAGTTAAATAAGAAACACTGTTATATCTATAAAGCAAACCGTAGTTGACTTGATGCGAGTTTAGTGAGTTATAGTACATCCTTTTTTAAAAATAATGAAACTGCCAACATAAAATTTTCTTATTTCATGCAAAACTGATGGAAACGCGAAAAGCTAGTTATATATCTGGCATTCTCTGCAAGCAAGGGTGAATAACACGAGAATGATTCTGTTTAGAGATAGAAAAGTAGTGAAAAAAATGTGTTAAATAATAATTCAATTTTCTGGCGTCTGATGAAAAAAACAGGGGTTTTTATTTGTAACAAAATGTACCTATTACATTACCAATGTTAATATTGTCTTTTTCAAAGTACTCTGCGTAAAATAAACTCTCCGCGCCCCTGACAGACGTATTACAACTTAGTATTCACGCTACAATTTTTAAAAATTGGTATAAAAAGAAGGAGCAGCTAACAAGGGCAAATACGACGAATCCAAGCATGGATTCAAAATAACAAATCAAAATACTTACTGTGCATAAAATGTCAATTTCTAGAAATATTTTATAACTATGTTGTAATAAAAGCACCGAAAGTCTAGAATTGAAAAGAACAAATCCATTAAACCGGCAATGAATTGATTGACAGACACAAGAGTGCACTTAAAAACTAAATAAGGCACACAAAGGCGTATAATCTAAAAAACTTAGAAATTTTGTAGCGCGGACGCGTTAATCTAACTATAGAAGTTAGAAGTAAAGAAAAGTAATCTGAAGCGGACAAAATTCATATTAATATACTCTATATATTTTGGTTTCATATATAGTAGTATACAGTAAGCAAGACATTGCAGTAAAATTGGTAGTTTTATTCAAATCATAAACTTAAAACTACAAACGCACGTTTTATCTCTGTTTAATACAAATTTGGACAGAATACAGGGTCGTAAATTAATTTAAAGCACAAAAGTGTAAACAGAATATTTATAACTGTAAACTCTCACAGCGAAATCAGATTCTTTTTTAAAGAAAGCTTTAGAATTATGAAATACAGTGTATTGAATTATATCTCAAATAGAGAACAACTTTTTTATAGATTTTAGTTTAGTAAATGCCAAACAGTATTAGGTAGTTACAGGGCCATGAAAAAAACTTTAGGCGAAGTATAAGAAAAATGCACGGATATTAAATTGCAGATGTGATTTAATCATTTCAATACATTACAATCTATTCATTTTATAGTGCAAAACAAAAGGACGCAAATGTTAACCTAAACATATCACAGGGCAGCACAAGTACTTTCTCGGGTTTCTTTCAATAAACTCGGTAGGAGGACTTTTTAAAAAGTAGAAGGGATATCAAATGACAATAATTACATACCGCAGAGAATGAAGAATTAATTCACACATCGGTAATAAGAAGACCTCATGAATGTAGTTATACATATATGTTATACAGATAAAATCCGTTCCGTCAATGATCGATATAGCAGGAAGTTATGTTTTGAAAAGTAAAAATATCATAATACAAGTTAATATTAGAATGTTGAACGTAATACAGCTTCAGGGAAAAATAAATGTGGATGTTCTCGCCGAGAATAAACGTGCATTAGTAAACTTTTAAACTTACGCTTAAATGGGCGAGGTATTTTCAATGCACCTGTGGGTAAGATTCTTATTGTAATAACCGGTTAACGGAAATGGGATTTAGGATAGTTCGTCCCGTTATTAAGTTGGAATTTTGGGTTAGGATATGTCAAGGTTGCTGTTGTTAGAAGGACGGACAAAAAATTGAAATATTCAAGCATTGCATGACTGATGCTTCTGGATGGTTTTAATTTTATAATAGGTGTATAAAATAATAAGTAGAATGAGCTTTTATATTTCGCACTATTAATCATGCATTTCTGTAGTAAAAACGTCTCATCATCATTTTGATTTCAACCTTACGTAAGGTCGGTTTGACGCAGCTCTAACTTCTTTTCTATTCTGTGATAATCTAAAAAATTCTACACGCCCTTCACAACCTAAATTTCTAATAATTTGACTAATATTGCTTGGTCTAGGTCTTCCTATACTCTTCTATCGTTTTCTTATCTACCTCGCTCTACATAGATATTAGCAGCCTGATGGTTGTTAAAGAACTCCAACATGTTTACATGATTCTCATTTACAAAGAAATGAAATATTACATGTTTAACCCCTCCAAAAAAGGAAGAGTGTTAAATTATCGTATATGTTATGGTAAGGCGTAAGCAACGAATCGCTGCCAACATGGTAGACGGCTAACTAATTGTGAGTTATGTCATGGAGACGTTTATTAAGTTATATGTTATGGAAAGGCTTAAGCATAGAATCGCTCTTAACATGCCACACCGCTAACTAATTGTGAGTTGTCATGGTGACGTTTATGAAATTAAATGTTATGGTAAGCCTTAAGCAACAAATTGCTCCCAACATGCCAGACCGCTAACTAATTGTGAGTTATGTAATGGTGACGTTTATTAAATTATATGTTATGGTAAGGCTTAAGCAACGAATCGCTACAAACATGCCAGACCGCTAACTAATTGTGAGTTACGTCACACTAACATTTAGTTAACTCATTTTTATTTATTTTTGTTTTTGTTTTGTTTTGGAACTTACTTAAAGCTGAGCTAGTCTAAAAAGGTCTACATACCCTTCACAACTTAAATCCCTAATAATTTGAATAATATAGGTTTATCTAGGTCTTCCTACTCTATTCTTATTTGGTAGTCTGTAATCTAAGACCTTAATAAATAGTCCCTCACGTCTTAATTGGTGCCCTATCATTCTATCTCTCCTGACCTTTAATTATTTCCACATACAGGGTTCCTCATCTATCCTTCTATAAACTTCCTCGTTGGTTACTCTGTCTGTCCAACTAATCTTTAACATTTTCCTATAACTTCAAGTTTCAAAACCTTCAATCTTTTTCTTATCTACCTCTTTAATAGTCCAAGTCTCACTACCGTATAATAGAACGCTCCATACGTATGACTTTAATAAACTTTTTCTATTATCTAAACTAGTACTATTAGCTATTAGTAAGTTTTTCTTTTTTAAAAGCATTTTCTAATTGGGCTATGCTAGCTACTGTATCCCTTCTGCTACGTCCGTCTTTCGTAATTATACTACCTAAATAGCAAAAATCATCTACCTCCTCTAACTCGGTATTACCTATTCCTAATTTTGGTTTATAACTAGGCTGTAACTCACTTGTCATTATCTTTGTCTTTCCTGAGTTAATTCTCATACTAAAGTTACTCTGTAGTATCTCATCTAAAATATTTAAAAAAATTTCTAACGTTTTTTAGACTATGCTGTAATAGCTATATCATCTGCAACACGAAACATGTCTATTTTCTGTCCCTGTACACTAATACCTATCTCTTTTCTCTCTCTAGCTAAGTTTAAAGCTTCCCCAATGTAAACATTAAAAATCAAGGTAGATAGTATACAGCCCTGTCTAACACCATTTCTAATCTTAGCCTTTTCTATTTCATCAAATCGAATTACTATGCTGTAAATAATTTTTCCATCCCTATGAGAGATTCCTATTTTTCGCAAAACCCTGAGCATAACAATCCAATTAACCCTATCAAATGCTTTTTCTAAATCTACAAACGCGAAATGAGTCTTTTTTTTGAAACCTTTTTCGATAATTACCCTAATCGTTAGTATCGGTTCTCTAGTCCCTCTGTCTTTACGAAAACCATATTGGTCTTCGTCTAAATAATTGTCAGTCAAAGCTTCTACTCTAGTTTTAATTATTATCGTTGGTATTTTGGAAACGTGGGAAGTTAAACTAAGCGTTCTAAAATTCTCACACCTTTCAGCTCCTGACCTTTTTGGGATTGGGATATTAATATTTTTTTCGAAATCTATTGGGACCTCACCTGTGTCATATATATTACTTTTACTAGTTCATATAATCTGTCTAAAGTTTTCTGACTTGCATATTTTATTAATTCTGCGGGTTTATCGTCTATATCCGGCACTTTATTTAGTTTAAGATCCCTAACAGCTCTATCAAATTCCTCTCTTAATATTGAGAACCATATTTCTATATCCCCTTCTTGATCGTTATCTAACTCATCCATATCATCTCCCTTATATAAATCTTCTAAATATCTTTTCCATCTACCTTCTACCTCAATTTTATTTATTAGAAGCTCATTATTCTTATCTTTAATACCATTATATTTTTTCCTATCTTTCCCAAAAACCTTTTTAACTGCCCTGTAAGCCATGTCCTACTCTCAAATCATTTTGTATTCCCTTACAATTCTCCTCCATCCATTTATTTCTAGCTTTCCTACACTCATGTACTATTTTATTTTTAACTCTATTATGTTTTTGCTTACTTTCACTATACAATTCTCTGAAATGTTTAAGCTTTCTTTTATTCTCTATTAAATCTAATATCTGCTTTGTTGTTCAGGTTTTTCTCGCTTCTACTTTTTCCTTACCTATAGTCTCATCATTTTGTTTTCGACCTTACTTAAGGTCGGTTTGACGCAGCTCTAAATTCTTGTCTATTCTGAGCTAGTCTAAAAAGGTCTGCATACCTTTCACAACCTAAATCTCTAATAATTTGACTAATATAGCTTTGTCTAGGCCTTCCTACTCTATTTTTATTTGGTAGTCTATAATCTAAGACTTTACTAAATAGTCCCTCATGTCTTAACTGGAGCCCTATCATTCTATCTCTCATGACCTTTAATTGTTTTCACATACAGGGTTCCTCACCTATCCTTCTATAAACTTCCTCGTTTGTTACTCTATCTGTCCAGCTAATCTTTAACATTCTCCTATAACACCAAGTTTCAAAAGCTTCTATCTTTTCTTATCTACTTCTTTAATTGTCCAAGTCTCACTACCATATAGTAGAACGCTCCATACGTACGACTTTAAAAACTTTTCTATTATCTAAACTAATACTATTAGCTATTAGTAAGTTTTTCTTTTTTAAAAACATTTTTCTAGCTTGAGCTATTCTAGCTACTATATCCCTTCTGCTACGTCCATCCTTTGTAATTATACTACCTAAATAGCAAAATTCGTCTACCTCCTCTAACTCGGTATTACCTATTTTTAATTTTGGTTTAGAACTAGGCTGTAACTCACTTATCATTATCTTTGTCTTTACTGAGGTAATTCTCATACTATAGTTACTCTGTAGTATCTCATCTAAAATATTTAAAAACTCTCCTAACTCTTTTCTAGACTCTGCCATAATGACTATATCATCTGCAAAACGTAACATGTCTATTTTCTGTCCCTGTACACTAATACCTATCTCTTTTCTCTCTCTAGCTACGTTTAAAGCTTCCTCAATATAAACATTAAAAATCAAGGAAGACAGTATACAACCCTGTCTAACACCATTGCTAATCTTAGCTTCCTTTTCTATTTCATCAAATCTAATTACTACACTTTGGTTTTTATATAGACTGTAAATAATTTTTCTATCCCTATGAGAGATTCCTAATTTTTGCAAAACCCTGAACATAACAATCAATTAACCCTATCAAATGCTTTTTCTAAATCTACAAACGCGAAATGAGTCTTTTTATTTTTTTGTAACCTTTTTTCGATAATTACCCTAATCATTAGTATCGGTTCTCTAGTCCCTCTGTCCTTACGAAAACCATATTGGTCTCCGCCTAAATAATTCTCAGTTAAAGCTTCTACTCTATTTTTAATTATTATTGTTAGTATTTTGGAAGCATGAGAAGTTAAACTAACCGTTCTAAAATTCTCACACCTATCAGCTTCTGATTTTTTTGGGATTGGGATAATAATATTTTTTTCGAAATCTATTGGAACCTCACCTGTGTCATATATTAATTTTACTAGTTCATATAATCTATCTAAGGTTTTCTGACTTGCATATTTTATTAATTCTGCGGGAATATCATCTATCCCTGGCGCTTTGTTTAGTTTAAGATTCCGAACAGCTCTATCAAATTCCTCTCTTAATATTGAGAACCCTATTTCTACATCCTCTTCTTGGTCGTTCTCTAACTCATTCATATCGTCTCCCTTATATAAATCTTCTAAATATCTTTTCCTATAGTCTAGGTTGTTGTTTCATGTACAGCTCTTTCTATTTCTTTTCATCTATTTTCGACATTCCCTCCTATAGCCATCTCTTTGATCTTATTATTTAATACTTGTCTATATTCATCTTTTACTTCACTATCATTAAGCTTACCTTGTCTATTGATTGTTATTTATATAGTACGGAATTATGAAAGTAATTGTTTTGTTGGACTAAATTAGCAACGGAAGTACTGTATACCGATTTTAAATGCAATTTTTAGTGGTAAAAATTTAGTGTTAATTACAGCATAAAAAATTAATATTGTACAAAGTCCAATGAAATGCTATAGCGTAAAGAGGGGATTTAAGTATTCATTATATTTCTTATAAATAACATTTCTAGTAATTAGGAATTATAGATGTCTTGTAATTTAATATTAAAAACAAGAAAAACTTGAAGCGGCAAATTGCTTGTTGATGGAGTAGATTTAATGTCTTTTTAGGATTTCTTTCTTTTATTAATATCATGCCAGATTTGAGCTCAAAAAACTGTTTTTAGAAAAGTATATTTGTAAATTGACCTGAAATTGTTTTATGTTAGTGGAGCTTAAGTTTAGGTTGGATTTTTATTTAACGTTATTTGAAAAACTAGGTAAACAGACATATTTGTAAAGAATATCCAGCTAGTCTAATTATGGAACTTTATTTGGAAAAGGCATTTTATTTTGAGAAATTTCTTTAATTATGATAGAATTAATAAGTGTTTTTAAAATAATTTTGAGAAAGGCAAATGTAACATGACGAAATTTAGGATACCGAACCAAGGGAGATTTATAGGGAATAACCGCCTTACGTCTAGATATAGCATCAAAAGGAGTTGCTTTGAGAGACAGTTTGGTGCCTCTCGATTTTGACAAAAGTAGAAAAACCTTTCAGGGTAAGTAATAGTGTAACGTAGTCCTTGTACTTCTGTCATTTTATTTATTACTTTTTCTTTATTATTTTTATTTTGAACTTTTCTATTTGTTTTCTAATTTCTTCCATAGAAAACCACTTCCGCGCTACTGCAGTTATCCGAAGCACCCTTTTATTGATATGGAGTCTCCGCCCTTTCAGGGCCAACCAAAATTTATTGATTTAATGCTCATTATACCCGTAACAAAGAACCCTTTTAAAAGAATTATTTAAAACCAGCAACAATAACAGCCATTGAAAATTTAAATATTATGTTATATGGGTATGTTTTCTAAATGTATTTATTTGGTTAGGCAATAAATAAATTATCTTGAAATAAATGTCATTTCCTCAATTGAGATAATTTTTAATGAGATACTGACCATTAAAGAAAGTTAAAAACCACTAATATGTGGAGGCTTAGACTCTACCCCGTGCACAAATTTCGTCTTATTACATGAACTTCTTCATTAAATCACCCCGACAACACGCTTTTTCCGGCAATTACATTAACGATATTTCCGACAAACTTCATGCTGTTTCTTCTATTTCAAATTTTAGAATTCTTTTCCTATTGTGCATATAAATATTTGCTGATTAGTTTAAGCAAGAAACACTTTATATCCATAGAGCAAACTATAGTTGACTTGATGTGAGTTTGGTGAGTTGTAATATTGTCTTTTGAAAGAATAATGAAACTGCCAACATTAAATTGCTTTATCCATTGCAAAACTGATGGAAACGCGAAAAACAAGTTATATATGCGGCAATCTCTGCAAGCAAGGGTGAATAACACGAAAATGATCCTCTTGAAAGATTTTAGAAATACGTCAAGAAAAAAAATAGTAAAAGAAGATGTTAAATAATAATTCAGTTTTCTCGCGTCTGATGAATAATAGTCTTCTGATAACGCGATACAAATCTAGTAATCGGTTAACAAATGGGATTACATATTTTGGAGTTTAGAGGTTTGCTCAGTGTGATTAAGCGTACTAATTTAGAGTTTACTAAACCAATCAATTTATGAAAATCAGAATTGTACCTTCTTCGAACTTCAACTGAACGTATTTCAACCCCTGCATAGGAAATTCACTTTACACCTAGTAGATATTCAGCGAAATAGATTCGATTTAAAACTAAACTTTCTGATTATACCATTTTTATCTTCATTTAGTAATACATTTTATAAGCAAAAAGGCGCATGTAATTAGAGTAATATGCAACAATGTAAACTATGCAATCCTAAACCAATAAACTACTCTAATTAGATAAAATTAATTTATTTAATTGGAATCAATACAGTACATATTTAACAACTTAATTATAAAATAGATACCGCGCAGATTAAAATAACAAAGGTTGATTAAGGTCTAACAGGTATTTTTATTTATAATAAAATGTACGTATTGCATTGTCAATATCAATATTGTATTTTTCAAAGTACTCGGCATAAAATGAATCTTTCCATCATAAACGTAAAAAATCCTTTTGTGCGAAGTGTCGTTGGAACGTCGAGATGTGGGGCACTTATAGGTTTCTTTTTTGAATAGAAAATCTCCAAAGTACCCAAAAAGATAATTATGTTATGCCTGCAGAACGAGTGAATACAGGTGAGCTTAGTCATAGTGAGGATATAATAATCGAAGGAACGGCATGAAACTGAAATGCACCTAAATGTTGAATCAAATATTCATGCAAATACAACCAAAGAAGTTAGTTGATGAGGGTTTTAATCGTTGAAGACTCTCAAGAAAATAAATTTGTGGAAACAACTAGCTCTTTTGATTATGACAACAGCCAATTGGTCAAACCATGTTCAAAGTTTCCCAGTTGAATAAAGAGCTATAAAGGGACCAATACAAACTAATATTTTTCAGTTTCGAAAAGACTACGTAGGTCGATCCTTTATTAAAATATATTTCCACAGAAAAACAGCAAATGGTGAATTGTTTGTTAGAAGATGGCTTGTGTATTCATGTAGTGTAAATCGAGTGTTCTGTTTTTACTGTAAATTATTTAGTAGCGATGTATTTTCTTTGGCAAAAGATGGTACAAATGATTGGGGACATTACTTTGATTTTAAAGCGACATGAATAAAGCACTGAACTATGGAAAGTGGATTGAACTAACAAAAAAAACTAGCTAGTGACCAAACAGTTGATTTTTTATAAAACAAGTTATATATGGAAGAAGTAAACCATTGGAATGAAGTGATCGAAAGAATAATTTCGATAATATTAATCATAGCATCAGAAAATATTCTACTTAGAGGGTCTTCAGGCAAACTATTTACCAAAGTTAATGATAAATTTTTAAAAATTGTGTAGTTGATTTTGAAATTTGACCCCGTTCTAGATAATCATGTAAAACGAACTGTAGAAAATCCACACAAAACTCATTACTTGGGAAAGGTCATACAGCAGGAAATAATTTCATTGATAGCCAAAGCAACTAGGGATAAAATTTTGGATATGGTTAAAAAATGCAAAGTATTTTTCAATTATTGTAGACTGATCTTAGTAATAGTCCGTAGTTATACGCTACGTCTATATCAAACAAGTTGCCGAGGGTATTGATGCTAATATTGCTAATGCGGAATATAAAGAAAAAATTTTTGAATTTATTAATATGATAAATACAACCGAGGCAAGCATGACACATGAGATTTTGAACCAATTGAATAAAAACGAATTATGTATCAAAAATGTACGTGGTCAAGGCTATGATAATGCAGCTAATATTCGAAGTAAAACTAATGGTTGGACTCACATTACAAATGTGAACTCAAGAACGTTGATGTGGTAAAAGAAGGTATTGAAATTGTCAAATTTTTCCTTCATACAAAAAATTTATGACTTTGTTCCACATCACAAAACGTTGGCACATTTTTCAGTCCATGTATTGTAAATTAAATGTGACATCCTTAAGCGATACAAGATGGAAATCTCATGTTACTGCAGTTACTGCTTTAAAAATTGGATTTGTTACGTTCAATTTTCAGTCCTAAATTCAAAATAAGACGAAATTTAAGGTAACTACAAAAGTGTGTAAACAAATATATATTTTTCTGTAAGAAAGTTTTAAAATTATGAAATAGCAGTGAATTTAATTATACCAATCTCAAATATAGAACTTTTTTATAAATTTTTAGTTAAATAAGTTCCATTCATTGCTACTTAGTTTCGATATATATAATTGTACTACCAGTAACAAACCCAGGCCCTAAATAGGGAAAAATTCACGTATATTCTATTGCAGATGAATTAATTGTTTTCATAAAATATGTTACACTATATTAACCTAGTGACATATAAAAATAAGCATGTCGTATAAACCATAGAAAATAATGTATCTCTCACGAGGTAGAATTTTAAAGTGAGAGAAATCATAATATTTACATCCGATTGAAAAGAAAGCCTTTTAAGTATTGTGAACGAATAATAAAAAAACATGGAAAATGTAGAGGCACAAGGAAGTAGTGATCAGGTGAATGCGGATTTGGAGGTTGGTATGACGTTAAGTTACAGGTAATGTAGAACATGACGCAGTTTCAGGAAGAAATAGATATGGATGTACCGTAGGGGCAATAAACGCGGCATACAATAAAACTTTTAATCATACGCTTGCATGGGCGAGATATTTTTAATGCACCTGTTGATAAAATTGTTGTCGTTATGACTGATTAAGGGGTTTTTAATTGGATAGTTTATGCTGTCATTAAGTTGGAAATTTGCATTATGCTGTGTCAAGATAGCTGTTGTTTGAGGGCTAAACAATGGAAATATTTAAACCTTGAACGACTAGTGTTCTGGATATTTTCAACCTTATAATATGTGCATTAAACTGTGAGTAATCACAAGCTTTTTAATGGTTACATATTTTTTATGTGAGTTTTGAATGTAAACACGATTGGTATTTTATGACATGGAAAGTTAATCGAACATGAAAGTGACATTATTTATTGGTCAAGAATTTAGGAACGAAGCGAGTATTATCAAAGTTAAGCCGAATGTTGTCATTTAAAAATATTAAGGAATATGTAGGTATTGACATTACAGTATTTTGCATTGGACAATGAACAGATTATGAAAAGTTGGTATTTAACTACTTGCTATATTTCTTATAAATGACATTTCCAGTAGTTAGGATTTATAGATATCATGTAAGTAAATATTGAAAACAAGAAAATTGTGGAGGATGAATGGCTTTGTTAATGGATTAGATTTCAGATCCTTTAGGATTTTTTATTTTAACAATATCTGGTCAGAATTGAGATTAAGAAATTGTTTTTGTAAGGAAAGTATTATACTTTCAAATTATCTTTTGATAATAAAGTTTAAGTTAAGGTTAAATTTTATTTGAATTTATTTAAAAACTACGTAAACAGCTATTTGTATAGGATTTCTAGTTACCCCGGTCATACAATATTATTTAGAAGGAGCATTGTATATTGAAATTTTTTTTAATTATCACAGAATGAGTATTTTTAGAGTATTTTCGAGAAAGGTAGTATATAAAGTGATAAGATTTACAATACCAAAGCAAAGCAGGCCTATGGGAAATAACCGTCGTCGGTGTAGAAATAATATCAAAACGAATTGCTGTGACAGATGGTTTGACACCCCTCAATTTTTTTTCATTATTCCTGTATGTTTATTGACTACGTGATATATTTTAATATTGTAGTGTAGTAAATCTTCAAAACAATAAAAATAAATTATTTATTTAATTGATTAAGCCAAGAATGGCCATTAAAAAATGTTAAGTATATACAATTGAAGATGAAAAGAATTATAATAAAAAATGAATCAACAGCATTAGAGTACACTAATGTTGGGAGTAATGTCCATACATTCCTGAACAGAAATATGTGTTTGTTGAAGTACAGTTTTAAAACTTGTTTGAATGCAGGTTTAGATAATTGTTTGACATGGTTAGGCAAGTGATTGTAGAATTGTAAATGTAATGAATTTTTCTTAGATTTCTCTAGGCGAAAGCGCTCTATTACTAAGTTATCGCAATTTCTTGTACTGTACTGTTGAAAAGTGGCATTGGTTGGTAATAACGGCATTTTTATGTGGATAGCAAGTAGTTCATTGTAAATAAACAGTGCAGATAAAGTGATAATACCTAGTTTCATAAATAAGGGCCTACGGTGGTCTCTTACCCCAGCATTTGAGATCAACCTTAGCGCTTGCTTTTGTAGTCGCAAAGCTTTAATCGAGTCTGCCAAATTACACCAAAGAGTAATTCCATAACTAATGTGGGATTGGAAAAGTGCATAATACATATTAATCAGAATTTTCGTTTAAGGTTTTTAAGGTAAGAAATTTGTTTTAACCAGTTTCTTACACAAATAATCAATAAGTGCCTTCCAATTTCAATGGTTGTCAAGAATAACTCCTAATAGTTTTGCAGGGGCATTTTCCTTTATTTTAGTAGAAAATTTGATATACTGGTTTTTTATTGCTATTTAAATTTAATTTATTACTAGAGAACCATTTTAAAGCTCTCTCCAGTGAATTATTAACAAAAGTTAACAATCTCTCATTTAGTGCTGAATCGTTGATTGTAGCTTCATCAGCAAAGAGAACATTCTGTAATGGTTGAAAATAGTAAAGAAAATCATATGCATAGACTAAAAACAGTAACGGGCCCTGTTCCAACCCCTGGAGCACCCCATGAGTGACTGCTCTTTTAGTTGATGTTTCATTATTGATACTAACATATTGGACCCTTTTATCCAGGTAAGATTTTAGTAATTTTAATGGAAGTCCTCGTGTGCCGGATTTGTTTAATTTGAGAACGAGTAAGTTATGGTACACACAGTCAAAGGCCTTGGAGAGGTCGTACATGCTTAATGAGATTATGCGACCATTTTCTAGGCCATCCACTATACGCTCCACTATATTGCTCAATGGTTAAATGCAAGAGTGCCCAGCCCTAAATCCGTATTGAACATTATGGAGCAAACTATTTTGCTCAAAGAATTTTAGCAGACGATTTTTTAATAGTGATTCTAACATTTTCGTAGATTTGGTAGTATTGCTATTGGCCGATAATTATCCGTCAAGTTTTGAATTTCGACTTTTATGGATTAGTACGATCTTTGAGATTTTAAATGCATTTGGAAATATCCCAACTTCAAAGCATGCATTAAACAAGTAAGTTAGAAGGTTTACTAAGATGTCGGTTACTGCTTTCAGTATAATGGAGTTTAAATTATACACATCACATGATAGTGATCTGTTTAAAGCATTAATCACATTGATAACTTCAGTAGAATCAGTAGAGGTCAGTGAAAAGGATTTTAGAGTCCCTCGAATGAATGAGATGTAATGCAAGGCATGACGATTAGCTATAGGTAAGCAATGACAGAAAAAAGCTGCATTTCGAGGTAAGTGATTACTGTAACGTACTTTTTGTAGTTCAATTCCTTTATTTACTATTTCTATGTTTTTATTATTTTTATTTCAAATTATTCTATTTTCCGGTTTTTTTTCATAGGAACGCACACCCACACCTATGCAGTTAGCCGGTGGACATTTATATTGTTACCGGGTCCCCGACCCTTCAGGGCAAATCAAAATTTATCAATTTAACGCCCATTTTACCCGTTACAATTTCTAGTAATATGTAGAAGCTTGACAAGTTATTATACAAAACCGTGTCTCCGCGCAGCGGGCACATTCAATCGAAGTAGGAATTCTCGAGCATGATAGTATAAATTATGAGATAAATCACTAAAATAAATATGCTCAACGTGTGTGTGTGTGTGTGTGTGCGTGTGCGTGTGCGTGTGCGTGTGCGTGTGCGTGTGCGTGTGCGTGTGTGCGTGCGTGCGTGCGTGCGCGCGCGCGGCGGCGTGCGTGCGTGCGTGCGTGCGTGCGTGCGTGCGTGCGTGCGTGCGTGCGTGCGTGCGTGTGTGTGTGTGTGTGTGTGTGTGTGTGAATGTTTGTCTAGATAAATTACATAGTCGAGTATAAGGATAAAGTTAATCGTCGTGTTAAGCACTAAATTAGTATTAGCAGATTTTGCAATAACTATCATCAATGATTTCAAGTTTCTTTGTATTTTCCGGTAATCAGGCTTGTAGAGAACAGTAAAAAGAAGTTCGTTACGATATGTATAAAATGTATTACTAAAGACTCCCGGGGATTATATTTTGAACAGAAGATTCCAACAGTAAGTAAAAGTACGTTGACAAAATAAAAAGGCTTTATATGTTCTTTGAACTCATATTTAAAAATTTAAACTTTCATTAATTGAAATGAATGAAATTAGTTTGTTTTACAAAACTATTTAGTGTTGTTGTTTGAAACAAATTTATTAATTTCTAACTTGATAAACAAATGTGTTTAAATGATTTACGTAAACGCACAAGTTTATTCAAAAAATATTGATCTGTCCTTTTAAAGTACCCTACCGTATACAAATGGTTTTACACAAATATAAGCACTAACAAATATATTTTGGTAAATTATAAATTGTATTTATAGAATCACAAGTTTCAAGCGTGTGTTTTTAACTAATTTTAATATTTATAGTTATTTAATTGAGGATTTTGGTCGATTATTTTTAGTCAGAAGAGCTAATGAAATTCTTAAACATTTACATTTGTTGGAAAAAGATAAGTGGGCCACTTTGTTACGTGTTAAATTGAAGATAAATACCTGAATGAAATTTACTCTACTACGAAGACGTACAGTAGATAATGCACTAGCTAGCTTTCAGGGGGTGAGGGGTATGTTATATAAAAGCAAATGCAAATCCTTTAGGAGTATACAGATTTCAACATTTCCAATTATACCTACCTGGACAGGTCTCCGAACACTCTATCTAATATAATCTGTTAAGCACCAACCCAGTCTAGCTTAGACAATGGGTGATCAAAGAAACGACTAATTGGTAATCTTTCTGCGGCACAGGTTGCTGTAGCTTTGTGTACACTTTCTTTCTCACCCTATAATTTAAACTAAGCATAAACAATAATAAAACTGCAAGACGTTCAATTAACCTATAACAATGAACATAAATATCACAGTATTTAACAAATATAACCAACACAAATAAACTAAATTCTACTAGAAATTGCTATTATATTACGTTTTTAACTAAGCGTGCACCAACGTATAAGGTCTGAATACCAAGAATTTTTATGTAAATATTATAATGTGCATCAATAGAATATGTAGCAAGTGGTAAACAAAAATTCTATCACTTATAGCTTATTGATCGGACACAAAGCTCAAGCGATCTTTTTGTGCAGGACAAACTTGAGTGTGAGTAATCCATTTATCCAACTATTGTTGACAAAAAGTATCCATTCTCGAAACTTTTACAATGTAGCGGCACTTTTATTGAATCCACGACTTTTTTCGAAATTGGCACTTATTACACTACAAAGCCCGAATTCAAAAGTACCGTTACAAATTACTTATACCGGTCTACCAGTCCGACCATGGTACTTGACAATCCACTGAAAATGAAAGTTTGTATTGTAAGATTAAAAGAATCTAAACGATCTCTTTTACTATGCTATGGCGGTTTTTATAAATTACATTATTTTAGGGGCTTTACCTGAGTTTACCTATTCACACGGTTTGTACGTAAACTGTCTTAAAATTGCGGCCAAGGGTTTTTCGCTGCATAAGAATTTATGTATTTCTGCAGTTTCTGTTTAATATCGGGTGGGTCAGTACGCTTTAAATTTTATACTATTTGTATGGGTTTCTGTGCGTTTGAATGATTTACAATGATCTCGCTGTCTTGCATTGCGTGAGATGTTTTACAAATATACTTTTCTAAATTTGGTAATTTACCGAAACGTGTCGGTTTTTTATCTAATTCAACATGTCTACTGTGAAGTCACAATTTTAATTACTGATTATACAAGAATGTACTAGGTACCTTACTATCTGGGTTTTATTTTAATATTATGGCGAAAAAATTATGTTAGTGCATATAAACGACCCAAGCTTCTATAAAATTTTAAGGTATTTTCTTGAATAAATTTATTTTAACTAACTTAAATTAATAAATGACCTGCTATTTACAAATGAATGCCTAATTAATGCAGTAGCGTTACAAGTTTCGTTCGTTCTAGAAGTGAAGATATGCTTGCATACACTTTTACCGACGACGTTATTATTCATTAATTAAAAATAGTGTATTGGTAAAGTCCTGTTTTATCCAATCGTAGTAAATACTCTGAATCGCATCTTTTTGACAATCAGTTATAAGAATAAATTTGTTCTGCATATGAAGTATATCAATTCTTATGTGGTCTTGTTTATTTACTGCATTAACTGCTAGCACTATTATTACTAAACTATGATTTTGTATACTGTAACAAATTTTATTGTTATAAATGTAAGAATTTTTTTATATTATTATAGATGGTATACTTAAAGGGTTACTCATTTCTAGCCGCAAAGCGTTAGGCATCAATGCAACATTTTTTTAAATTTCTTTGCGGCAAGCTAGATGCCGGTTTGAAAGAAATTTGTATGAATATGATTGTATTTAAGGATGAGTTGAACAAATGCATCTTCTCCTAAAGTCATATTTTAATAAAGATGTAATTTTAATCCGTAATAAAAGACTTTGAGAAGACTTTCTAACTAACTCTAAACTCTAACTTCAGCGGATTTTGATGAGACCAACAGACGGGGTTTGTTATGGATTTCCCTTAAGTACCTCTACACTTAACCAAGGATACCGCTTAGAAAATCTAGAAACTAAACGGTAAATAACGGATCTAAGCATAAGTGCTTAAGATGAAATACTCTCGTTGAGGAACCTGAAAAAGAAAGGTATTCATAGACTTGTAAACTTTATTCTATAAATGTTAAATAACAAGATATAAGTATAAATAAAAAAGAACATAAAACGTGAATATACTGACCGTATATACTTGAACTCATACCTACATGAACGCTCTACCCATTATCATCAACCTTTAACCTATTGTCGGAAGTCCTATAGACAGGTGTTCATAATACTCTTAGCATAGCTACTTACTAAAATCATAATATGGAATAACGAGAATCATATTTCTATTTATCTTTAAATAATGATAGCTAACTTTTTGTTTTGAATATTTACAAAAATATCAAGTATTTTTACTAGAATGAAAATAAGTTATGCATTTGTTATTAACTTATAGTGACTTGATGGTTAAAAGAATCTCACAGCCATTGTTTGCGAAAATTTGCGTATCCTTCAGATCTGAACTGTAAGCATTGCATGCTACGTTAACTGTATTTCTTAATTAAGTAGGGTTTCAATAAGAATATTATTAGATGTTTAGAATCTATAGTCTACTACATTAACCACACTTCGGTATAACATCAAATAAAGCTAGATCTTTTTATCATAACATAATTTAGATTTCTTATGGTATGAGAACACGATCCTTATTTAATTTAATCCAAACTAACTTTTTAAACTTAGATTCACGGAAGAACAAAAACAGGAAAGAAAATTCTTAAAATTGTAGAACAACACTTAGTGGATATTTGTGTAGTATATTAGGAGGGTTATATCACCTCAAATAAACACAGGCCTTCTTATGCCGGCCTTGCATCTGCAAACGTCGACAGAATATACTACTAGATCCTCAAACACGATTTCGTAATGGAATCTCTTCAAGTTACATCAAATGAACAGCGGTTTGTCATAAATTAAACCATCATATACTAGACTTATTTCTGCATAATACCTCTTATTTTGTACCAACAGATTGTAGAATAAAAACCAATGGACAGTTGAAACTTCAAACGTAGTAATATAAGCGTAATCATTTATACATTGTTATCTAGACGTATTTATCTAAGCAAGATCATCTAAACGTAATTATAAAGCGTAATTATCAAAACGTAGCTATTTAAACATAGTTGCGCTGTAAATGGAAAAAATTAAATGTATTTAAATTTAATAAAAATTACTAACCACTTTATTCGACGGTTCCAACATCTCATGTTTGTTCTTTTAGACACCCACACAAAATGTATTTAAAGCGAACCTTAAGTCGCTCGTGGCTAATTTCTTTGCTATGTTGACTACATAAAGGATAACGAGCATCTACTTAATTGAAATTATAATTAGGGATCGCAAAGCAAGGACAGAACAAGCATGCATCAGATGTTGTTTATGAGGTTTTATCACGGTATAGTAAAACGAAAACGACTAAATACAGCTTGGAAATACATCGAATTTGTTACAAGGTTAAAAGTTTATGTAGTTTGTTTTCAATACATTTAATGATGAAAACTTGTTGTTTTGCAATATGCAATAGCTTATAATTTCGATTTGATAAAAGCTGCAAACAATACTGGGTGTGTGGTGTCTAAAACGACTTTAATAAATTTATTTATGCCTTCACTGCCTTAAGAAATTTTAATACGTTACAATACATTTAAGAGTGGAATGCTACTCGCTTCAGTGGTCCTAACACTGCTTAAAACTATACAAAGTATAGTGAACATCACAGCTAAATTACTTGGAGTGTTGCATAAACAGTAATAACTATTCCAAATTATATACAGTGTGCCCAAAATAAGGATTAACATTATGGGAATCTCGGTAATAATAAAAGTTACAAAAACAGTTAAATTACAAAAAAAAAGGTGTACAATTTGGGGGTCAGTAATATGCTGTTGAGAAAATCCCAAAATTCGGCTTACTTCCGGAGACATTCTAAAATGTCCGAAATATCGCAATTTTAATTTTATTTCTTTTTGAAGTTATTTGAAAAGGTATAAAAAAACAAAAGACACTTTGTCGTTGCTACTGTTTTAGATGTACAAGACAGCGTTTACAGATTTTCTATAGAACGTTTAGTTTCGAAGAAATCATCATCAGCTTTACTTTATTATAAGGCCCGTAAAAAATACGTTTTCTATTAAATAGTATTTTCTACTACAAATTCAATTATGTATGGCACGGTATAGCTGCCATGTGTTTTAATTTAAAAAAGGCTTCTCAATAAACCTTTAAGGTTTTGGTGCTATATTAATAAATTAATTATTTTAATATAACCAATCATGTTTTGAAGCAAATTGGAACATATTACCTCCATTTTCTAGACAGCAGTATGCTCGTCTCACTATACAATCTCACACACGACTTAACATTTCAGCGGTTACTTTATTGAACGCTGTTCGTACAAATTGAAGTAATTGTTCCTCATTTTCAAAATTTTCCCCGAATATTTCCCACAAAAAAGACCACGGGGGTTAAGTGCGATGACCATGTAGGCCACGGGGTTTCACTATGAGTGCCAATAAATTGTCTTGAAAACCGCTCATTTAAATAATGAGGAACATCACTGGAATTATGTGCTGGGGCATCATCTTATAGCAACCAGCAATAATAATAATAATCCTTGACAAATTCGAAATGTATAAGGCGTAAATTGATTCCTTTTTATAACGAATTGGACTATAGATTTAACTATCCCAGTGTCTTCTATTATTTTTGTTAATGTTTCTGGAATTTCAATAACACACTGTAAAACTTGGTATTGTTTTTCCATGCTGGTATTTTTTGTCGGAACAGCACAGGTTTTTTAAATAAACCATATTCTTTTAGATTAAATACTAAACGCCTAAAAATAGACTTGCCAGGTTGTTTTCTTGCCGTGTATTTGTTCAAATACATGTGACCGGGTTTCACACAATTTCTTTAGCATAAAGTGTAGCAGCACAGCATATCAAATTTTTCTTCAGATGTAAAACAATCTGCCTCTGTTGTCAGCAAAATAAATTAAAAGTTCAAGATAATAACCATAAAAACACTTGCTACAGATGAAAACTTAAGATTGAATTCAAAAACGCAACACAAATAAAAAATATGTCAATAGAATTGATTTTGTTTTTACGCCTAGTATTTGATAAAATTACCTCATAAATTGTGAAGTCGCGTGGTAGATTCTACAACGCGGTTCCGTGGTATAGCTGGTATGCGTGTTAATACTATGCCCAAGGTTCCGCTTGAAAAATGTTAGGCGAGCATTTTTCACAAAAATACGCCCTCGTACGGATGAGAGGTAAAATGAACGTCCCGTGTGTGAGTGTTGTCACGCACGTTAGAGATCCCTAGCTTGCTTGGAACAGCAAGGGTTCGGCAAAATTCAAAATTTTCCAGGTAAAAAAAACTCGCTTCCTGGCCAATGTAGTACCTTCGGGTGGAGCACTGAAAAATCACATGTAAGGTGTAAGGTAGATTCTACAAGGCGGTTTCGTGGTGTAGTTGATATGCATGTGACTATTATGCCCAAAGTCCCGGGTTCAAATCTCGACACGTTCCGCTTGAAAAATGTTAGGCGATCATTTTTCACAAAACTACGCCCTCGTTTGGATGAGAGGTAAAATTAAGGTCCCGTGTGTGTGTGTTGTCACGTACGTTAAAGATTCCTACCTTGCTTGGAACAACAAGGGTTCGGCAAAATTCAAAATTTCCAGGTTAATAAAACTCACTTCCTGGCCAATGTAGTACCTTCGGCTGGAGCATTGGAAAATCAAATGTAGGGGTAGATTCTACAGAGAGACGAACATACTACTGTATAGAAAATAGAGATAATCTGTTGGAAATTTTATTATAGGACTGTTTTTTAGTTATTCCAATTTGCTTCAAAACATGATTGGTTACATTAAAATACTTAAATTACTAAAATAACACCAAAACCTTGGAAATTTATTAAGAAGTTTGTTTATTAAATAAAAACACATGGCAGTCATACCATGTCCATACATCATTGAATTTGTAGTGGAAAATACTATTTAATAAACAGCGTATTTTTACGGGCTATATAAAAAAGTAAAGTTGATGAAGTAAGTCGAATTTTTGAATTTTCTCAACAGTAGGGGAGACTCTGGACACTGGGGGACAGTGGACAGGCTCAAATATCCTCACTGCAATCTTCTGAATGCACCTTTAGTTGTCAACAGGCAACCCTTGTATAGGGATGTTCCTATACAGTATCATTGCAAGTGAACAAATAATTAACAATTAGTGTTTGTTTTTGGCAAGTCTGATGTAATACTTTCCTCTACTCGTGTAAGTTTTATACTGAGTAGGCAAATAACTATTTCAAGCTCATTTGCTGAGGTTAAGTTATAGTTGTATTTGAAAGTTAGGTTATAATTCTCTCTTAGGTGTAAATATAAACCATTCCCGATTTATAGCGCTAAATTAAAAAAAAAGTGTACCTGGTGTGACTCTCCATGATGATCTGTCCATTGTCTTGCTGAAATTCTCACTGTATATTAATGTGCCTATTTATGCATTTTCAGATTAAAGTTTACAAATATGCCAAGATATTACAAAAAGAAAACTGACAGGCAGTTTGCTCTAAAACAAGCGTGATTAAAAGCAAAATGTGCATAAGAAAAAGAGCTCAAAAAAATCATGTTACGAAAAGCAGACTTACAACTATCTAAAAAAGGCACAACGTATTGGTTTTGATAATGTTGAGTTTAGCCCCCATTTCCATAAAGCGCAAACCTTTACTCCTGAAATGGAAACTGCCTTAGAAATTTATTTATTAAAATGTTCTGCAATGTTTTATTGGTTAACTCCTAAGTTAGTAAGAGGTCTAGCTTAAGAATATGCAGTAAGAAAATCTTTGGCGTTGTCAACAAAATGGGTGGAAACTAAAAGCGCTACCGATGATTAGTTTTGGAGCGTCATGCACCGATTTTCCCGATTGTCTTTCAGAAAGCCAGAGGCTACAAGTCTTGCTAGAATGACGAGTTTTAATAGAACGGATGTTAAAGATTTTTAAGATAAACTAGAGCGCGTCTTTACCCGGTACTCTTTTAACCAGAGAAAATTTTTAATTTGGACGAGGTAAAGTTAGTTATTAATCTAAAAATTAATTAATTAATTTTACTTATATTTCTAGACTGGTGTTACCACTGTCCAACGAGTTCAGAAAGTCCTAGCCAAAAAAGGCGAAAATCAAATAGGTCAAGTTACATATAGGAAAAGGCATGAGCTAGTCACCCACGTAGGAATTGTTTGTGCTAATCGCAGTGCTATACCGCATATATGGGTTTTTCCTCGACACCGTTTTGACACTAGCAAAATGATGAAAGGCATAACAGAAAAAGGTCCTTTAGGCTTAGTTTATCCCAGTGGTTGGATGACTTGCGAAAACTTTCTTAAAGTTTTAAAACACTTTGCTAAACATGTCCGATGTAGTAAGGAAAATAAAGTGCTTTTGCTTATTGACAATCACGAATCACACTTGTTCTTAGCTTCTACCGACTTCTCCATAGCGAATGAAATTATATTTTTAACACAACCACCCCATACTTCCAATAAGTTGCAACCTTTGGATCGCACAGTGTTCGGCCCATTGAAAACTTTCTTTAACCAAGCCGCGGACGCATGGATGATCTCACATCAAGAAGAAACCTTAAACATATATTAACTTCCGCTTGCGTGTCTTCAATCATGGGATCGAGCAGCAACTCCAGTTAACATTAAATCAGGGTTTAGATGCGTTGGAATTGTCCCCTTTAATCGAAATGTGTTTTCGGATAAAGATTTTTTTATCTTCTGCGGTAACAGATCGCCCCTTAGTAGATAATGAAGACATCGAAGCTCCTGCAGCTGTAGATATTCATCAATGCGCTAGTGATTCTTCAAAAGAACGGTCAATCACGTCTAATAATTCTAATCGGCCATCCACCTCGGAAAATAAATCGCTTATATCTCCGGAAGAGATAAAACCTCTTCCGAAGGCAGCTGCAAGGAAAGACACAAGCAACAGAGGAAGAAAAAGAGGTCGGTGTATGATTGCTTCTGACACTCCTTAAAAACGAGGCTGAAGGAGAATAAACTGTCTGCAAAGAAAATAAAAACAACCGAAGGAAGATTGTTCAAGAAGAATCCTCAGAAGAAGAAATCAAGGAAATTGTTTTCAATGATGATTCATCGGATGATGATTTGTATTTCGATGAAAGTGAAGAAACATCTGCTGAATGTGTTTCCAATGGTGGATATATTATTGTCAAAGTTTTTGGAAAGTCATCTGTCAGGAAATATGTGGCCGTTGTTGATAACAGACATTCAGATGGATATGAGGTTCGCTTTTTAAAGAGAAACATACCATCAAATAGATACAGTTTTTAGACCATCACCTGCACTCGTCGCTTTTAGTGAAGTCGTTGTGGTGTTACCTGATCCCATTAAAGATTCAAGACCAAGATTCGAGGATATGATTTACTTTAATATCGATCTAACTGAACATTGTTTGCAATAGCATTGGGATAATTTTTATTCATATTTTGTTAAAAAACCTAAGAAATACGTTTCTACAGGAATGTCCATAGTCTCCCTGGTAAGGGTCTATTGTTTCCCACATATGGGGAGATAGTGGACAAAGCACACAACAGTTTATTATTGATTATAAAATTTAAACAATCAATAGTTTATCTCTTATTTTGTTATTCTATGACCCCAGATAACTAAGATTTGACCTACAATTTGCGGAAATTTAATATTCTTAAAAACAAGAAATCTGCAGATTGTAATACAAAGTGTGTCCATTGTATGAGAGTAAGGTAAAAAGTTCTTGGCCTGACACAGAGATGGCGTTCCAATCAGCAAAAATTTGTGCTTCCCGCCTGCGTGCACATGTCATTAGTTCGTATGACAAGTTTCAACTTGCTATCTCAAGTAGTTTGTTTACACGAATTTTTTCAAGCTGACGTCTTATGCGTGTTTTCTTAAGATGGATAAACTTGAATATTGTGCAGTCATAAAATTCTTTGTTTTGGACGGATTAACCCCTCAGGAAATTCATCCGAAGTTGACAAAAGCTTACGAAGACTCTGCCCCTTCCCTGTCAACCGTTAAAAAGTGGGAGTTGAATTTAAACGTGGTCGCACGTCTCTCGAAGATGACCCACGTGAAGGACGACCAAAAACCGCAACCACACCGGAAACGATCAAAAAAGTGCATGATATGGTGTTGGACGATAGGCGAGTGAAAGTGAAGGAGATAGCTGAGGCTGTAGGGATAGCGGACGAAAGGGTGCGAAACATCTTACACAAAGAGTTAGGAATGCGAAAGCTCTGCGCAAGATGGGTGCCGCATTTGCTGAATGCCGATCAAAAGCAAATGCGAAAACGAGTTTCGCAGCAATGTTTAGCCCGATTCAATAAGGATCCGAGCGATTTTGTGCGGCAATTTGTCACTATGGATGAGACGCGGGTCCACCATTACACGCCAGAAACGAAACAGCAGTCGAAGCAGTGGGTGGAAACCGGTTGTTCAGCGCGTAAGAAAGCGAAGTCAATCGCATCTGCCGGAAAGGTGATGGCCAGCGTGTTTTTGGGATGCGAAAGAGATCTTGTTAATAGAAAAAAGCAGAACAATTACAGGCCAAAATAACTCCACCCTTCTTGATCAGCTGGATGACAAAATTCGCAAGAAGAGGCCTGGCTTGATGAAGAAAAAAATCATCTTTCACCAAGACAACGCACCTGCACACAAGGGTGCGTTGGAGATGGGAAAATTGACGGATTTGGGGTACGACTTGCTAGGCCATCCCCCCTTTTCCTCTGATTTGGCGTCTTCGGACTTCTATCTGTTCCTAAACTTAAAAAAAATTGTTTCTGGGAAGTGCTTCATGTCCAATGAAGAAGTTGAGAGGGCCGTAGACGAATATTTTCAGAGCCTTCCAGACTCTCACTTCCGGGGAGGAATACTGATGTTGGAGAAACGCTGGACCAAATGTGTTGAAGATGAGGGAATTATGTCGAAAAATAAAATCTTTTTTTTTACTGAAATTTGGAGTCTTTCATTGTAGGTCGAGAACTTTTCACCTTACCCTCGTATCCCCAGTCTCCCCTATATTATTGACCTCCAAATTGCACGACCTTTTTTTATAATTAACCGTCTTTGTAACCTACGGTTTCTAAGATCCCCATGCTGTTCACACTTATCTTTGGCACACTGTATAATATAAAAGTATTATGGTGCACATATTTGGTTAGAAAACTATCCTCTGGCAATACGTGAATACTGTGGTGTGAATTGTATGTATTTCTAAAGTTATTTTTATATGCAGATGCCCATTCAAGGTTTAGATGTCAGCATCTTTAAGTAAGTATTATATAATGTAACTGATTTGATTTGCGTATGTTTCTGCATTCCCCTTAAAATATTTTGTTCTTAAGCGCATTTGAAGGATGTAGCGGCTCTCTCACCCTACCATTTAAAATTATTAAAAATAAAGTATAGTAAATTCAGCTTTCCGCTTTGAATCCTTGCTGGAGATAAATTCAATAATATAAAAATTCAATTTTTAAAAAATTTTAGGTTTACCAATTGTCATATTTCAATTTGAATTCAAATTCATTCTTTCTTTAATCTTAAATTGTCTTAATCACAAGTTTCTCTAATTTATCCACATACACATAACAATCGAACTGGAAAAGTGTAGTTCCACGTTTCACTTTAGAACGTTTTCCTTTGTTAAACCCAAATAAGTCCTTTACAGATAGTATTGCCGACTAATCGAATTTGGTTGTTTGTCTTTTTTTATTTGAACAACAAACAGCAGGCTTGATTTCGAATTCGTAGAATTAAATTAAACCTTCCAACTGAATAATAAAACACTTAACAGAAATGCTTTATCTCTTTGTAAAATTGAGGAAGTTCGGAAGAGTAAGTAACATTTCCGGCATTATTTGTCAAGAAACGGCGAATAGCACAAAAAGATCAAGTTGAAAGGGTTATGAAGTGAATAAGACAAAGAAATAAAATGATGTAAACAACGATGTTAAACAATAATGAAGTTTGTCCCTGTCGATAGAGCTGGCTTTTGGCTAACCCATTATTCAACATAATGCCACTAGAGTAAAGTAATTTACTCGGGATTTTCAGTAAATTTACTCAACGTGCGGTTTAAAGAAATTCTAATGCGTTTTTACCAAAAGTTGTAGATTACCAAACTGGTTTTCCATATGAATTGAAGTTATATTATTCTAAATCTATAATAAAAGGCAAACCAATTAGTCCCGAATTTTATATACAGATTTCATATCTTAGAAACGAGTTTGTTTTGTACCAAAATGATGTAATGTAATGATATTATATCGAAAATGCGCGATTCTTTATTTGCGTGAAGTTTTTCATCGTTTCTGAATAACAGTTTTGTAAATAATAGAAAATGCACTTTAAATACTCATAAGAAATTTATATATATATATATATATATATATATATATATATATATATATATATATATAGACGTGATAAGGGAGTCACGAGAGGTTACTGAAGCACTACTTCCTAGGGCCTAGAATTCGGAAAATGGAAATTTCCGTAAATTTATGGTTACACCCTGTAAAATACAAACGTACTTTTATTCAATAAAGTGCCATGCAAAAACGCAAAATTGCGCGTGTATAAATAATCACCCAGTATTATAAAAGCATATTGTAAATATATAGCAAATAACGTATATGTAAAAATAATTAATTGTAAAATACCGTAGAACGCATTTCAATGCGAACGCAAATCAATGCATATAAAAATATTTTTTATTTGCTGTAAATAGCACTAGCTTTATGCAGCTTGCTTAAGAAACTACAATCAACGTGTATTTTAAACCTCAATTTTAATATTAAGCAACTATATCTATAAAATGCAACCCCTTTTGCATTAAAAAACAATTAACGTTTAAATTAATTAACCCGTGGATTGCAGAAAATTATTTTAATAAAGAATTTTGTAGAATATAAAAGAATGAGTCATTGGTATTTAGAACTATGTAAATAACTCATTAATACATAAACATTTTATTCCTAGAAGCGGCCGGAACACGAAAAACCTGCAAAATCTCTGGAATAACTGATAGAAATTATATATGATCTTTGCATTCACTGTTGGAAAGAATAGATACGCCACAATAATAGTATATGTGAGACAAGGACATACAGAACGCGCCACGAATAACTGGAACCAGATAACAAGGTGATAAATGCCGCAATTTTAGACGATAATTGGTTTTTCTGAGAATCTTGCGTCATAATGTTCCACATTTTTCTAGTAACTTCAAAATATAGATCATTTAGAGTATATAAAGAAGAGTTTATTAAAAACGGGATTCATTCAAAATTCATTTATTCATTAGATTCGATTGATTCGATTAGATCGCAAAATGTTATTTTAATTAAAGCCCGAGCTGTTGCGTTATAAAGATGCTATTTGAAGGATTCAGTAAGCATGCCGTAATTTAATAATTATTTTGATGCAATGAATATAGAAGCGATGGTTTAAACGCAAATTACATACAAAAATGGAATTGTTAATTACAATATTTAAGGAAAATTCTTCAATATAACGCTATTTTAAAGATTTTAATGAATAATCGAAAGGAAGATTTAATCAGAAATGTATTTTAGTAATTGCTGTTTCTAATATGGAAAATCTTGTAAACTGATTGGACATCAATTTAAAATAACCCGGTACTTCTCCAAATTCCCTGGCTTTAATTGTTGTTCCTTCATTCAATCTCGTACGTAGACGTTCAAAATTTCGTTGTATATTCTCAGAATTTTTAAATATTTATGATATTCCGTCACGTATTTTATATTTGTGTCGTTTATAGTCCAAACTTTTATCATATCGCGGACCGCCTGTTATTTATTGTTTGTTATTTCAAATATGTTGGATTTTCGTGTAAATATGAAATTCCAGTCACATACTCATCTTTCTAATAATGATGTATTTGAATGCGTTTTCTTATTTATGCGTTGACACTTTTAATGAAAATTTTAAATAGCTAGAACGGCAAATTCTTTTTCTTTACCGATTACGTGTTTATTTTGATTAAGCTTGATGTATTTAAAACATATCTTTGTTCGTCTCTTTAACTTAAAGCGTATTATAAAACGTACACATTATTACTTTAGCTGAATATTATCTAATTATTGCAAAATAAGCTTCTTTCATATGCATTAAATTAAATATAATTTATATACAGTGTGCTCGTTATTGACCTTTTGTAAAATATTCGATTTACTCCAATTTAATAGTGGAAGTATTTGGTTTTCTTAACGTTAAATATTTATACATTTATTTTACGACCCCTATGACTTAATCTACCATTAGAACTACCTTCTTATGATAGCTATATATATATATATATATATATATATATATATATATATTGTTGTGATACTGTAGTAATACCCCTGTATGCCCTTTTTATGAATTAAAAAAGTTAAAGTTTTTAATCTGTCAATTTTTGATTTTTAATATATAGTTTTAATTGCGTCGGTTAGCTCAGTTTTTAATTACGCACGGAGCTTCTACCTTTACTTCCTCTTCTAATCTTTAAACCTAAACACCATTAAGCACAAATTATTATACTGTTCTCAAAAATATTTACAACGTATGAAAAGTTTAAAGATCCTCTAAATAGAACTGTCATTAAAAAATATTTAATAATTATCATTCCTAAAGATGATCAAAAAGCCAGCAAAATCACTATTATTATTATCAACTGAAGCTCCATGAACGTTTATTTAGTTTTTTAACGTCTATTATTCGTTGACACATACTCAAGTAGATTTTTAAATAAAATTCCTGCAACCTCTGAACATACATCCACGTCATTAATACATCGGTGTCATCACAAATACACACTAAGTTCTTGAAATGAAAACTGACGTGTTTGATGTGAAGCATCATTCAGGTATCCGCTTCTTTATAGGTTGAAAGCAACTCGGGAATTTCTTCATCTCCAGCTGAAGAAAACTTAATACATTGTTGTCCATAGTCAGGTACAAAGCTTAGAAATTTTAAAACAAAAAACGGTCTTGAATTTTTCTTCCTTCCAGCTATTAACCAAAAATTTTGATAATTTATTTTTAAAAACCAAGCTTCGAAACTGCCGACGCCACGTTACTATTTTGTATGCGCTTTTTATATTTTGGAATTGCATTGCTTCACTTTTACCTCGACGTTTCCTCTCCATTCTCTCGATGAATTTCTTTAAGTATACACCAAATACGTCAATTCGTTCGAATTTATTGTCAAGAAACAATTTTCTTAATAATGTAGCCGAGAGTTCTTCGAAAGTTGAATTTTCTTTGTGTAATTTTTGAATCATGTTCATACGATCAATTACACAAGATGCTGAAGATGGAAAACTGTCGGGGAAGGAAATTCCCTTTACTAGATGAGTAGCTATCGATGTTTGCGAGAGACCAAGGGAATGGTCCAAGAGGATAAGAAAATATTTCCCGCATGTTTATTTTTCAACATCTGCACGACGAAGCCACCATTCAAAAAATAGTGATCATAAATTCCGTCTTGATCTGCTATCTCTGTAAAGTGAATTGACAAGTAGCGTGCGTGTTAATTTTGTCGAAAGCAAAACACCACGGTAGCATGTTCTCAATGCAGTGAACGTATAAATTCCAATCACCTTCTCGATTTGCAGGACGTAATCCCAATAAAATTTCCACAAGTTCGAGATAATACATTCAGTACGTGCATAATGCTCCGCTTTCATTTTGTAGATATTTTATAAAATCTGAATAGTGAATAAACATTTCTCAGCAATAATGGACTCTTCTTGTACGATTCTGAACTGAAATTTTCAATAAGTACTTCAGCCAATATGTTTTGACCGTGGGTTTCAAACTCTAGATGAAACTTTTTATCATGTACTTTATAACTCTATCAAATTGCCTTCGTACATTAATTAGTGTGATCGTATTCCACGATTGTAATGCCGCCCTTCGAGTACTTTCGTTATTGACCCTTCAGCAATAGTTCCAGATTCCACAGCTAAACCTCGAAGTCAACTATATCCAAAATATTTACCAATAATTGATTCTAAATTACATATTGTCTAGAAATTACCCATAACTGGAATTATGGAGTTATAGATTTGTGGACGGGCCCACAAAATTTCACAGGCCTTGGCAAATAGAGTTTGGTTCACCACCACTTTTATTTTATACGAGTCTATTTCGGTCATTATCAATATACAATTTCTTAAAATTTCCTAAACAGAAATCATTTCCGTCGCTGGAAAATTGATCGTAGATAGATAACCGACTCTATCTGCTCTAACTTCGACATTCTCCTTGCACAAATGTTAAAGCCAATCCATGATTTTACTTTCTCACCACTTGTATCAATTATACGGCCTAATATCAGCACAAAATTACTGAGCATATCGTTTTTAAATAACTGCTGGCGAAAACTTAATACGCTATTTTGTCTTGACAATGTAAGAACCGGTGGATTTTTTTGACGTGTAATTATACACAGGTATATTTTCATTAAAAGAGTCAATACCTAGGTATTTTTTTGTTCTGGCACACTTAATCAGGTTTACGTTCGAACACGATAAAACTTGAGGCTGTATAATAATGCCGTTTGTCCAATGTGATTTACCTTATCCTGTTGCGATTTTTTTTTAAAAAGGCTTCATTTTTATTGTATTAGTTAGGTTCAGGGGATTTTTAAACACCGCACGGGGAATCTTCAGTTTATTATGTTAAACATAAGCGTCACGTGAAAACCACACAAAGATTTGTTTTTTACGTAAGTTCGAACATTGACTTATGATTTGTGATTTACGAAGATGCCAAGATTACATTTTTCCCTGCTTAACAAGGCAGCCGTGCCCACGAATGTGTGTCAGAAACTTACTTCTTTTCGAGTGGGAACGATGATTCGTGGGAGCCGATGTATTGAAACAAAGTAACTTTACAACCGTCCTTCCTCGAGTGCAGACGTGTTTGTAGTGTTCCAACTGTCAGCAAAGTAGTCCATTTTACTTCTTACCTTTTTCGTGTTATTGTCTTACGAAATATCGACGCTTTGTCGATAGGAAAAGAGCTACAGCCAACCAAATAAAGTGACATCCGGACGCCAACCCCACGAGATAGAAGACAGCAGGAACAGGATACACACGGGGTAAGTGCGGCTCTTATAATTTGAAGCGCATTTGCCACTTCGTGAAATTTAATTCCGTATAATTTTGTTAATAATCATATATAGCATTATTGTACTGAACTTAACGTTTTAATCCTGAGAGTGTTTCTTTTAGTCTATCAATGTTACGGTAAGCCAACACTGTAGGTACTCCTAGCTATACAAACGACAGTAATAAAACTTCATCATTTCGCAAAGTTTGGAGTTTTTGCAGACATAGAGTTGTGATGTCTAAAGGCTTAGAATATTCACTAGAATTTCCCTTTTGATTGATTCAGCAATTTGATTACTTCCACGTAATCTGTTAGTGTTTTCACTACCATAGAGAGGAGTATTTGTTTATGCACAGTTATTTTTCTTGCCATAACACCTTGAATTATGTCCTGACTGCCTTCGACCGCAAAATGTTACGCAATTAAATCTTTTGTAGGATTAATTAATTATTATGGCCAATTTGTGCCTAAATTATCAACAATGGCTCACCCACTTTACAATTTATTGAAAACGAACTAGAATGGGACTGGTCACTAGATAGTAACAAGGCCTTTATCTTAATCAAGCAACAACTAACATCCACCCTAGTACTGGTGCATTATGAGCCGCAGTTGCCTTTAAAAGTTTGTTGCGATGCTTCAAACTACGGTATCGGGGTCGTACTCTTACACGAGCTGTCCAATGCTACTACACAACCAATCTCATATGCATTTCGAACCTTGTCAAATTGCGAACAAAATTACAGTCAGATTGAAAAAGAAGGATTAGCGATAATTTATAATCTACGGGAGGCATTTCGTTTTATTATAAGACCATAAGGCGTTAACAACCATTTTTAATCCCAACAAGGGGATTCGGCAATTCTCAGCAAATCGTTCAAGACGATGGGCGGTTATTCTATCAAACTATCAATATCAAATTGGATTCGTAAAATTTCGTAGCAACTGAGCAGATTGCCCCTCACGGTTGCCCAGCAGCAATAACAAAGATAATTGGGGAAATGTAGATGTTGACTATTTTAGATATTTTTCAGATAACAAACAATTTCCCAAAGAATTTCAAATTAATACGGGAAAGTACCAGTAACGATAAAGTACTAACAGAAGTGAAAAAGTTGGTGAGCTCCAGTTAGCCAAATAAATGAAGTCAATTAGCGGATCCAGTTAAACCCTATTATCGAATCCGGCATGAATTGAGTTTAGATTCGGATTGTATTTTATGGAATAACCGTTTTGTTATCTCAAGTAATTAAGAGAACGTGTTTAAAAGACTTACACTTATCTCATTTAGGAATAGTAAAAAGCAAAAGTCTGGCCAGATCATATTTTTGGTGGCCAGGGTTAGACCAACAAATCGAAGACATCGGCGAATCTTGCGAAAAATACATGCAATATACAAAATCATCTAACAAATCGGAACTGCAACCTTAGCCCATGCCACGAGAAAATTGGCATCGATTACATTTAGTTTTTTTTGGGACCGTTCCTAAATACAATTATTTTTATCATAATTGACACATTCCAAGTGGCTTGAGATTTTTCCGGTAAATACTATGGCTTCACAAACCACCATCGAAATTCTTAGAACCCTATTCGCACGATTTGGACTGCCAAACTTAAACGCATCAGACAATGTAACCACGTTCTTCTTCGAAGAATTCCAACATTTTTGCGTAAAGACGAAATCTTACACACGATATCCACGCCGTACCATCCTTCCTCTAATGGTATGGCAAACAATGCGGTGAAGACGGTTAAGAATATTTTAGGTAAGGTATTGGATAAAAGTACTTCAGTTAATTTAAATAAAGCATTGACTAACTTTCTATTTGATTTTCGTAAAACAACCCATTCCACAACCGGGTTAAGTCCGGCACAAATCATGTTCGGGAGAAAATTACGTACTCGTTTTTATGCAAACTTTCTCCAGACAAGAACTTTTTAAGTAGAGGAGATTGGAGATCGGGTACTGAAGCAGCAGGTAAAGCAAAAAATGTACTATAGGGGCCAGAGGTCAGTTGAATTCAAACAGGGGGAAGTAGGTATTGTACATTCAAAACAAAACCGTCCTGGATCAAAGCAGTTGATGTAGAAAAAATTGGCAGATCCACTTATTTAATGGAGGTTTCCAACCTAGAAGAAGCGAAATGGAAACGGCATCTTAATCAAATTAAAAAGTTCTCTATGCGAAAACCCCTAGGCACAAAGCAATTGAATAAGGCGGAAACGGAAAGTAAAATAGCGAATCGGCCACCGATGTTGAAGTTAATATTAACGTAAGGCCTAAAAGATTTATAAAACCAATTGACAGATTGATTTATATTTGACAGGGTTACATGCAGTTAGAGGTTGGTTACGTAGCTTTGATTTTGTGGAAGGGTGGTGTAATATTGGAAAAGCAAGTAAGTCTTTAGAAGCTGTAATGTATCCCCCACCCCTCTAATGTAGCGTAGGCACTTGCTATGTATGCGACGATTGTATGCATCGCGAACGTACCATTCGTTGTGTTATGAACTATCTTGTTTATACAATAAAACCTTTAATACAAGTTGTATTCTTATTTGTGGGTATCCGTCCCTGCAGGCATTTTCGGGGACGACCGTTTTCGGTAAGTACATTACAAAAAATATCTACTGTTTTATTCCAGCTCTATATGCAAAACTAAAAAGACGACCCTCGTACTTTCCAGACTTTATGTTATAGGAAGTGTATTAATAATTTATAACTTTTGGTATTTTTGACAGAGCAGAAATAGTGTTTCCAAATATAATTTTAATTGTGTGACTTTCTTTTCGGAATGAAGCTGAACAACAAGTTCGGGTTGGTCAGTAATCAGACAGATTCCGAAAATATTTGTGGTAAATTGTTGATAATATATTTATAGATCTTGGGTTAATTGTTAGGGAGTTTCTGCGTCTCTACTAAGACAAATGTATTTTATTTAGACTAAAGATGCGGTGGCGCCTTTTTTTTAAATTTTGAGTTACCATATTCAACCCATGCTCAAACTCATGTTCTCTCGTAAATTGAACGTCAAGCTAGTCAGTACAGTTAGTGGGCGGGTAACACTTCTTTTGCACATATTAATATTGATATAAAAAATTTACATTTCAGTGTGCATATCGTTTACAAATTTTTGCAACTTCAAAAGTTTAATTAATGAAGTAAAAGTTCTGCATCAATTATTTCTTTAAAAAAAGACAGAAGTTTTAAGTTAATGATATTGAGTTTATAAAATTAAATGACAAAAATACTTACCTTGGTTCTATTTTTGTACTAGCTATTATTGTTTCTTTTCTTAGCATTGGTTATTAAGGGAAGTACTCGTAAATTCCCCTTAGCCACAAGTCTCTGTAGTTAATCCACACACGTTAGCAAGCGAAGCGAAAAGCCTAGTTTGGCATTCCACTTCAGAAGGCTTTCCTTTGTTATGCGCAAATAGATCCTTTACAGATGATATTGCTCACTAATCGAGTTTGATCGTTTGTCCTTTTATATTTGTACAACAAACAGCAGACTTTATTGCGAATTCATAGGATTAAATTAAATAAGTTGGACTAACAAAGAAAACATATATGAAGCTAATTGTAAGTACTCCCGGTGCTTTGGGCGTTCACTAAAGTTTTTTTTTAATTGAGGATTTATAAAAATGGTATGGGTCTATCTAATTAGCTACAATTACAAGAATACTTGTCATGAGTCGTTCTTTTAATTTATATCGCTACCCCTAGCGTCCAATCAGCATTCCCTTATCAAGCGCAGTCATAAATATATGTTTTTTTCAATATTATTTTAGCACTCGAATGTGTCTTATGTTATAATTTTTTATACGCAATATTTGAGCAAAAGTAAAGCCAAGAAGTGATTGCATTGAAATACAGATTTTGTCATGAAATATTAGTTAACATATTCTCGTTCGTAGAAAAAACTATACATGATATCTTACGCACTCGAAAATTTTCACAGTCAACAACTAATAAACCACATAAAAATCCTTAATTAAAACATATTCAGTACTTTTTTTACCTTAAAGATTATCCTACAAATATTGATCCCACTCAACTTACTCAAGATATTTTCAATTTTATAAATTCGATCCAGTCGGCTGGTTCGTAGCAAACAAGCTTTAAGCTTTTTTCTGGATAAAACTTTTCTTGTTTGGAGCTGCTGCAAATTTATTAATAATGCAACACACTTCCTAAAATTGACTTTGGTGTAGAAGTTTACGTAATAGATTATGAAACAGTATTCCCACACTTGTATTGCTGTACGAATTGGAAATTGAGATCCTAAAGGCTGCTTAAATAGAAGTGGCGTGCTTAATCTAATATCCATTGAACTTTGCAAAATCATTATTACGTTATATGAAACTCTTTGAATAATATATCTTAATTCTTTAATTACGCCCTTAAACACGTTGTACGAAAAATGTCTATAGCCCTGGAAAATTGCTTTTTAAAAAAACAATTTATTTTCCAAACCAACGATTTAATAATTATTGATTATAATGATTAATAACAGAGAGACAACTTGATTCTAAGAGGGTTTTGTAACGTTTGTGCGTTACGGGAAATAAAAATTAGATGATAAAGAGGGAATTTAAATGGACAATCTTATTATTGAAACACCCTGTATAATTTTAAGATGTATAATAGTATTTAAAAATAAGACATTACAGAAAAATCAATAATTTTATTCAAATCATAAACTTAAAACCACAAATATAATCAGTAGATGTTTATTGGTTGTTTTGGGCCCACATTTCCTCCCGCATCCACATTTCCTCACACATCTGGACCAAATTTACATGTAAATTCTCATAAGGAGAAAATGTGGAAGATGAATCTCCTTCTTGCTCCTCCTTGCTCTCCTCCTTGCTCGTACACCCCCACATCAACCATTTTGATTACGTCACATCCGCATTCTTTCCACCAGCGAGATAAATCTTTCTCCACATTTCCACCCACGAGATAAATCTATATTGTTTGGTATCAATTAATATTAGATTTTTCTCCGCTACCTGAATTTCTAGAAATTTTTCAGATTGCATCATCCCCAGGGAGCTACCCCAATTTTAAGATTTTTTTACAGCTAACATTTTCAACCAAATAGTTTTCTTCGACTAGCCATTTCCACCCACGAGATATATCTATCTTGTTTGATATCAATTAATATTAGATGTTTCTCAGCTAACCGAATCTCTAGGAATTTTTTAGATTGCATCATCCCCCAGAGAGCTACCCTCATTTTAAGATTTTTTACGGGCAGCGATTTCTGACCGTCCTTATAAATTTTTTAGTCATGCCATACATCAAATTAGTGTAGAAATTTACGCAGAATCCGAATCTGTAAACAAATTTAAAATCGGACCACCCCTTACCATTTTACACACACACCCTCTAAATTATAACTTTCCTGTAGATCATACCTAAAAGAAAATCTAAAAACAATTCTTAAAACTTTTTATTACAGACAATTTTTACTAATACAGTTTAAATTTTGTAAACCACATTTCTAAATACATATTCACAATTTTTATTCTTAACCTAAAACGCCTCACATCGACTTATACTTATTAATATTTATTTCTAAATAAAGCACCTTTTCCAAAGACCAACCGGACCCACGTGTTTCAAATTCCTCTGATTTTGTTCTCATGGTTTCGCTTAAGATCTTGTACATATTTTCCAGATTACTAGAAGACATTATAACCATATTTTTTGTGTTAAAGGATTTCACATCGGTAGTCTCATCTCCCATTTTTGTGTAGACACCGTAGAGTTCGCAATAGACTTTTAGTGCCGTATGTTGTGTTCTTTTTTCATTAAGTAATCGAATGAACCGCTCTTTCTGCTTCCAAAGAAACTCGGACACTCCATCGTCGACACTAACGTTTTTTATGCGATAGCTAGCCATACGGTTGTTAAATGCTGTGCTAACCATTTCTACACCATCTTCGCTAGTAGCGGTAACTGTTGCATTTTTATGTCTGTTGCTTCTCAAGTGTGCGGCATAGGTAGTCTTTTCCATTTCGAAATCGCATACTTTACACATAATTCGTGGCTGTTTCGTACAAGAACCTTTAACAGCTGTCGGAGCTGAACGTTTACGGCTTAATGACATACCGTGCTGTTTTTCCTTGTGTCGCAGTAAGTTGTCTATTCTCGTAAAAGTAATACCGCAAGACCCACAGTTTAAGTACTTTGCTGTGGACGATGTTACACCACAACATTTGTTCTGGTGCCGTTTGAGAGCATTTTTCCAGGTATAGGAAGCACCGCAAAAGTTGCATTTAAAAACGTTTGCAGGTACCATTTTAGTAGAAAATAAATTCCGGTCTATTGGACTTTGGTATAACTTGTAAGCGAACTAACTTATAACTAAAAAGTTTACTCTAGCGTACCTGCTTTATGTACCCTATAGAATGCATACCGAAGGTTTCCTAAGACAGCCGAGCGAAGTTGAGGATTCAGCGGGGAACTAAATGACGTCATCTTTTGTCAATCCTTGCTGCTTGTCCAGTACATTTAGCACCAATGCATGCACCTGGTTCGCATCGTCCATGCTGCGAATGCAGTTAGTAGAAACATCGGAAACGTCTTCTATGTTATACGGATCAGCAATCACATCGCGTGCATATTAAAAATCCAAAAGGGTGGTAGCTCACGCAAACAAATTGGTTGCAAGTCATGCGGTAGAAGATGTGTGCTAGTATAAACAAAAACTTAATAAAACACTTTAAACCTTTACTAAGGGAATACCATCTTGTTGTTTACAGAATACTTACTAATAAAGCAATTTAATTTTAAATAACTTCTACGTCATATTTTCGGAAATGGCAGGCTTGAATATTTTCTTTGGAAACAATTAAAGATTGTCGAAGACACTCGAAGAGTGCACAAGCGCGGTCACTAAACCAATTAGCATTAATACCGAGTATTCCATACTTTCGTAGGTTGCTCATTTCCTAGAACCAAATCTTCCGCATAGCGGTCGGTAGCACGTAATTATT
This sequence comes from Platerodrilus igneus, assembly GCA_036346225.1. Classification (NCBI taxonomy): domain Eukaryota; kingdom Metazoa; phylum Arthropoda; class Insecta; order Coleoptera; family Lycidae; genus Platerodrilus; species Platerodrilus igneus. Next base: position 845,885 of record JARFIW010001118.1, on the reverse strand, counting down.
TCTAGAATCGGCAAGTAATCGATACCACCCAAATAGAGAATTAAATGCTCGATGTCTGTCAACTTCCGATTCCCTCGTAAAAGGTAGAAAAAACTCGGTCAATCATCAATCTAACTTATACTTCGACCCGCCCCCGTTTTGATAATTTCCAAACATTTTTCAAACGACAATGGTCTCAGAATTTTTAAACCTTCGAGAGATCTATAAGTCGTGATCAATTATACGTTCGAGCAACCCGTAAACTAACATATTTTGTAGTAACAGTGCGCTGTATAATATATGCATACCCCTTCTCTGCGCTACTGCTATTCTTGTAGTTGCTAGAAAAAGTCAGTCGTCTTTTTTTACTGCTAGGACCGCTGCAAAGCACCATTCTATACTTTCTTTAAAAATATAGCACATCGCGCACTTTTTTGCCTGATAATTAAATTTTACTCATGTAGGCTTTTACACTTTCGCATATTTAAACATCTAATACGATCGATTAAACACTTTCGATTATTCTAACAGGAACCATCAAACATTTCACCGCACCGTTCCTTTTGAATCCTTCGATCCGATGGGATCCCACACACTAACCTTACGTATCTTTCTTACTATTTGTATATAAGGATTCTCTCCAATAAGAAATTAAAGTTTCCATATACGCAGCACCAGTCATTGGGAAATGGTAGAAATGTTAAACCTATAAAGGTGATTATTATTGTGCTTTAGAAAATAGTAGTTTTCTTTAACTAAATAAAATAGCTTGGACTGATTAATGTATATGGTTACATATTTTCGTACACATCCACAAACACCTGCTTACGTCTACATTCGAACATGGCAATGCCGATAGTTTTTGTTTAACAAATAGTAGGAAAGATACGTTAGGTGTTAGTGTGTGGGATCCCATCGGATAGTAGGATTCAAAAAGAGGCGGATTGTATGGTGGTTTCCGTTAGAATAATCGAAAGTGGTTAATCGATCGTATTAGATGTTTAAATATGCGAAAGTGCAAAAGCCTACATGAGCAAAATTTAATTATCAGGCAAAAAAGTGCGCGATGTGCTATACTTTTAAAGAAAGTATAGAATGGTGCTTTGCAGCGGTCCTAGCAGTAAAAAAAGGCGACTGACTTTTTCAAGCAACTACAAGAATAGCAGTAGCGCAGAGAAAGGGTATGCATGTATTATACAGCGCACTGTTACTACAAAATATGTTAGTTTACGGGTAGCTCGAACGTGGAATTGATCACGACTTATAGATCTCACGGAGGATTAAAAATTCTGAGACCATTGTCGTTTGAAAAATGTTTGGAAATTATCAAAACGGGGGCGGGTCGAAGTATAAGTTAGATTGATGATTGACCGAGTTTTTTCTACCTTTTACGAGGGAATCGGAAGTTGACAGATATCGAGCATCTAATTCTCTATTTGGGTGGTATCGATTACTTGCCGGTTCTAGAAATAATTACGTGCTACCGATTGCTATGCGAAAGATTTGGTCCTAGGAAATGAGCAACCTACGAAAGTTTGGAATACTCGGTATTAATGCTAATTGGTTTAGTGACCGCGCTTGTATACTCTTCGAGTGTCTTCGGCAATCTTCGATTGTTTCTAAAGAAAATATTCAAGCCTGCCATTTCCGAAAATATGACGTAGAAGTTATTTAAAATTAAATTGCTTTATTGGTGAGTATTCTGTAGACACAAGTTTGGTATTCCCTTAGTAAAGGTTTAAAGTGTTTTATTAAGTATTTGTTTATAGTAGCACTGCATCTTCTACCGCACGACTTGCAACCAATTTGTGTGCGTGAGCTACCACCCTTTTGGATTTTTAATATGCACACGATGTGATTGCTAATCCGTATAACATGGAAGACGTTTCCGATGTTTCTACTAACTGCATTTGGAGCATGGACGATGCGAACCGGGTGCATGCATTGGTGCTAAATATACTGGACGAGCAGCAAGAATTTGCAAAAGATGACGTCATTTAGTTCCCCGCCGAATCATTCGGTATGCATTCTATAGGTCGCATAAGGCAGGTACGCTAGAGTAAACCTTTTAGTTATAAGTTATTTCGCTTACAAGTTTCACCAAGGCCTATAGTGCGGATTTTGTTTTGTACTAAAATAGTACTTGCAAACGTTTTTAAATGCAACTCTTGCGGTGCTTCCTATCCCTGGAAAAATGCTTTCAAACGGCACCAGAACAAATGTTGTGGTGTAACATCGTCCACGGTTAAGCTTATACATCCGTCAGCAGCAAAGTACTTAAACCGTGGGTCTTGCGGTATTGCTTTTACGGGAATGGACAACTTTCTGCGACACAAGGACAAACAGCACGGTATGTCATTAAGCCGTAAACGTTCAGCTCCGACAGCTGTTAAAGGGTCTTGTACGAAACAGCCACGAATTATGTGTAAAGTATGCGATTTCGAAATGGAAAAGACTACTTATGCCGCACACTTGAGAAGCAACAGACATAAAAAAGGCAACAGTTACCGCTACTGGCAAAGATGGTGTAGAAATGGTTAGCACGGCGTTTAACAACCGTATGGCTAGCTATCGCATAAAGAACGCCAGTGTCGACGATGGAGTGTCCGAGCTTCTTTGGAAGCCGAAAGAGCGGTTTATTCGATTACTTAATGAAAAAAGAACACAACATACAGCAGTAAATGTCTATTGCAAACTTTTCGGTGTCTACACAAAAATGGGAGAAGAGACTACCGATGTGAAATCCTTTAACACAAAAAATATGGTGATAACGTCTTCTAGTAATCTGGAAAGTATGTACGAGATCTTAAGCGAAACCATGAGAGCAAAATCAGAGGAATTTAAAACACGTGGGTCCGGTTGGTCTTTGGAAAAGGTGCTCTATTTAGAAATAAATATTAATAAGTATAAGCCGATGTGAGGAGGTCTAGGTTAAGAATAAAAATTGTGAATATGTATTTAGATATGTAGTTTACAAAATTTAAACTGTATTAGTAAAAATTGTCTGTAATAAAAAGTTTTAAGAATGGTTTTTAGATTTTCTTTTAGGTATGAGCTGCAGGAAAGTTATAATTTAGAGGGCGTGTGTGTGTAAAATGGTAAGGGGTGGTCCGATTTTAAATCTGTTTACAGATTCGGATTCTGCGTAAAATTCTACACTAATTTGATGTATCTCATGGCTAAACAATTTATAAGGACGGTCAGAAATCGCTGCCGGTAAAAAATCTTAAAATAAGCGTAGCTCTCTGGGGAATGATGCAATCTAAAAAATTACTAGAGATTCGGGTAGCTGAGAAAAATCTAATATTAATTGATACCAAACAAGATAGATTTATCTCGTGGGTGGAAATGGCTAGTCGAAGAAAACTATTTGATTGAAAATGTTAGCGGTAAAAAAATCTTAAAATTGGGGTAGTTTCCTGGGGGATGATGCGATCTAAAAAATTCCTAGAAATTCAGGTAGCGGAGAAAAATCTAATATTAATTGATACCAAACAATATAGATTTATCTCGTGGGTGGAAATGTGGAGAAAGATTTATCTCGCGAGTGGAAAGAATGCGGATGTGACGTAATTAAAATGGTTGAGGTGGGGGTGTCCGAGCAAGGAGGAGAGCAAGGAGGAGCAAGGAGGAGATTCATCTTCCACATTTGCTCCTTATGGGAATCTACATGTAATTTGGTCCAGATGTGTGAGGAAATGTTGATGCGGGAGGAAATGTGGGCCCAAAACAACCCATAAACATCTACTATAATCGTTTTGTCTCTAGTAGATACATATGCAAACTTAACTCGGGGTTATAAATCAGTTGAAACCAGAAAAATGTAAGCAAGTCAATTATAACCATAAAATTTCATAGTGTAGACGTGACATTTTTTAAAGAAAGCTTTCAGAATTAAGTACATAACACTAAATTTATTAATACATGTATCCCAAATATGAGCTTTCAGAAATTCTAGTTAAATAACTTCCATCCAGCGTACATAGTTTCAATATTATAGTTACAAATTCAAACGAAAACCACACATACTTTAATACAATGTAAAGCCTCAGACATTGACAAAGGGATATTCACGCATTTTAGATTACACTAATTTCATATAACACATTACAGTGTATTCATTTATATTGCTTCAGATAAAGAAACACGAATGTAAGTCTAAATAAATTATAATAACACGACTTTCCCAGGTTCATTTTATAAACACGATAGCAAGATTGTTCAAAGAAAAAAAATACCTTGGACTAAAAACATAAGTAGTAGAACAGGGAAATAATACCAGAATTAGACATCCAACAGAGAACGAACTAACTAATTAATTGTGAATCGGCAATGAATCAACATCAATATGTAGGGATCCGCGAATATGAAAGGAAAGTTGAGGGTTAATATAATGTGAATTTTTATATGGGGAATTGACATAATGTAAATTTAAAAGTGAGGTTAAAAGTATAGAAGCTCCAGATATATTTTGAATGGATTTTCGATGGGAAGAATTAGGCGGTGATCAATCGACATGTAAAAGTATATTACATCTTTAAGTGGCAGAGTAGTTTCATAAACGCGCACGCGGATACAATGTCATAAAAAACGTTTGAAAACAAATGGGTTTGGACCGTGTGAGTCACCCCTCCATTAAATTGAAACCTTTGGATCGTTTAGTGCAAGAAGGTTTCCTATTTTTAGATAGTTGAAGGAATGATTGTAAGTAAATATTAGTGTTATTGGATACCCTCAAATTATACAGTAAGTAAGTTTAAGAATTTTTGTTTATACATTTACAAAACAAAATATCTATTGGTTGCTATTTGTGTAATAAAGAGTTAATTCAAACGGGAAAATATTTATTGAATAGGACTAATTGGTGACAGATTAGTATATACTGTCTAAAATGAAAACTTTGTTGGTGAAACTTAATGTTAGCAAAAATGTAAAAATCTAGAATTTTTAGAATGGACAATGAAAAAGTATAACGAAAAGGTTGATTAGTAAGCGCATTGCCACCCAAATTGTAATTCATAGTGTCGCACGATTCATATGGAAAATTTGAAGTGAATTATTATCGATGGATGTCATTTAATTTTTTTTCTTTACGATTTATATTAGCAATATCTAAGCAGATTATATGTTTAGAAATTGTTTTTTTCATCAATAGATTTTTAGTCCTGTAATTGGGTATACGCGTACTTCCATTATTTGCTATTCTGAGTCAACATACACAGATCCCTAAGATTCCTACAGCCTACTGTCCAAATTTCACAGCCGTACAGTGCTGTGCTCTACACACCTATGCTTTCAGTAACCTTTTTCTTATTTCAATGGTTGTTGTTTTTTATTGTTAAATGAAGCAAGGCCTTGTGCTATTCTTTGTTTTATATGTTTTGCACTTTCCCATCTTGTGGCTTCTTCGGTAGCAGAAATTCTTAACCTCTTGTAAGTTCTCGTTTCCTATTAGCATGCTAGTTTTTTATTTATTTTCTCTTTATTTACATACTATTACTTTGGTTTTATTTTTGTTAATCTTGCTTCTAACTTATACTTGCTAGATGCTATTAATCTTATCTCCCTGCATAATAATTCCAAATGTATTCCTGCATTTCACAGTATTCATTGCCACTTCGAAGTATAATTTTAAAATTAACGGGAATAGGGCACATTCTATCTCACCCCTTTCGTACTATTTACTTCTCTACATTTCTGCTCTAGTTCTATTACCGCTCTTTGCTCTTTGCCTAAGCTATGTTCCCTTCGTCTATCCCTAAAACTTATTCCAATTCTTTTGAGTATTTTAAACAATTTTTCATTTTACATTGTTGAATGCTTTTTCCTGATCCAGAAACCCTATACACATGCTTTCTCCTTTTTCTATTGTTTTACCCTTTATCGCCCTCAGAGCTAAAATAGCTCGCTTGTTCTTTTGTTTCACCTAAACCCAAATTGATCTTCTCCTAGTATTTCTTCAGTCCGATTTTCCATCGGTCTTTGTACAATTCTAGTTAATATTTATGGCACGTGTGCTGTCAAACTTATTGTTCGAAAATTTTCACATCTATCCGCGCCTCTCTTTATTGGTATAGTCATTGTAATGTTACGTTTGAGATCTTTGGGTATCTCACCTGTTTCGTACATATAGCTTACAAGTTGGAAGAGACGTTTTGTTACTGCTTGTCCAGAGGTTTTTAGAGATTCTGATTGCACCTTATCTATACGCGGTGCCCTACTATTTTTCAGACTCTTTAATGCTAATTCAAACTCATCTCTAAGTATAGGATATCCCAAGTCATCCTTTTCCATGTCTGATTTTGTTGCAAAATTCTACCGGTCTATTTTCCCTCTCGTTTCTCGTGTCTAAACCAAATAAACCTACTACCGCTGCTTCCATACCCTCACCTACCACAGCATTAAAATCCTCTGTAATTATTAAATTTTCATGTTCTTTTACGCATCTTAGTATGGTTTCGATATCTTTGTAGATCGTTTCCACCTGCTCCTCACTGTAGCGAGAGGCGGGAAGTAACTCTTTCGGTACTTAGAGTGACAAAGACCATAGGGGTCGATATGGCATTTTAAGACACACAACTACGATGTGGTAAACAACTGGAAACTACCACATTATCTCCCAAGTATACAGCGTACTTAGATTGTTATTTAAGATGATGGCATTCTCTGGGGTAAAATATTCCGAAGTTAAAATAGTTCCCCACACGCATTTCTAGGAGGGGACTACTTCGGAGAATGTGATTGGAAAGTTTAATGGAAGTGTAGGGAACATTTTGCGAGTCGTAGCGTGGAATGTCAAAAGTATGAAACAAGTAGGCAAACTAGAGAAGCTGAAAACTGAAATGGATAGGTTAGCATTAGACATAATAGGGATGATCGAAGTTCAGTGGCCAGAGGCAAGGGATTTTTGGAGTGAAGACTTTAGGGTAATTTATATAGGATTAGAAGAAGAAGATTCGGTAGTGAAGATAGTTATGCAAAAAAAGATAGGACAACGTGTAAAAAACTACTTACAAAAGAACGAAAGATTACTCATGGTTAGATTAGAACCTAAACCGGTAAATACAGTAATAATGCAAGTTTTTTTTTAGAACCGATACGTTTGTATTTTTATAGATATTATTTTATATGAATAACGTTTATGTCTAGGTTGAATTTTTATTTGAATTCATTTAGGAATAGGTAAAGTGATCCAATTGTAAAGGACACCTAGCCACCCCATTGATGGTATTTTATTTGGAAAACATTTTATTTTAAAAATTTATTACGACAGAATTAATGTGTTTTAAAGTATATTTGATTAAAGTAAATATAAAGTGAAAATATGTAAAATTCCAAAGCAAGAGTATTTTAAGCGGAGAAACCGTCTTCCATAAAGAAATATTATCATAAGAAATAGCTGTTACCGACGGTTTGGCGCCCATAGATTTTGACAAAGAAAACACTTTTTAGGGTAAGTGCGAATGCAACCTAGAATTTTGTATTTCATCCATTTTCTTAATTATTTTTGTATTTCTTTATTTTCTTTTATAGGAACCCTATCCCGCACCACTGCAGTTAGCCGAGACACCTCTATATTGTTACGGTGTTGCCGTCTCTTCCGACCAATTCAAAATTAATTAATTTCATGCACATTCTGCCCGTAACAGTTTGTTACATACTAAAGTTTGAAATTAATTTAATATAACATTACAATATAACTGGTGTTTCATCTTATCTACTGAAAACTGGCAACTACTTATACGACGTCTTTTTTCCGAATTTTATTCCTATTATCTATAAACTAGTCATAACAGGAAGTACATTTGTTTGGCAATACAATGTATCAAGGTATCAAGTGGTGTTCAATGTATCAAATAGCTCATTCATTTCTTGTACTATTAAGTAATTAATTTTGAACTTAAATTATTCGATTGTTTACAAAAGACCTAATAATCAAAAATTATATGATTCTTCTTTTACAATTTCTTTAATTATCTTTGTTCTCTAAAATATTATGTAAGTTCCGTTGAATTCTGAAAATTATTAATCATTGAAATATGTTCAATGAAATACGTACTTATCTGTTAATATCTTCCTAAATAATCAATATCTTCTTAAATCAATCTACATGACATTAAATGAGGTGGTAATATTAATTTTCATAACCATATGAGTAGTAGATAATGAAGGTTTCTGTGACCTCATTTGCTCCAGCATCCTCATTTGCTCCCTCATCTGGACCAAATAGCTTTCTTCGACTAACCATTTCATCTTTCGAGATAAATCTATCTTGTTTGGTATCAAATAATATTAGAATTTTCTCAGCTACATGAATTTCTAATTTTTTAGATAGCATCATCCCGCAGGGAACTACTCTCATTTTAAGATTTTTTGCTGCTAGTGATTTTTGGCCGTTCCCATAAATTTTTTAAATATGCGATACATCAAATTAGTTTAGAATTTTACGCAGAATCCGAATCTGCAAACTGATTTGAAGTCGAACCACCCCTTACCGTTTTACATACATACCCTCTATGAGATAAATCTTTCGCCACATTTCCACTCACGAGATAAATCTATATTGTTTGGTATCAATTAATATTAGATTTTTCTCAGCTACCTGAATTTCTAGGAATTTTTTAGATAGCAGCACCCCTCCAAGAAGCTACCCCAATTTTAAGATTTTTTTACCGCTAACATTCTGAATCAAATAGTTTTTTCGACTAGCCATTTCCACCCACGAGATAAATGTATCTTGTTTGGTATCAATTAATATTAGATTGTTCTCGGCTACCTGAATTTCTAAAAAGTTTTTAGATAGCATCATCCTCCAGGAAGCTACCCTCATTTTAAGATTTTTTGCAGGTAGCAATTTTTGCCCATCTTTATAAATTTTTTAGTCATGCGATACATCAAATTAGTCTAGAATTTTACGCACATTCCGAATCTGTAAACAGATTTGAAATAGGACCACCCTTACCGTTTTATACACATACCCTCTAGCGAGCATACCACCACCGCACCACTAATCGCTTTTAATGTCATATCATACTTTCTATTTTGTTTAGCTCATCTTTCGAGATAAACCTATCTTTTTTGGTATCAATTAATATTAGATTTTTCTCAACTACCTGAATTTCTAGGAATTTTTGAGATTGCATCACCCTCTAGGGAGCTACCCTCATTTTAAGATTTTTTGCTGGTAGCGATTTTTGGCCGTCTTTATAAATTTTTTAACCATACGACACTTCAAATTGGTCTAGAATTTTACGCAGAAGCGGAATCTGTAAACAGATTTAAAATCGGACCACCCCTTACCGTTTTACACACATACCCTCTAAATTATAACTTTCCTGCAGCTCATACCTAAAAGAAAATCTAAAAACATTCTTAAAACTTTTTGTTACAGACAATTTTTACTAATACAGTTTAAATTTTGTAAACCAACATTTCTAAATACAGATTCACAATTTTTATTCTTAACCTAGAACTCCTAACATCGGCTTATACTTATTAATATTTATTTCTAAATAGAGCACCTTTTTCAAAGACCAACCGGACCCACGTGTTTCAAATTCCTCTGATTTTGCTTTCATGGTTTTGCTTAAGACCTCGTCCATATTTTCCATATTACTAAAAGACGTTATACCCATTTTTTTTTGTGTTAAAGGATTTCACATCGGTAGTCTTTTCTCCCATTTTTGTGTGGACGCTGTAGAGTTTGCAATTAACTTTTATTGTTGTATGTTGTGTTCTATTTTCATTAATCGAATAAACCGTTCTTTCTGCTTCCAAAGAAACTCGGACACTCCATCGTCGACACTGGCGTTCTTTATGCGATAACTAGCCATACGGTTGTTAAACACTTTAAACCTTTACTAAGGGAATACCAAACTTGTTGTCTAAATGATACTTACTAATAAAGCAATTTAATTTAAATAACTTCTACGTCATATTTTTGGAAATGGCAGGCTTGAATATTTTCTAAGTGATTCTCCAAGCGAAAGTATATGCTTAGCGGCATTAAAATTAACCATTAGTTTCTCATTTTACGAGGGCGGCTAATTAAAGATTAAAATTTAATTTGTTTTAAATAACGAAATTAAATACTTTAGATAGAATTTGTGGTTGTTTCGTACAAGACCCTTTAACAGATAGCGGAGCTGAACGTTTACGGTTTAATGACATACCGTGCTGTTCTTTCTTGTGCCGTAGTAAGTTGTTCATTCTTGTAAAAGCGATACCGCAATACCCACAGTTTAAGTACTTTGCTGCTTTGCTTAACCGTGGACGATGTTGCACTACGACATTTGTTCTGGTGCCGTTTGAGAACATTTTTTCAGGTATAAGAAGCACCACATAAGTTGCAATTAAAAATATTTTCAGATGACATTTTTCTTCAACCAGCCTCTATGGATAGCGCCATGGTTTATATACATTTTAGAAACAATCAAAGATTGCCGAAGACACCCGAAGAGTGCACAAGCGCGATCACTAAACCAATTATCATTAATACCAAGTATTCCGTACTTTCGTAAGCTGCTCATTTTCTAGAACCAAACCTTCCGCATAACGGTCGGCAGCACGTAACTATTTCTAGAGCCGGTAAGTACTCGATACCACCCAAATAGAGAATTAGATGCTCAATGTCTGTTAACTTCCGATTCCCTCGTAAAAGGTAGAAAAAACTCGGTCAATCATCCATCTAACTTATACTTCAACCCGCTTCCGTTCTGATAATCTCCAAACATTTTCAAACGACAATGGTCTCAGAATTTTAAACCTCCGAGGGATCTATAAGTCGTGATTAATTACACGTTTGAGCTGCCGGTAAACTAAGATATTTTATAATAACAGTGCGCTATATAATACATGCATACCCCTTCTCTGCGCTACTGCTATTCTTGTAGTTGCTTGAAAAAGTCAGTCGCCTTTTTACTGCTAGGACCGCTGCAAAGCATCATTCTATACATTCTTTATAAGTATAGCACATCGCGCACTTTTCTGTCTGATAATTAAATTTTGCTTATGTAGGTTTTTACACTTTCGCATATTTAAACATCTAATACGATCGATTAACCACTTTCGATTATTCTAACGGGAACCACCATACATTCCGCCGCACCGTTCTTTTTGAATCCAACGATCCGATAGGCTTCCACACACTAACATCTAACGTATCTTTCCTACTATTTGTTAAACAAAAACTACCGGCATCGCCATGTCCGTATGTGGACGTAAGCAGATGTTTGTGGATGTGTACGAGAATATGTAACCATATACATTAATCAGTCTAAGCTATTTTATTTAGTCCAAGAAAACAACTATTTTCTAAACCACAATTATTAATCGCCTTTATAGTGTAACGAAAATATATTCTATAGCACCATGGTCCTAAGAAACCGCTTCAGCATAAATTTATTCTGTGGTATTTGATCCTTGTATTTGATGGTATAATATCTTAGAGAAGCAATTCTATATGAAAACAGGAAGTCATGTTCACTTAAAGAACTTGAATGCTTTGTACGGAGATATTTGGTATTTTTATAATTATCAGGAAACGTATTTATATGGGGTTTAGTAGTTTGTGTTGTCTACCTTATAGGCGAATATTTCCTCTACATTCGTTATAATCAGAATAGCGCATGTGCGTACTGGTCACGGGATACGACACGCTAATAAGGTGCCGCTGAAAGGAGGTCAGCATTGTTCTGATAGATGTAGTCGTGTTGGCATTCTTTTTCCTGTTAAAACGAGCATGAATCTCCAGGCCTTGCACAAGTGGGGCCTTCGCATCGGTTTGTAATAGTTATGGTGGAAGGAGGCGAGTTGCTTTGGGACGCAGTACGAAGCGCCAGGCTCCTGCGAAACCGGAAAAGCATTAGAACACGCCGTTCCTTGATATGTCGTGTTAAGATTTGTTAATGAGTATGACATTACGGAAAATTACAATGATGAACTAGAAGGTAGATGTTATAATTGAATCAAAAATTGGAGTGCTGTTTATTTATCGGAGCAACTACAGCTGTGGATTAATGTTTAGTAATAACAGTTTGAGAAGCAGATTTTGGAGCATGTGTGTCGACGATCAATAATTAGATTTGAAAGCAACAACACCTACAGGTATCAAATCTTCTTTTTGTTCTGTGTGTGAGGATTCGTGAATGCTTACATAAATAATTTTCGAAGATCGTTTGGTCAAGTTAAATTTTGTATGTTTAGAACAGCGTGAGAGAAAACAGTTAAGAATTAATACAGTAATAGTTTTGTAAAATTTGCATAAATCCACTTGCTAACAATATGATATTTCAGTCCATTTTTTACTTTTAAAATATTTATTTGCTCATATTAAAATTTTAATAAGCCTCTAATACCAGATTTAAATGAAAAGTTGTTTGTCTAAGTTAAATACATGAGATTAGATTTTTTTTAGAAATAATGTTTGAGACACATATGTGAACCAGAACTCAGATCTGAACGCTAGGTACTAAAACTTGTTTTGATGTATTATTATTAACTTAAGGATCTGTTATGTCAAAGACAGATGTATTGAAACTTAATTTTATTTGTACATTTTATAAACACATTTAAAGAAAAAATTCAAGAAAGAGAAACTATATTAAATTTCATTTTTAGACTCAATTTTTTTATTTCCATGCATAATTAAATTTACCAAATTTTTAAAGTAAATAAGTTTGTTGATCTATAAAATTATATGAGGCTGAAGTAATTTAAAAAGCCCAGATATGCTACAACTGGTTTGTCCTAGGTATTTATTCTTGATTTAAATATCTTTGGTGTGGTAATCTCAATATTATCCACCTGTAATTATTTGCATGTATTTTTATTGGGAAGCACAAACTGTGTCTTTCTAATAGAGGATTTGTTGTGATTTTGTTCCAGGTTCATCAAGATCGGAGAGATCGTAAGTATGTTCCAGAGGTTTCCAGATACATTAATTTAGTAAGTTGTAAGTTTTTATTGCATTTATATCCCGTGAGTTTCTGTATCTTCTCATAGGAGTGTTGAATCTTTAGTGTAACCGTTCATACAGATACAGTGGCGCTCAACCCATTTTCCTTTTGTTAGTTTATTGTAGAGTTTAGACCATCACCACACCCTTTTCTCATTGCTCACCCTTGGGGTAATTCCCAGACTTAGCCGCGAATAATTAAAGCTTCACTCTATCCATCAAAGAGGAAGCCCAAGTAAAATAAATGCTTCAATAGGTTTAACATTTCTACCATTTCCAAATGACTGGTACCACTTACATGGAAACTTTAATTTCTTATTGGAGAGAATCCTTATTCTCCCACGCACTGTTACGTAGTTGCATGTCCACCCCTTTTGAGAATATATACTCGTTATAGGTTGTAGGACTCTCGGTTTTGCTTGACTATACTTCGTGAGACCCTTTTAATCTTTTTAATCGTGTCTTTCTCGTTTACAATACAGTAGGACTTGGCTTTTGTACCGACGAATTCTAATACTAGACCCACATTAAATTTGTCTTTGAATTTCCCTACAATTTTTTTTATTTTGTTGTCAAGCGGTATATTGTATTTATTATCCGCGGGGTAGTCACTCTTTTAAGATAACTGTATTTTGTTTGGTATCAACTAATATTAGATTTTTCTAGGAAGCCCAAGTCTGTAAATAGATTTTAAATAGGACCACCCCTTACAAAGTTACGCCTTTTAAAGACCCAAACGTCTAATTTATGACCATATTTATTTAACTATATCTTTAGAACCTTTTTTCGCTACCCAAGACATATGTTTTAACCAACCATTTCCCGAGAAATCTAAAACCGATGTGTCCCGCGAACACAACGTGGGAATAACACGTATACTCTGTCCACCCGGTTAGAAGCAGGAAGGATTTGGAAGAAGGGAAAGTGGGTGAAGAACTTAAAAATTATGGAATCCTAAAACTAATATATACAATAGATTTACAAAATCTATACAAATATAAACAACTATCTTAGATTTATTTCTTTATGCCCCCATACGTAGATTGATAAGCTTCCAGGAATGACGTTAGGCTTGTCATCTTCGCTCGATAAACTAATTTTATTAATAGCCAATAGTTTGATACATAGAGACCGTCTAGGTTTTCAAATTGCAAAATCTACCGAAATTTGTCTCTATATATAAAGTATTTGATTCCACCGACAACCAGATCCATTCCTTCGTGTAATTCTTGCAGCTTATGACAATCTTTTAATCGCAGCTTTCCCACTGTATCCTGCATACGTATCTTGTTAGCTTGATCGACTTCTTCTTGTCGGTATTGGAGGGAATCCTTATTCTCCCACTCACTGTTGCGTAGTTGCATGTCTACCACTTTTAGGAATATATGGTCGTTATAGGTTGTAGGGCCCTCGGTTTTAAATGATCCCAAAGGTTCTTTACTAGGCAAATATGCAATGTTTAGCGGAACCCCTTTGCGTGTGGTGTATGCCAAGGTTACGAAACCCGCAATCCTTAGTTCGTCTTTGTTATCTGCCATTTTGATAAATACGTTTTTAGAATAACCTTTTAAAAAGTATACAGATTTAGTACCATCCTTTTCCGCAAGAACGCCTACATGACTAAGAGTTTTTCTTACTAACCGCAAATGCATACAGCTTGTAGAACCCGGATGTATTTAAGTCAGTCCATCGGCACATAAAATAACCTTTTAGTTCTTTCTCATTTTCTCTAATAAGATGTTCTTTGTCTAACACATTTTTGTATTGTTCGCGTATTGTCGCAGTGTTTTCCATGTAGTCCAACTTTCGCCTTTTTGCATCCATTTCCTCTAATTCCAGTTGTCTTTTTCTTCCACTTACAGTGTATGGCATGCATAATGGGGCAATTTCCTTTAGCGTAATCGGATAGAGTTTACTGCCAATATTTACGTGTTGTCGTACAACCTATGGACGAATGTTAGGCGTATCTATCAATCCCAATTCCGAATTGACTATTTCTTTTGAAATTGTACAATATGGTGTTGCAGATAGTGTAAAATATGTACTACCTGTTTTAATGTAGCACTTGTGTAGGATTTTTATTTTATCTTGGCTGTCTTCCTTCTCTACTATCTCCAAATAATTTACAGGTAAATAGTTAAAACTAAAAACCGAAAGCACATACTTTATCAATTTTTCCCTTTCCTCTGGTTTTTCGGACAACTTAATTTGAACCCCCGTCAATTTCTTTGTATTGCCATTTCCCCAATACACGTACTGTAGTAGGTTATTATACACTAAACAGCAGCTATTTTGTAGCTTGTCCGTTAGCTTATTCCACATTTTGGCAAGTGGTACCAAGTACATTGGCGCCTTTAGGAAGTATAACTTACTATCTTCCAATAAGGTTAAACAGTCTTTTAAGGGATTATACACCCTTTCCGCACTGACATAGTTTCTAATTGTACAGTTGTATATGGTTGCTTCCAATCGCGTAATACTATGTTCTTTGGCCAAAGTAGACGCAAATGTTTCCCTTAAACGTACATCTGGACAAAGTAAAAAATCTAGTATATGATTAACAACTTGTTTATTAGCATCAGGACTTGTTATCTTACACACAAATTTGTTGTATATCTTAATTCTTGTATTGGTTGTTAGCCATGTTAAACAATCGATTCCCACAGTTTTATCGTTGTCTACTATAATATTGCACTTTTTTTCGTATTCGCCCTTGTAGCAAAAGTTATGGTTTGTAGTTAAATAATTACACATCTCCATCTTGCTAAATATACCAGCAAAATCTTGGGTTACATTCATGTCAAAAAGATAGTAATCATTTTTTTTTGAGTTCGTCTGATATATCTGGTAGTTCATCCAATAAAGTTTCCAACTTAACATCTGCTAGTTCCACTTTGTACGGAAGACATATAGGATTTTGGAATTCTTTATTAATGCTTTCGAAGTCTTCTTTTTCGATAATTCCTTTTACTCCCTGGCCCATTTTGTTAGTGCTTTTCAGAGAAAACGGAAGCTTAGCTTTAACACCATGCCTAGCGGAAACAAATCGGTCAAACTTTCTTAGTAGATAGCTGTTAAACGCACCACAAATTTCTTTTTTTAGGATAAACATCCTTTTATTTGCAGATGTTTGCTTAGCGTCAAAAAGGTCAGAAATTTTAACCAACATTATATTGTCACAAAATGGTTCTGTAATTGGTGTGTGTAGTTTACCAGTCAGCATCTGTTCGCCTTCGACATAACAAATATTACCAATATCTGTCACCAGATTATTGTTGCACATATTTTCTGCCAACAGCCACAATCCAAATTGCTCATTTGTTGGTTTCACTTTATTCCCAAGAAGTTGAGGAACGTTAATCAGCTTCGAGACGCTCATGTTTACCGTTCTATCTACTGCCCAATACTAAATTGAATACGAAAATTGCCATTATGTATCCTACAGAGTGGGGGGGCGCATATTGCCTAAGGTACCCGAATATGTTGGACAGTTCATTTACATTTCCAATGCTCCACCTATAGGTACTACATTGGCCAGGAGGCGAGTTTTTTGTTGCCTGGAAATTTAGAATTTTGCCGAACCCTTGCCGTTCCAGGCAAGGTAGGGATCTTTAACGTGCGTGACAACACTCACACACGGGACCTCCATTTAACCTCTCATCCGAACGAGGGCGTAATTTTTGTGAAAAATGCTCACCTGCCATTTTTCAAGCAGTCGGCCGTGTCGGGATTTGAACCCGGGACCTTGGGATTCGTAGTCTTACGCTTACTACATTGATTCACGTCGACGCCTTAATATGTTGGACATCGCCATATCGCTTACATTCTCTTGTTTAGGAACAGTTTTGTTATCCGAACTAGATCGGTAGGGGTGAGCATCGACATATGTCCGGACATATGTCGGATTTATGTAGGATGTTAGGTGAGGGTGAAATTGCCTCATAGGGTGAAATTGCTTCATAGGGTGAAATTGCCTCCAACGTAGGTCGGAGGCAATTTCATCCTATAAGGTAATTTCACCCTATGAGGCAATTTCGCTCTATGAGGCAATTTCACCCTATGAGGCAATTTCCCTAACCTAACATCTTACATATATCCGACATATATCTGGACATATGTCGATGCGCACCCCTACCGACCTAGGTGGGATAACAAAACTGTTCATAAACAAGAGAATGTAAGCGATATGGCGGTGTCCAACATATTCGGGTACGCGGTATCATAACTCGGGCGGCTCCGTGGCGTAGTAGTATTTGTGTGACTACTACGCCCAAGGTCCCGGGTTCGAACCCCTACACGGTCCGCTTGAAAAATGTTAAGCGAGCATTTTTCACAAAAATACACCCTCGTTCGGATGAGAGGTAAAATGGAGGTCCCGTGTGTGAGTGTTGTCACGCACGTTAAAGATCCCTACCTTGCTTAGAACAGCAAGGGTTCGGCAAAATTACAAATTCTACAGGTAAAAAAAACTCGCTTCCTGATCAATGTAGTGCCTTCGGGTGGAGCATTGGAAAATCACATGTAAGGTATCATAACTCGCGTCATACCAAAAATATACTTTCCAGCTCTGCAAACTAATTTTTATAAATATGAGCACTTTCAGCATGTAAATAGCTAATTATAACAGCTAAGACCTTAAATTGTGATCCTTTAACTCAGAAAGCAATGATAAAATAACGAAATTTATTTTATAAGTTACCTATTCTATAAGTAACTGGAGTTAAATATTATATCAATACTTCGGGGTAACCCTAATTATTAAAGGGTGCAAACAAATCTGAAGCAATTAATTTTAGACGTTATTTCAATCTACTTTGCGTGGCAATTTCCTTCATTATTAAAAGCATGTCGTAACTGATCAATTGCTATATCAACGTGCAGCACGCTTTAATAATTTAAATATCTTAAAATTTTATACTAACTGTAAAACAATCGGTTTCACACGATATACAACTTTAAACCGTTTAAAAAGTCTATTAAACTCAAACATTTCATAATTAACAAAATTCAAGGTATTCAAATTAAATAAAGTCAGAAACTACTTTTCTATTTAATAATAGTTTTCGATGATGCAAATTCACTTGCACTTATTAATTTACCCAACAAAGGTACCGACAAATTTAGTGTTGTTATGGTATTTTACCATGCGTGAGAGAGTTCAGTTTTACATAGGACATCGATCCTCGGAGATACCTCGTCGACACATTGAGTAGACTATAAATGGGTGCAAATATTCTGAAATTGAAAACTTGTAAAACTTTTTAAGAATAGCAAATTGCTTAATTCCGTACCGAGTCCCCGTCTATTTTGTATTCACAAGTTTAAAATCGCACGTGACTACTTTAATGATGTATAAGCAGCATCAAACGGCTCTGGAGCCTCATTTTTGTTTTTCATCTATAGAAATAGTTTTGCTGTCAGCTTACTATAGTATCATCATATACAATTGTTAATACAATAAAGTTTTACACGTTCAAGAAATCGTACATATTTAATACTCGATTTTAAAAACTGTGAAAGATAATTAGTTTTTATCGCTTCAAGTGTAAAAACGCAATTTAGTACACAAAATTGATCTTATTTTTAAAGCAGGGTCACCTTTGCTACGGCTGACATTAATTAACACGGTAATTAATAGGGCAATAAAACTTTTGGATACCATAAATATCTATAACATTTTTATTTATCACAAATACAAGAAGTTCTTGAATTATCACATACAATAACAACAGTGTAATACACAAGAAAAATAAAGAGTCTTTATATCAAGCCAAAACATAAAGAGGGGTACTTTACTTCGAGTTAACAGCCTATAAAACGTATTTACAGAAAATAAATGTTAATATTTAATTAGCATCTATTATTAAAAACTGAAATTGTGACACAACTTGTAAAATAGTGTAGAAATGTTACTTGAAATTCTCATTCAGAGATTACTTTATTTTAGTTTAAACTTGTGCAATAATTTAGTAGCATGTTATGAAAGAAGAGTAAAAACCTCATTTAAAATGTGTACACCATATTTATTATTTTAAGTTGTCATCACCTATTTAGATTTTCTTCTTTTATTTTATATAATTTGTGTATATATTGTATATTTTATAATCGATATTAATTCCTTATTAATTATAATTTAAATAGAATGTGATATATATTTGTACTATGGCAAAAGTAAATAATGTTGCCATCAAGTAGTAAAACACCAACACTGCTAAGCGTGGAAGTACAAAAATTAATTCGAAACTACATCGTAGTTCTATAGATGACTACACAAGTATGTTCTGCCTTTGAGATTTGCGAAATGTTAATAAATGTTATTTGCAAAATAAAAAACCTTCTCGTGCCCTCGCCCGTTTCTTGCCCCAAAGGCAATTCATAATAATTAAAAGACAAGTTTTTGCAAACCACAATTAAGAGTTTGTGTACAGCAAAAGTAAAACTAAGATGCATGTGTAAATAAACTCTTACTAAAGTAATAAAAATTATTCACCAATACAAATCGAGCTACTACTTGTATAGTCATAAACAAAGCAATAACTTTATTCTTTCACAAGGGGAAGAAACATCCATTGACCGGTTTCAGATTTCTTAAGCCTCATCAGTGCGAAATAGTTTCCAACAACCCTATGAAGTAATCAAAGTTATTATACTGATATAAGTTCGAAAGAACCTTTGTACTATGGCAAAAGTAAATAATATCGCCATCAGGTGGTAAAACACCAACACTACCAAGCGTGGAAGTACAAAAGTATTTATCAGTGCTTTGATAATTTGGTCTTTTACATTTATATATAACATAGGTAATAAGTTTTGGTTTAAATTTTCATTATTTTCTAAATCAAAGTTTATTAATTCTCTTTGATGTTCGTACTAGTCAATTTGTAAAGGTACGCTCGGTTTACCTTTTATTGAAAAGAAAATCCGACCTCGCTCTTGAGGCTCCTGGTTTATTCACCATCTTCACATATATCCTATTGTTGTTATTATTGCCATCTGTCTGTAAATTTTCGCTAGTTTCCTTCCTTGGATTACGGTTTTATTCTCAATAACGAAATTCATTATCTCCCTTTCTCCGTCTCTTCTGATGGCATTATTTTGACCCCAGTTGCTTCTCTATACATTACCCCTATCGAATGTTCTGCCATGGCACTTTTTCAGTCCATTATTTTTTTGAAATATAAAATAATTTATGAGTTGGCTCCTTGGTCTGGTCTCCATCCTCGGTGGTTGACTCATTTCATCATATCTCTGTTCACAATATTTTGCAACGCAATGCATTGCCTTACCTTTGTTTCGAAGTGTCCTGCTAAATATGTGATAATTTGCTTGTCCTCTAAAGGCGGATCAAGTTGTTTGGCAATACTAAATTTGTTTATGGCACACAACTTTCATGTAATGCCAGAATCACTGCTGTACTTGCCCATAAGTAAGTTGTTTCTAACCTTAAATTGTAGGTTATCCTCCAAAAATGTTTTAAAAATTTAAGTTCAAAGTCTTTAAAGAAGATTAACTTAACTTCTGTCAGTACAAACAAAATTTCCGTACCACCTTTTAATATGGACATCACGATATTTAACTAAGTTTGTTTATCCCAACTGTCCTGTCAAAGTTTTTGCGTTGTTTAAAAATATATTAGCGTTAAGTTTGTTATCATCATAAAATTTAAATGTTGTTCCAACGGAACACTAGTTGGACTCCATGGCATGGATTCCCTAACATGAATATTTTTAATCTCCATCTTCTAGATCTTCAAAGTTATTGCTCAAGTCGGTTTAAGATTTTCCAAATCATTTCTAGACGTTTTGAATCGCGCTTGACAATTTTCCTCGATTTCATTTATTTTTTGGTCTAAATCTTTAATTTTTTCGTTAGTTTTTTTTTTCACGTGCTCTCTGGTTCGCTTTCATTTGAATAATATCTTCTTTCATGTCCTCAACAATCTGGACCTCTTTTCCTCTTGTAACGAATACAATTACCTGCTTCATTAATATACGCTTTTATTTTAAATATTTATTTAACAAATATTCTTTGTTACACAGAAAATATTAAATTCCTATTGTAGCAATATAATACCAATTCGTTACTTAGAACTCCACTTATGCCTAAAGACTCGAAGTAGAATTTAAGTTTTCTTTTATCTGTGTATGTGTTGATGCAAGTTATGTATTTCAAATGAATTAGATAAGGAAGTAGTATAAATAGAGGTAACGCTAGGCTTAGAGATTAGATCAAGTATGACATCAGTGTTGTAATGTTCTCACGCTAATAAAAATTTTTAAAAAACCGTTTTTGAGAGTGATAAACATAATTGGCGCAGTCAGTACGGGATTTTGGAAATTTTCGAATCGCCGGAAATTTTTCGTTTCAACGATTAACCAAAATCAAGAACCTTGAAAGTGATATATCCATATAGGCAAGCGAAAATTGCTTTGGAAATTGCTTTTAGGAAAATCAACAACTGTTTGTACTTTCGAATTCGAGAAACGAAGATTTTGTTAGCAGTTTGGAGAAGGAACGAAATCGTCCAATCCAGACACCAGCCCAATTTTGGAAGGAACAGAATCGTCTAACCAGGGCACTTAGTTTAAGAAAATCATGCGAACTCAATGCATCATATTAATGTAAGCTAACTTTGAATTTCTATTTCTGATATCTTATAATTGATTTTCAATTGATGAGTGATTGTGATATAAACGACTTAACAGTCTTGATAGAACGTATTAAAATAAGTAACGAGGAAATTTTAGAAGCAAGTTCAGATAACACGAACGTAGATATTCTAGGAATAATTCAAGGGCTCGTTCAAATATTTTGGAAAGCTCAGAAAATAGTATCAGTAATTTAGATAACTTAATTAATTCAAACATGGCAACTGAACAAACAAATTATCAATTGCTAAAATTACATTTAGATTCCATCCCCTTACGATGGAAACCCTCATACCTTGACAATATTTATCGCAAATTGCGAGAACGTAATTAATGTATTTGCTAGTCAAACAAATATTCAGTTAAATAGTTTCTTGCTTAGAGCAATTATAGGTAAATTGATAGGTAGAGCTCAGATATTAATAGGTTCACGCATAGAGTTAAAACTTGGGACGAAATTAAAACGCGTTAAATTTATCTTTTGGAGATCAACGCGATATTGATTGCCTTATCCAGGATTTAATTAGTTTAAGACCAAATAAACATGAAACGCCATATAATTTTGGAATGCGTTGCCAAGACGCAAGGAGTTTAATAATTGCAAAATTAAATTCATTGACCATTTCAGCCGAAGAACGTACTATTAGACTTAAAAGTTATGATGACCTTTCGCTTAAAACATATATTCGTGGATTGCCAATAACCATTCAAACAAATGTTAGATTACGCAACCCTAGTAGTTTAGAACAGGCTATGGGATTAGTTATCGAAGAAGAAAATTTCTTATACTCAACACAGAGAAATAGTAACTTAAATTCAAATTCAAATTTCAAACCCATTTCAAGAGTGACGCCTAGTAGCTATTCAAATCACTCTAACATTCCATTCAGACAAAATTTTAACAATTTCAATTATAGGCACCCAAACACATTTCAAAATAACCAACCTTCATATTCGAAATTTCAAACGCAAAAGCCTCATTTTCAAAACACACATTCGAACAGATTTCACACCCCTGTAAACCATCAAAGAACATTCAATCCAAGTTCCCATTTTAATAACAGGTTTGGTATGCAAAACACGCCATTTAGTAGCAAACAAAATTTTGCAAGTTCATCTCAGAGATTTGCTCAAGTTCATCCAAATAACATATCCAATTTTAATAAAGACGAACCGATGGATACATCTTCTGGAAATACAACTATTAAACCTCAATTTCAATCTCAAAGGTTATACAATCAGAATATAAATAGTTCAAACTGCAATGACCCTTATTTTATAGACCGTGAGAATGATTGTAATACTGCAAACTATAGTGCTTATTGCGATCACGACGACCCGTTCATTCTATGGAAACACACGAGACGTTTCAAACTCAGCCGCTATATAACACCGCTAGAAACTATATCCAGTTTCCTGATAACGCGTGTGAGAATATAAATTACGATGTTAATGATGTAAATCCTACTCAGCAAAATTTTCCACAGGTCATGCCTTGGAACAACGAGAGATAATACACGTAAACACATTCAAGCAAGATTTACCATTTATTATTATTCCTGAAATAAATGCTAGATTTTTAATCGATACTGGTAGCACCCGTAGTTTGATAGATCCTGAAGTAGCACACAAATTTTATACGAATTTCATTTATCCGGAGTTTTTTAATATTCAAACAGCACACAATATCAGCTTTCACAAAGAAGTAGCACGTATACCACTTTTTCAAATCTTTAACGTAAAGGACTATTACAAATTTTTCCTTTTCAAATTTAGTAATAATTTTCAAGGTTTAATTGGAATCGATTTACTTCGACAATTAGGCGCAAATCTTAACTTAAGCCGGAAACAAATAATAACCCCGCATGCAACGATTCCTATTATTCTAAATTTTGAACCAGAAATGAAAATAATCAATTCAAAATTATTCAATAATTGTAACCGAGCGTTGCCGACAAATAATAAAAATCCCAGTACAAATACGTAATGGAGTCGGAATATTAAACCACACGAATTTTGGAAATGGACTTGAAACACAAAAAGCTTTGGTTAGTGTTACCGAAAATTTTGCGACCATTGTAGTTACAAATATAAATGAATATCCCGTTAAAATTTCTATTTTCAACCTTTCGAAATTGAACCCATAAACGATATTGATGTAAATTTTATCGAAAATTTGGAAACAGACCTAGAATTAGACGAACCACAGGACGATAAATTAAAAGGAAATTTGAAAGATCTTCGACTTGATCACTGCAATAAAGAGGAAAAAGATGCTATAAAGAAATTGTGTTTAGAATACCGTGACATATTTTATTGTGAAGGAGTTCCCCTCAGTTTTACTAGTGAAATTAAACATAAAATAAATTTAAAAATGATTCTCCAATTTTACAAAATCATATCGCCTCCCAGAAATTCACCGCAACGAAGCAAAAACACAAATAAAGAAAATGTTAGATCAGGGCATAATTGAAGATAGTGTTTCGCCGTGGTCTTCCCCAATTTGGATAGTGGAGAAAAAGATTGACGCATCTGGTAAACGAAAATGGCGACTTGTAGTAGATAAGAAAAATACCAATGGAGATACTAATCCAGAATTTAAAGTAGAACAAATAGTTTTTAAGAAGAATCCTAAAAAGAGAAACAAAAAAGATAAGGTGTTTTTAGGACCGTATAAAATTACTAAAATATTAGATAAGAATAGGGTAGAAATTTCAAGAGAGAAACAAAAAAATAAGGAAATTACATTAAGTAAAGAAATTATACATATTAAGGAACTAAAAAGACCCCCTGTTACAGATTCGCCCTCTGCACAGTCACAAGACGAATTGCAGCCCAGTTCTTCAATTTAGACGACAACCCCGGACTTCTTCCTCTTCGTTTAGGCACAGCCCAAATAAAAACCGATTTTGGACATTTATTCAAATTTATGATATTGCTAATATTACAAAAACTTTTGACTTTAAAGGCTCAATATGAAGAAATTCAAAATACACTATCATTATCCCCACATGTATTCCAATTCAATCAATCATTTCACAATTCGTATCACACAGTCCAAATTTTAGAAAATAAAATTGAGATACAATTAAAACAATTAAATCCGCTTTGGAATAAACGAGAAAAACGATCTCTTTTTAACGGTGTAGGCTCAGCATTAAAGTTTCTCACCGGAAATTTAGATTATAACGATGGAGAAAGATATGACAATGCCATTTCATCTTTAACTAATAACCAAGAAAAAATCAAATCTTTAATTAATGATCAAATAACTCTATTTCAAACTTCCCTTCAGAATTTCGAAAATAACTCTAAAATATTAGCTCACAATCAATATATTCTAAAAAACCGAATCGAGGAGATTTCAAAAGAAATTAAAAATTTAAGTATTGACAAAGTAGAAACTTTTCATTATTTTGCTCTAGAAAGATTAGCTTTGCAATTTTCCACAAATTTTCAGATTCTATATGATCTATTGGAACGAATCGAAGTTGCTATTACTTTTCTAAATTAAATATTTTCATAATGCTATGGTAGAACCCCATGAACTATTTTCTGAACTAACCACAGCCAGTAAACAGTTACAAGGCAAGAAATTCCCATTCGAAGTGACAGTACTCAATACGTTGCTATTCGAAAAATCATCAATATTAAAAGCTACAGCAAAGATAACAGTATAGTGTTTATTTTGGAAGTACCAATTGTTGAAATGGACGATTTTATCTATTATCATTTGTATCCACTACCTACTCCACATCAGACTTCTTTTAAGATGATCATCCCTAGTGCAAAATACCTTTTGTTAAACGACCACACCTATGCAGTTTCTGACACAAATTGTTATGAAGTCACTCAGGCAGAATTCATTTGCCATCAACTACAAACATCAAAAATTACTTCAACAGCACCATGTGAAATTGAATTAATAAGATACGCCGATAATATACGTAATTGTCACCAAATACCGGTGAAGATAACCACAAAGAAGATTCAAAAACTGGAGAAGAACAAATGGATCATCGTAGTGCCTCATAATTTAGTTGTTATATACAAGTGCGGAAAAGTGAAAACAGCATTCCTATAAACGGTAGCTATTTGCTAGAACTTAAAGATTCTTGTGAAGTGTCAATCGATGAAGTAGTGTTAAAAACTTTTGTTAATGAAATTTCTAGTTATAAGAATATTGTATTACCACGCTTAGAAGTTTATGCCAATAATTCAAAAATGCCAAACTTTGACCTTAAACCTTTAGAAATAGATCCGATACATCTCAATGAATTAAATGAGGTCTATCGAGTTTTGGAAAATGAAAACTAGAATTAAGTAAATTAGAAAGTCCTGTAATCAATTTTAAGAATATTAGCTTTTATACGATAATTTTGTATGTCACTATTATTTTTCTGATATTATATTTAATTTATAGATATTTTTTAAAGAAGTCAATAGCTAAACATGTATACGAAGATAGCACAGAACATGAGACAAGGAACTTTCCTGGACTTTCGAACTCTGGTTCCCCATAGTTCTCATTTAGGGCCGGAGGAGTTATGTATTTCAAATGAATTAGATAAGGAAGTAGTATAAATAGAGGTAACGCTAGGCTTAGAGATTAGATCAAGTATGACATCAGTGTTGTAATGTTCTCACGCTAATAAAAATTTTTAAAAAACCGTTTTTGAGAGTGATAAACATAATTTGCAACAATCCAATTCTGCGCGAGCATGAATAATAAAATTGTCTCGTGGTTAAGGTTCGTCATTTAACATCCGAATGTAATCAGAAAATAAGTATTGAAACGTGGGCCAGCAGGTTTTAAAAACATGCAGTCCCAAAGGCAGGCGAAATGGTGTCGACGTATA
The DNA here is from genome assembly GCA_036346225.1 of Platerodrilus igneus. Classification (NCBI taxonomy): domain Eukaryota; kingdom Metazoa; phylum Arthropoda; class Insecta; order Coleoptera; family Lycidae; genus Platerodrilus; species Platerodrilus igneus. The sequence goes on along the minus strand of JARFIW010001118.1, from coordinate 819,444 downwards.
CCATTACATCAATTTGTAGTTTAATCGAGCTATTGTTACTGTAAAATAAACATCATCTATGGTAGGTGAATAATTTTCAATGTTGCATCCAAATCATTTTCTCGATTCTTTTCAGCGCAAGTTTAATGTGGTTACAGAATAGAAACGCAAGTTTTAGGTCCAATATTGAAACGCAAATTTTATGTAGGTCCAGTATCGAAACAAGTTTTATGTTATACAGTATTAAAACGCAAGTATGAAGCTAATTGTTATAGAGTATTGGAACGCAAATTTTATGTAGACACGTAATATATAAAGTATTGGAGCGCTAAATTTTATGTATCTAATCATTATGAAACACTGAAGCACAATTTTTTGTTATGCAGTATTGAAAGTTCAAAGTCTCAAATGTTGCTATGGAGTATGGTGGAATTTCCCGTAAATTTTGTTTGGTATAGAAGTCAAGCTGTAAAACCTGGCACGTGTGAACTGCGCACACCTGTCGTCGTAAGTACACACGATGGTTGACGAAATCTGATGTCTAGCAGATTATTTGTGGTGAGTCTTCTACAATTCTAATCCAATTTTTGTTTCACGGAATCATTACTGGAAATGTAATAATAATTTTTGTAAATTTTATATAGTGATTTATATTAGTACACGTAATTTTTGTTCAGAATTTAATAATAATATTGCATAAATGTTTTTATGAACACAAAGAAATTTCTAAAAGATAACTTTATTTGAATTTACAAGGTTACACTAAAATGTATCCGTAACTAAGCACGTGACACGTTAATATTTGTTTGTCACATTATAAAATATAATTTTTTTGTCAGTACACTTGAAGTACAGATTAGTTCAAACCATAAGTATATTCGACCTTTAATTCAAGCAATTAAATTAAGTAAAAATGTAGTTCTGCAGTTTAAGGAAAGTCGACATAATTTAATCAATTAAATGTAAACCCAAAAAAGATCCTATTTAGGTGTCAAATACAAAATGTAGAATAATAATGAAAACACTCTAATTCTCCTAGAGAACTATAATAAATTTACACTTACAAAATTCATACAAATAATCAGAGACTACTAGACTTTATTAAAAGTAGATATCTAAAGAATTTCAGTACGTATAAAATTGTACAAATGATGTATATATTTTTTGTAAATCAATAGAAAGTGCAATAGGTTGTTTTAAAACTTTCTTTTATTAAAGTCAACAATAATTTTTCTATAAAAGCAAGCAACCATATTTATAAAATTTTTGTATTGAAGAAGGATAAATTATTTGTATTGTGTTTAAAAAAATTTGAGGTATAATCTTGACTAGTTAATCTTTTTGGAATTTATTTTTTTGTGATAAAGTGACTAAGCTCAAATGTAGCCCTAGCTCTAAAATACTATAAAATGATTAAATTTTCAGATAGTACAAGATCGTCGTTCCAGTTCCAGTTTGCAGAGTCATAAGTAAGTATTATATTTCTATGTTTTGCTCGTTAAGGATATTTTTTCTTTTCAAAGATTTCCGTATCTTATCTTCGGATATATATATATATATATATATATATATATATATATATATATATATTATAATGTATAAGGGAGCTACTAAGAGTTATAAGGGTTGTTTAGTACAAGGTAGAATATGCCAAACAAAAATAATCCACAAATTTGATCACATAGACTTAAAAATGTATGTTTGCCGTATTTTATGTATACTAAAATACCATTCAAATATAGTAGTTGAAATTAAGTGCCAAAAGGTAATTTTAAAATGACTGAGTGACGTAGTAAGATGTGCAGTGCTCAAGGGTTTATGCCAAGTTTGAATTTTAAAAGCCTTTGAAAGTACATTTGCCGTCCAAAAACCGGATGCGTCTATGAATGTAGTAAACATCAACATGCATCCAGGGTCAAGTGTAATTTATTTTGGTCTCATTTTATATAGAATCAACTTTTGGACAATATTTGTAAACTCAAAATTATTAGTTATAACAACGTCAAATGTGATTGGTGGAATGTAAAGATTTAGGACATATATTAGAATTTAATGTGATTATGAAATTGTATAAAAGACATGAACTTTGGTATGTGCGACACGAACGTAGTTATTTGTTATGAACTTTAAGATGTAGTAGGCTAGAAGAGAGTTAACATGGTAGCCTTAGAGAGTAAACAAGGAGATTATTTTCGAACCAATTTTGTAAAAGACGTGTTTTCATAACTGTGCTAATTTGTATCCAGATATTTAAAAGAAAATAAAAGTAGTTGCTTTAAAAGGAGTTTCAATTGAATAAGGTGGTAAAGAAACAAGCATCGGAAGTATAAAGTGAATAGTAGTGATTGTGCGACGGTAAATTATTGGATTTGGAGAGTGGTTTAAAGGTAGCAGGTTATCGAGAGTGGTTATATAGATTTGAAGTGATATTGGAGAGCGGTTTAAAAGTTAGGACATCGAGAGTGGTTATACATAGGAAAGAAGTTGGATATTGGAGAGCGGTTTAAAGGTAGCAGGAGCATCGAGCAAAAAGATACAGGAACGAGTAGATTGGGATCAGATACGGAGAAGCGGACGGATTTATAGAGAAACAAGGATTCGAAGCGAAGATTAGCACAGGGAAGTTGTAGCACTGATTTTTCTAAATTCTAAATTTGGGTTAATCATTTCAGGTATTGGGGAGCAGTTAAAATTCAAGGACACCTGGAAGCGGCACGAAAATTCAAGGACATCAGTGTGAAGACGCATACGGCGATAAGGATTTTGAGCCAGCAGTCAGAAAGGCATCAACGGAGTATAGACCAGGTGAGTGTTGAAATATATCTTTAATACGTCACTTATAGACATACAATTTTGGTAGTAATTTAATTTGGCACAAAGCAACTTTGATCTTATTAGAAATTTTGGCATATACAAAAGTAGAGTATCAATTTTAGTAGTAAAACAAAAGAGTGCACTTTGGTTGGACTTAGCACATCTACTTATAACGGAACCCACTATAAGTAGTTGAACACCCTGAGATTAAGAGCTTAAATAGTCGAGGCATTGCAATAAATAATTAATTAAAAAACCAACCAAACGTTGCGAGTACGGGGCGTGCATTAGGTGTGCACATTTTAAAAATTTATAAAATAAAGAGTGAGTAACTGACAAGTAGCGAGATTTAATAATAGTAAAAGGGAAAGTGGACACATAATATAGGTTGAAGCGCAAAGTAGGGTAGAATATATGTGGCGCCCAACGTGGGGCTGTAAAATATAGGTTTACACCCAAAGTAGAGGGTATAATATATGTGGCAAACCCAACGTGGGGCTGAAAAAAGGCTAGATTGAGTTGAAATTAGACAGAAATAGTAGTAGGATACGGGAGCTTGAGATTAGGTGGGGCCCGTAGTTAGATATTTTCAGGCATACGAGTTCAAAGACAGGCTGCAGAGATGACGGACCCAGCAATGAAACGGATTACGAGATCGGGACTGATATACGGAATTGAAGCAGAAATCACGACACTAAACGATGAAATTAGGACACAGGACATAGAGCTAGACGCAGGAGGAGACATCCAGGAGACGGAGGCGAGGCAGACAGACCCGGAGGCGTCAGACAAGGACACGGACCAGCCGACGGCACCGGAGGTAAGGGTAGCAGAAATCACCGGAACCCAGGACCTAATACGACTCATAATGAGCTTGCAAACAAATTTGCAGAACGATTTTAAAACTTCAAACACGGAACTGAAGGCGGAACTATCGAACAAATTTGAAACGTCACAGATTGAACAAAAAAAGGCAAATACGCATCTAACTAATAAAATAACGACTTTACAAACGACTTTAACAAACCAAATTGAAGAATCACACACCGAACTGAGAAACGAGTTTAGGACGGCACACGCGGAACTGACGGCCAAACTGAATTATACACAGGACTATCTACTCACGCAAATACAAAACGTAAAGGACGACATAAGGACTGAGGTACACGAAAAGATTGACAGAATAGATGACAAATTAGAAAACACACGGGTACAGATTCAGGAGACTTGAACGCGACAAAACGGATCTACGGACCGAAATTAAGACACGCGTAGAGACAGTTGAGGAGACAATGGTCAGTGGTTTTACGACGTTACATTCCGAAATTCAAACATGCGATAAAAGACATTTGACAAACTACAGAAATTTAGGACAAACCTTAGAGACGATACAGACCGAAAATATGAACACTAAGACGCAACTGGACGAAAACTGGACGACAAAGTCACAGTATTAGAAAACCGGGTAGGACATGACGTAAGACAAATACATGAAAAATTGGACGACCTAGAACGACGGCGCATTGGACTGGACTACGGACAGCACATCAAATTGAACCGGGACGCGCTACCTAAATTTGAAGGACGGAGGACAGAACAGCCAATGGGATTTCTAGACAGACTGGACGAGATCGTCGAATCGGAAAATGAAAGAACTAAGTTACAGATAGTAGGGGCGACATTGACAGGGAACGCGGAAAAGTGGCACAACATCATACGCCGACAGTACGACACATACGCGGAATTTCGACGACTATTTATGGAACAGTTCTGGAGCAACACGCACCAGACGTACATACGTACAAATTTGATTACGGGACACTACAGTCGGACACACGGGACTCGCGAAGAATACGCAATCGACAAATTCAACCAGGCACAGCACTTGACACCAAAGTTGGGCGAGGACGACATTGTACTACTACTTGCGGGCCACATGGAGCCGGAAGTGACAAAGATGGTTGTGGTCCATAATGTTAAAACACTGCGGGAATTTTTAGGCGTCATGAGAAACTTCGATTTGGCAACGGCACTGGAGGCAAAAACACGGACTAGTCATTGGGATCAAAACCGGGGTTATAGGAAGACAACCGACGACATACGTACCACGAACAGCGACCCAACCATAGACAGGACAATTTCCATCACGAACATCGACCCAGCTACCGACAGGACTATTTTAACCACGGACACCGAAATCACTGGGGACACGACGGAAACAGGAGACCATACTACAATAGGGAACACCGGGAGAACGACTTACAAAGACAAAACAGGTACCAGCGCGACGACAACGCGGATGACGGTCGAAATACAGGGGGCGGTACACAGAACGGATACAGCCGGACGGACAGGGACGCGAACGTCCACCACATAACGACCAGCGCAAGGACTCAGGACACGGATCAAATTGAAGTGGTGCAGATACACGAGGCACCCTCAGAAAAAAAAACGCAAATTTTTCGAAGAACGAATGTATAGGATTAAAGGTCGACGTGGTTTATAGTTTAAAAGACTTGTTGTTAAATAATTATAATTTGAATAAAAAGAACCTTTTGTTCATTAATATTAGTTTAAGTGAGTGTTTATATGTTGCTTTAGTTGATAGTGGTTCACAGTTGTCGCTGGTAGATGAGAGGGTGGTGATAAAACATGCTGATTTTTTAAAAGGAAGAATAGAAGCGATTGATGGGGTTAATTTATGGTCGGCAATGAATAAAAAGTTAACTACGATTTATAGGATCATCCGTGTACCGATATTTGTAGGGGATAAAAATGCAGGAGAGGCAGAGTTTTTAATTACAAAGGGGTTGCATATAGATTTCATATTAGGAATGGACTTTATAGAGGATTTTGGATTGAATATAGATGGTAAGGATAGGTCGATTCGAATTTTTGATAAAGATAAGTTATGGATGGTGTCTACGGTTAGTGAGGAATATAGGAATGGAGATAATATAGATAAGTCGGGATTAGGAATGGATAGGACAAGTGATTATAGACAGGTTAAAGAACGATTATGTAATATGTTTGTGAGATTAATTAAGGATGAACAGATTGGAAAAGTGAGTATTGAGATAAAGGCGAAGCTAGAAGAATTATTTAATAAATATGTAGGGTTATTTAATGAAGAGCCAAGATTGGCGAGGCGATATATGCATAAGTTAGAGGTCACGGAAGACAACGGGTTTAATACAAAGGTGTATCCAATTCCGTTTGCTATAAGAAATAGGGTTAAAGCCGAGATTAACAAGATGTTACGAGATGGAATAATAGAACCAGCGAAAACTCAATATGTGAACCCGGTAGTTATTGTTCCTAAACCCAATAAAAGGGATATAAGGATTTGTTTGGATGCGAGGAAGTTGAATTCGATTACGAAACCGCAGTATGAACAACCGCAGGGGTTGGATAATTTGTTGTACAAAGTGTACGAGATGAAGTTTTTCAGTAAATTAGATTTAAAAAATTCATTTTGGTTAATTCCGTTGCATGAAGACAGTAAGAAGTTTACAGGGTTTAGTATTGAAGGAGATTTACATGTTTTCTGTAGTTCCGTTTGGGTTAAGTAGTTCTTCAGCAGCACTTGTAAGGGCCATGCAGAAGCTGTTTAATGAGTATGAATGTTTCTGTTCGCACTATGTGGATGATTTGTTGATTTTTTCAAGGAACGAACAAGAACACCTGGAGCATTTAGAAAAGGTGATCCAGAGGCTGGACGAAGGGGGTTTGAAGTTGAACGTGGAGAAATGCGAGTTGTTCAAGAACAAAGTTACATATTTAGGGTTTGAAATCAGTGAGAATGGGATGAAAATTTGTAATAAAAGGTTGGACGAGTTGAAAAATATTGATCAACCAAAGAATGTGAGAGGATTGCGAGGATTTTTAGGGGTTCTAAATTATTATAAACGATTTATACCGCGATATTCTGAGTTGTGTGTGCCGTTGGTGAGTTTATTGAAGAAAAATGAAAGATGGAAATGGACTGCTGATCGAGAGAAGGCGTTCCAGGATTTAAAAAGTGCATTTTATAAAGAGTTGTCATTAAAATATCCAAATTTCAAAGACGAATTTATTTTAAGAACGGATGCGTCGAAGTATGCGATAGGGGCTGAGTTGGTGCAGATCCAGGACGGAGCTGAGGTACCAATTGTATTTATTTCGAGGGTATTAAAAGACTGCGAAACCAGATATGCGACGGCAGAGAAGGAAATGTTGGCTATAGTATATGCAGTGAAAAGTTGCGTTTTTATCTGCTAGGTAACAAATTTTAATAGAATCCGACAACACGGTGGTAACATTTATGAAGAAAAGGAGTTTCTAAACAGCAGGTTGTACAGATGGGCGTTAGTATTACAGGAATACGATTTTGAAATCAAGCACAAACCAGGCAAGGAGAATGTGACGGCGGATTTTCTAAGCAGATCGCAAGTGGAAGAGAATAAAGACGTGAAGGATCGTTTAATTGCTTTGCAGGAGTTCAGGGATGTTGGTCGGTGGACAAACGCCAAGCTTATGGAAACGCAAAGGCACAGTGAGGTGAGCTCGATCCGCGAGAGATTAACAAGCGAGAATGTGGAGGAGTACCGTGGATTTACCATCGTAGGGCAGTTCGTAGTAAAAAGGATAGGTGAGGCAGAGCTGGTAGTGGTATCCAGAGACGCGGCTGTGGAAATTATAGATGAAATTCATTTAAATTTTGGACATATAGGCATAAGAAAAACATTTTTGGTATTCAGGGAGGCGTTTTATGCACGGAACGATATCACGGTGGTTAAAGAAAGGATTAATCGTTGCAAAATTTGTATCTTAGGGAAAGACAAGAACGTGGTGTTGCAGAACGTACCGATGAGTGTGAGCGTGAGCGGACCATTGGAATTGGTAGCTATTGATTACTTAAGCAACCTGATTACGAGTGAACAGGGGTATCGGCACATATTAGTAATGGTGGACGTTTTTTCAAAATTTGTTAAATTATTTCCGGCAAGGCGAAGCAACACGGTGCATGCTTTACAGTCGATTAAAGAATTTGGAAGCCAGGTAGCGAGAATGGAAAGGATTTTGGTAGACAACGCAACTTATTTTAACAACCAAAGATTTAGGAACGGGTTAAATCGAGCGCACATTAAGGTGTCATTTAGCAGTATACGGCATCCGAAAGCAAATCCATGCGAACGATATATACGGGAGGTAATAAAATATCTACGGTTAGCAACGCAAGAGCACCATAATAGATGGGTTAGATATCTGCCGCAGATTGAAAATTTCATGAATTGTGTTACAAAAACGTGTCCGATAACATTGATTCGGAGGATTATACCAGCAAGGCCATGGAGGGAAGAAGTCGAGGTACAAGACATCACAGAGTTGTTGGGCAGTGTTAGACGTAGGATCAAAAGGATGCAGCGTAGGGATATCGAGCGAAGGTGTAGCAGGATCAAAAAAAGGACGACTTTTGAAATAGGAGATATGGTGGTGGTGAAAAGGTTAAGAGTTTCGAACCGCGACAGGAACATTTGCGCGAAGTTGTTGTTTCCTTATGAAGGGCCGTACAAGATCACGCGTATTTTTGCGGAAGGAAATACATTTGAATTAGCTACTATGACAGGGGAATATCGTGGGCGTTTTCACTTGGAAAATCTATACCCATATAAGGTTGTACAGGAAGAGGGTTTAGTAGAATAGTTGTTATATAGTTCATGCGACGGAAAGTTTAGTTTTGTTTTAGTTTATAAGGTAGGTTAGTATGTAGCATAGTGAGACAGACATGTTGAGAATTAAAAATAGGGTTGAATAATTAAAATATGTAGGAATCCGAAAAGGGTTTGTGTAAAAGGAAAGAGGGGGTTTGATTTTAAATAAAACTAGAAATTATGCACACCAGGAAAGAGTAAAGCCGACGCAATTTCCAATTTCATTCAAAATCAGTGGGGCCAATATAATGTATAAGGGAGCTACTAAGAGTTATAAGGGTTGTTTAGTACAAGGTAGAATATGCCAAACAAAAATAATCCACAAATTTGATCACATAGACTTAAAAATGTATGTTTGCCGTATTTTATGTATACTAAAATACCATTCAAATATAGTAGTTGAAATTAAGTGCCAAAAGGTAATTTTAAAATGACTGAGTGACGTAGTAAGATGTGCAGTGCTCAAGGGTTTATGCCGAGTTTGAATTTTAAAAGCCTTTGAAAGTACATTTGCCGTCCAAAAGCCGGATGCGTCTATGAATGTTTACTATCAACATGCATCCAGGGTCAAGTGTAATTTATTTTGGTCTCATTTTATATAGAATCAACTTTTGGACAATATTTGTAAACTCAAAATTATTAGTTATAACAACGTCAAATGTGATTGGTGGAATGTAAAGATTTAGGACATATATTAGAATTTAATGTGATTATGAAATTGTATAAAAGACATGAACTTTGGTATGTGCGACACGAACGTAGTTATTTGTTATGAACTTTAAGATGTAGTAGGCTAGAAGAGAGTTAACATGGTAGCCTTAGAGAGTAAACAAGGGAGATTATTTTCGAACCAATTTTGTAAAAAGACGTGTTTTCATAACTGTGCTAATTTGTATCCAGATATTTAAAAAGAAAATAAAAGTAGTTGTTTTAAAAGGAGTTTCAATTGAATAAGGTGGTAAAGAAACAAGCATCGGAAGTATAAAGTGAATAGTAGTGATTGTGCGACGGTAAATTATTGGATTTGGAGAGTGGTTTAAAGGTAGCAGGTTATCGAGAGTGGTTATATAGATTTGAAGTGATATTGGAGAGCGGTTTAAAAGTTAGGACATCGAGAGTGGTTATACATAGGAAAGAAGTTGGATATTGGAGAGCGGTTTAAAGGTAGCAGGAGCATCGAGCAAAAAGATACAGGAACGAGTAGATTGGGATCAGATACGGAGAAGCGGACGGATTTATAGAGAAAACAAGGATTCGAAGCGAAGATTAGCACAGGGGAAGTTGTAGCACTGATTTTTCTAAATTCTAAATTTGGGTTAATCATTTCAGGTATTGGGGAGCAGTTAAAATTCAAGGACACCTGGAAGCGGCACGAAAATTCAAGGACATCAGTGTGAAGACGCATACGGCGATAAGGATTTTGAGCCAGCAGTCAGAAAGGCATCAACGGAGTATAGACCAGGTGAGTGTTGAAATATATCTTTAATACGTCACTTATAGACATACAATTTTGGTAGTAATTTAATTTGGCACAAAGCAACTTTGATCTTATTAGAAATTTTGGCATATACAAAAGTAGAGTATCAATTTTAGTAGTAAAACAAAAGAGTGCACTTTGGTTGGACTTAGCACATCTACTTATAACGGAACCCACTATAAGTAGTTGAACACCCTGAGATTAAGAGCTTAAATAGTCGAGGCATTGCAATAAATAATTAATTAAAAAACCAACCAAACGTTGCGAGTACGGGGCGTGCATTAGGTGTGCACATTTTAAAATTTATAAAATAAAGAGTGAGTAACTGACAAGTAGCGAGATTTAATAATAGTAAAAGGAAAGTGGACACATAATATAGGTTGAAGCGCAAAGTAGGGTAGAATATATGTGGCGCCCAATGTGGGGCTGTAAAATATAGGTTTACACCCAAAGTAGAGGGTATAATATATGTGGCAAACCCAACGTGGGGCTGAAAAAAGGCTAGATTGAGTTGAAATTAGACAGAAATAGTAGTAGGATACGGGAGCTTGAGATTAGGTGGGGCCCGTAGTTAGATATTTTCAGGCATACGAGTTCAAAGACAGGCTGCAGAGATGACGGACCCAGCAATGAAACGGATTACGAGATCGGGACTGATATACGGAATTGAAGCAGAAATCACGACACTAAACGATGAAATTAGGACACAGGACATAGAGCTAGACGCAGGAGGAGACATCCAGGAGACGGAGGCGAGGCAGACAGACCCGGAGGCGTCAGACAAGGACACGGACCAGCCGACGGCACCGGAGGTAAGGGTAGCAGAAATCACCGGAACCCAGGACCTAATACGACTCATAATGAGCTTGCAAACAAATTTGCAGAACGATTTTAAAACTTCAAACACGGAACTGAAGGCGGAACTATCGAACAAATTTGAAACGTCACAGATTGAACAAAAAAAGGCAAATACGCATCTAACTAATAAAATAACGACTTTACAAACGACTTTAACAAACCAAATTGAAGAATCACACACCGAACTGAGAAACGAGTTTAGGACGGCACACGCGGAACTGACGGCCAAACTGAATTATACACAGGACTATCTACTCACGCAAATACAAAACGTAAAGGACGACATAAGGACTGAGGTACACGAAAAGATTGACAGAATAGATGACAAATTAGAAAACACACGGGTACAGATTCAGGGAGACTTGAACGCGACAAAAACGGATCTACGGACCGAAATTAAGACACGCGTAGAGACAGTTGAGGAGACAATGGTCAGTGGTTTTACGACGTTACATTCCGAAATTCAAACATGCGATAAAAGACATTTGACAAACTACAGAAATTTAGGACAAACCTTAGAGACGATACAGACCGAAAATATGAACACTAAGACGCAACTGGACGAAAAACTGGACGACAAAGTCACAGTATTAGAAAACCGGGTAGGACATGACGTAAGACAAATACATGAAAAATTGGACGACCTAGAACGACGGCGCATTGGACTGGACTACGGACAGCACATCAAATTGAACCGGGACGCGCTACCTAAATTTGAAGGACGGAGGACAGAACAGCCAATGGGATTTCTAGACAGACTGGACGAGATCGTCGAATCGGAAAATGAAAGAACTAAGTTACAGATAGTAGGGGCGACATTGACAGGGAACGCGGAAAAGTGGCACAACATCATACGCCGACAGTACGACACATACGCGGAATTTCGACGACTATTTATGGAACAGTTCTGGAGCAACACGCACCAGACGTACATACGTACAAATTTGATTACGGGACACTACAGTCGGACACACGGGACTCGCGAAGAATACGCAATCGACAAATTCAACCAGGCACAGCACTTGACACCAAAGTTGGGCGAGGACGACATTGTACTACTACTTGCGGGCCACATGGAGCCGAAAGTGACAAAGATGGTTGTGGTCCATAATGTTAAAACACTGCGGGAATTTTAGGCGTCATGAGAAACTTCGATTTGGCAACGGCACTGGAGGCAAAAACACGGACTAGTTATTGGGATCAAAACCGGGGTTATAGGGAAGACAACCGACGACATACGTACCACGAACAGCGACCCAACCATAGACAGGACAATTTCCATCACGAACATCGACCCAACTACCGACAGGACTATTTTAACCACGGACACCGAAATCACTGGGGACACGACGGAAACAGGAGACCATACTACAATAGGGAACACCGGGAGAACGACTTACAAAGACAAAACAGGCACCCGCACGACGACAACGCGGATGACGGTCGAATTACAGGGGGCGGTACACAGAACGGATACAGCCGGACGGACAGGGACGCGAACGTCCACCACATAACGACCAGCGCAAGGACTCAGGACACGGATCAAATTGAAGTGGTGCAGATACACGAGGCACCCTCAGGACAAAAAAAAACGCAAATTTTGGAAGAACGAATGTATAGGATTAAAGGTCGACGTGGTTTATAGTTTAAAAGACTTGTTGTTAAATAATTATAATTTGAATAAAAGAACCTTTTGTTCATTAATATTAGTTTAAGTGAGTGTTTATATGTTGCTTTAGTTGATAGTGGTTCACAGTTGTCGCTGGTAGATGAGAGGGTGGTGATAAAACATGCTGATTTTTTAAAAGGAAGAATAGAAGCGATTGATGGGGTTAATTTATGGTCGGCAATGAATAAAAAGTTAACAACGATTTATAGGATCATCCGTGTACCGATATTTGTAGGGATAAAAATGCAGGAGAGGCAGAGTTTTTAATTACAAAGGGGTTGCATATAGATTTCATATTAGGAATGGACTTTATAGAGGATTTTGGATTGAATATAGATGGTAAGGATAGGTCGATTCGAATTTTTGATAAAGATAAGTTATGGATGGTGTCTACGGTTAGTGAGGAATATAGGAATGGAGATAATATAGATAAGTCGGGATTAGGAATGGATAGGACAAGTGATTATAGACAGGTTAAAGAACGATTATGTAATATGTTTGTGAGATTAATTAAGGATGAACAGATTGGAAAAGTGAGTATTGAGATAAAGGCGAAGCTAGAAGAATTATTTAATAAATATGTAGGGTTATTTAATGAAGAGCCAAGATTGGCGAGGCGATATATGCATAAGTTAGAGGTCACGGAAGACAACGGGTTTAATACAAAGGTGTATCCAATTCCGTTTGCTATAAGAAATAGGGTTAAAGCCGAGATTAACAAGATGTTACGAGATGGAATAATAGAACCAGCGAAAACTCAATATATGAACCCGGTAGTTATTGTTCCTAAACCCAATAAAAGGGATATAAGGATTTGTTTGGATGCGAGGAAGTTGAATTCGATTACGAAACCGCAGTATGAACAACCGCAGGGGTTGGATAATTTGTTGTACAAAGTGTACGAGATGAAGTTTTTCAGTAAATTAGATTTAAAAAATTCATTTTGGTTAATTCCGTTGCATGAAGACAGTAAGAAGTTTACAGGGTTTAGTATTGAAGGAGAGATTTACATGTTTTCTGTAGTTCCGTTTGGGTTAAGTAGTTCTTCAGCAGCACTTGTAAGGGCCATGCAGAAGCTGTTTAATGAGTATGAATGTTTCTGTTCGCACTATGTGGATGATTTGTTGATTTTTTCAAGGAACGAACAAGAACACCTGGAGCATTTAGAAAAGGTGATCCAGAGGCTGGACGAAGGGGGTTTGAAGTTGAACGTGGAGAAATGCGAGTTGTTCAAGAACAAAGTTACATATTTAGGGTTTGAAATCAGTGAGAATGGGATGAAAATTTGTAATAAAAGGTTGGACGAGTTGAAAAATATTGATCAACCAAAGAATGTGAGAGGATTGCGAGGATTTTTAGGGGTTCTAAATTATTATAAACGATTTATACCGCGATATTCTGAGTTGTGTGTGCCGTTGGTGAGTTTATTGAAGAAAAATGAAAGATGGAAATGGACTGCTGATCGAGAGAAGGCGTTCCAGGATTTAAAAAGTGCATTTTATAAAGAGTTGTCATTAAAATATCCAAATTTCAAAGACGAATTTATTTTAAGAACGGATGCGTCGAAGTATGCGATAGGGGCTGAGTTGGTGCAGATCCAGGACGGAGCTGAGGTACCAATTGTATTTATTTCGAGGGTATTAAAAGACTGCGAAACCAGATATGCGACGGCAGAGAAGGAAATGTTGGCTATAGTATATGCAGTGAAAAAGTTGCGTTTTTATCTGCTAGGTAACAAATTTTTAATAGAATCCGACAACACGGTGGTAACATTTATGAAGAAAAAGGAGTTTCTAAACAGCAGGTTGTACAGATGGGCGTTAGTATTACAGGAATACGATTTTGAAATCAAGCACAAACCAGGCAAGGAGAATGTGACGGCGGATTTTCTAAGCAGATCGCAAGTGGAAGAGAATAAAGACGTGAAGGATCGTTTAATTGCTTTGCAGGAGTTCAGGGATGTTGGTCGGTGGACAAACGCCAAGCTTATGGAAACGCAAAGGCACAGTGAGGTGAGCTCGATCCGCGAGAGATTAACAAGCGAGAATGTGGAGGAGTACCGTGGATTTACCATCGTAGGGCAGTTCGTAGTAAAAAGGATAGGTGAGGCAGAGCTGGTAGTGGTATCCAGAGACGCGGCTGTGGAAATTATAGATGAAATTCATTTAAATTTTGGACATATAGGCATAAGAAAAACATTTTTGGTATTCAGGGAGGCGTTTTATGCACGGAACGATATCACGGTGGTTAAAGAAAGGATTAATCGTTGTAAAATTTGTATCTTAGGGAAAGACAAGCACGTGGTGTTGCAGAACGTACCGATGAGTGTGAGCGTGAGCGGACCATTGGAATTGGTAGCTATTGATTACTTAAGCAACCTGATTACGAGTGAACAAAGGTATCGGCACATATTAGTAATGGTGGACGTTTTTTCAAAATTTGTTAAATTATTTCCGGCAAGGCGAAGCAACACGGTGCATGCTTTACAGTCGATTAAAGAATTTGGAAGCCAGGTAGCGAGAATGGAAAGGATTTTGGTAGACAACGCAACTTATTTTAACAACCAAAGATTTAGGAACGGGTTAAATCGAGCGCACATTAAGGTGTCATTTAGCAGTATACGGCATCCGAAAGCAAATCCATGCGAACGATATATACGGGAGGTAATAAAATATCTACGGTTAGCAACGCAAGAGCACCATAATAGATGGGTTAGATATCTGCCGCAGATTGAAAATTTCATGAATTGTGTTACAAAAACGTGTCCGATAACATTGATTCGGAGGATTATACCAGCAAGGCCATGGAGGGAAGAAGTCGAGGTACAAGACATCACAGAGTTGTTGGGCAGTGTTAGACGTAGGATCAAAAGGATGCAGCGTAGGGATATCGAGCGAAGGTGTAGCAGGATCAAAAAAAGGACGACTTTTGAAATAGGAGATATGGTGGTGGTGAAAAGGTTAAGAGTTTCGAACCGCGACAGGAACATTTGCGCGAAGTTGTTGTTTCCTTATGAAGGGCCGTACAAGATCACGCGTATTTTTGCGGAAGGAAATACATTTGAATTAGCTACTATGACAGGGGAATATCGTGGGCGTTTTCACTTGGAAAATCTATACCCATATAAGGTTGTACAGGAAGAGGGTTTAGTAGAATAGTTGTTATATAGTTCATGCGACGGAAAGTTTAGTTTTGTTTTAGTTTATAAGGTAGGTTAGTATGTAGCATAGTGAGACAGACATGTTGAGAATTAAAAATAGGGGTTGAATAATTAAAATATGTAGGAATCCGAAAAGGGGTTTGTGTAAAAAGGAAAGAGGGGGTTTGATTTTAAATAAAACTAGAAATTATGCACACCAGGAAAGAGTAAAGCCGACGCAATTTCCAATTTCATTCAAAATCAGTGGGGCCAATATAATGTATAAGGGAGCTACTAAGAGTTATAAGGGTTGTTTAGTACAAGGTAGAATATGCCAAACAAAAATAATCCACAAATTTGATCACATAGACTTAAAAATGTATGTTTGCCGTATTTTATGTATACTAAAATACCATTCAAATATAGTAGTTGAAATTAAGTGCCAAAAGGTAATTTTAAAATGACTGAGTGACGTAGTAAGATGTGCAGTGCTCAAGGGTTTATGCCGAGTTTGAATTTTAAAAGCCTTTGAAAGTACATTTGCCGTCCAAAAGCCGGATGCGTCTATGAATGTTTACTATCAACATGCATCCAGGGTCAAGTGTAATTTATTTTGGTCTCATTTATATAGAATCAACTTTTGGACAATATTTGTAAACTCAAAATTATTAGTTATAACAACGTCAAATGTGATTGGTGGAATGTAAAGATTTAGGACATATATTAGAATTTAATGTGATTATGAAATTGTATAAAAGACATGAACTTTGGTATGTGCGACACGAACGTAGTTATTTGTTATGAACTTTAAGATGTAGTAGGCTAGAAGAGAGTTAACATGGTAGCCTTAGAGAGTAAACAAGGAGATTATTTTCGAACCAATTTTGTAAAAGACGTGTTTTCATAACTGTGCTAATTTGTATCCAGATATTTAAAAAGAAAATAAAAGTAGTTGTTTTAAAAGGAGTTTCAATTGAATAAGGTGGTAAAGAAACAAGCATCGGAAGTATAGAGTGAATAGTAGTGATTGTGCGACGGTAAATTATTGGATTTGGAGAGTGGTTTAAAGGTAGCAGGTTATCGAGAGTGGTTATATAGATTTGAAGTGATATTGGAGAGCGGTTTAAAAGTTAGAAGGACATCGAGAGTGGTTATACATAGGAAAGAAGTTGGATATTGGAGAGCGGTTTAAAGGTAGCAGGAGCATCGAGCAAAAAGATACAGGAACGAGTAGATTGGGATCAGATACGGAGAAGCGGACGGATTTATAGAGAAAACAAGGATTCGAAGCGGAGATTAGCACAGGGGAAGTTGTAGCACTGATTTTTCTAAATTCTAAATTTGGGTTAATCATTTCAGGTATTGGGGAGCAGTTAAAATTCAAGGACACCTGGAAGCGGCACGAAAATTCAAGGACATCAGTGTGAAGACGCATACGGCGATAAGGATTTTGAGCCAGCAGTCAGAAAGGCATCAACGGAGTATAGACCAGGTGAGTGTTGAAATATATCTTTAATACGTCACTTATAGACATACAATTTTGGTAGTAATTTAATTTGGCACAAAGCAACTTTGATCTTATTAGAAATTTTGGCATATACAAAAGTAGAGTATCAATTTTAGTAGTAAAACAAAAGAGTGCACTTTGGTTGGACTTAGCACATCTACTTATAACGGAACCCACTATAAGTAGTTGAACACCCTGAGATTAAGAGCTTAAATAGTCGAGGCATTGCAATAAATAATTAATTAAAGAACCAACCAAACGTTGCGAGTACGGGGCGTGCATTAGGTGTGCACATTTTAACAATTTATAAAATAAAGAGTGAGTAACTGACAAGTAGCGAGATTTAATAATAGTAAAAGGGAAAGTGGACACATAATATAGGTTGAAGCGCAAAGTAGGGTAGAATAATATATATATATATATATATATATATATATATATTAGGTAGTTAATTACACAATGTAAGTTGATAAATACTATCGTATTATAGTGAATAAGATGAAATAATAACTTAGACCTTTATGCAAAGCCAAAATGATCATTTCAAATCGAGCTAGTAATTGAAAGATGGAAAATTTAAGGTCTTGGACAGGACTTGAACCTGTATCCTGGTTTTGCCGGAACCATGCGTTTACCAATTACGCCACCGAGACCGATGACGACAATTGGGAAATTCACAAATTTAAATCGTGTACACGACGATATATAAACCTAACTTTCAATTACGTTCGGCATTTTTGTCAATCATATCTGACATTGCCAAGTGTTTGACTTATGTTAGTTATAGACAGGAAGCTACGTTCAAAATTATGGCTATAAGCCAAGTATTAAATATATAAATATTTTAGGTAGTTAATTACACAAGGTAAGTTGATAAATACTATCGTATTATAGTGAATAAGATGAAATAATAACTTAGACTTTAAAAATTGTAAATTTTCCAATTGTCGTCATCGGTCTCGGTGGCGTAATTGAAAGTTATGTTTATATATCGTTGTGTACACAATTTAAATTCGTAAATTTCTCAATTGTCGTCATCGGTCTCGGTGGCGTAATTGATAAACGCATGATTCCGGCAAAACCAGGATACAGGTTCAAGTCCTGTCCAAGACCTTATATTTTCCATCTCTAAATTACTAGCTCGATTTGAAATGATCATTTTGGCTTTGCATAAAAGTCTAAGTTATTATTTCATCTTATTCACTATAATACGATATATATATCTATATCTATATATATATATACATTAATCGACTGCTCAATGAAGAATATTTTGATTATCAGTTGTTAGTTTATGTTCTTGGGATTTATTGAAAGCTAACAACTAATGAGCACTTTATATCGTTTGGATATTGATTGTATTGCCATGTAAAGCTTGCTAAATGAAATATAGTGAACATAATTCTGGATGCGGTGCTAGATTGATTTGTATATTGGTCAATTATAACAGTTATGTAATTTATAGTTGTCAAAATAACGAATGCGATTTAACATCGTCAAACACGACAGAAGATATTATTATCGTCAATCCCTTCAATTTAAAATACCTACTGCAACAACAAATTTCGCATTACGTCAAAGGGCTTAAAACAACTGGGATCAGCGTTCACTTTCAATTTACTGTTGTGGAAGGTAATATCTCTATTGAAAGTTGAAACCTATGTTAGCTGATGGTTTATGACATTAAGCTGAGAACCGTGAAGCGTTCGACGCTAAAAAGCATCGACGAAATATTTTTTAAAACACAATTTGTATAGTATTTCCTAAGGCTCCAAGCAACACAAACATAAACAAGGCTTTCACGATTCAAATAATGGCAGGAGCAATTCAGTCCAAAGTTTTATTATTTCAAGCTATTATCTTTGTGTGTCGATACTAATTTGTGACCATCCAATGAACAATTTTTCACAATGAAGAAAAAAATGGTATGGTGTGAACTTTTTCTCAAGAACTTCCATGTTACTTTCATTAAAGTTGTAGGATGATAGCTTCTAGTTTGCGTAAAAGCTGTCAGCACCAATATATATTCTAAAAGGCATTTTAAATATTAACACTAATTAGTTGAAACGAATGTAATTTACTTCTAACGAAAAATATATCAAAGCGTATCTTGTTTGCGTGCATCAGCATGAAAGCACTGCACTTAAAAGCTTTCAACTGGCGGGAAAGTTTTTTTGAAGAATTATATTATCGGTGATGTGTTTTGTGCAAATTTTAGAAGATAATGAAAATGGACAATTTTTGCTTTAAAATCAGAAGTTTGGTTTATTATGCTTCAATGTTACCAATAATTTTGGATGCAACCATCAAATCGTCTGGATGTGAATTAAATACATTTTAAATGTATTTGAAGCTTTAAATAATACCGGAGAAGCCCAATGGAGTGGAGGTGCCGGTAAGGCAAAGACACAGTGACTTCGCCATACGCCTCCTCCCGCGCAACGAACTGTAACTGTAGAAAAATTGAACTGTAGAAAAAGGTACCAAAAACGTTTCGTAAGTTACTTGGATAAATAAAACTATAAACTAATTGTGTAAATAACAATTTTGTACATTTTTCTGTTTCAATGGTCATAATTAATACCATAATATGTGTCAGAAAGCAACCGTCAAAGACACTAAAATGTTGTGTAATTACTATGCTTAAAATAATTATGTATTTGTATATTTGCATATGCAAATGCATATTTTAGAAATGCATATTTTAATTCTTTGCTGTATTTTCTGTTTAAAAACTGCAGATATATAATCATTTCGTATTATTGTACTTCTAAAGATATTTCCTGTTTACAATGTTGACGAGGATCGAGGATTAGCCGATTTTTTTTGATAAAAGAAAGCAGTAAAATTCTCTAGTACCTAAACCTTTAGAATACATAACCGTATTCAAAACTAAATAGCCAAGAGGTTGCGATAATAAACAGGTTACATTTTTAATTGTAGGTATTCAACTACAAAGGATGAACACTATAATTTGAATAACGGCCGCTATACTTGCGGCCACGTCCCCAATGCTCCACCCGGAAGTACTACATTGGGTTTAAACGCGAAAAATAATCGTGCTTCTAATTCATTCTAACTTCATAGTTAATCCACCCTAAACAAAAAACTAAATAAAAATCTAACAAACCTAAAAATCTAACAAACTCTAACAATCTAACAATCTAACAAACCTAAAAATCTGACAAACTGAAACAAAAACTAAAAACAAAAACTAAAAACAGGGTTGGAAATAATGGTATCCCTAGCGCTGACTTTGGAGTGTACCCGATCAACAAGACACAAGCAAAAATGAGAGGGGGAGGGATCCGTAATACCGGATAGCAGACGCCGGCTCTGCTTACCACTGCGACCTGAAGGGTCGTCTTAAAACTATCCAAATCTAGCTAACTAATTTAAATCCATCCCTAGCTTTCCCTATCATTCCCTAACTGATTTATATTATGATTACAATCTTCACAAATCTACTCTTCCTTCCCAAATATATACTGCAACCAAAATGGCGACAGAACGTCAAACAAAACAAATATGCCACAAAATACTACAATACATGCTAATAAATATAAAGTGTAAATATAAAATATAAATAAATATAATTATATAAATATATAAATAAATGTCTAATAAGCGTTAAGCATATAGCAGTGCACAAAATAGCAAAAGCATCACCCTATTTATCAGGTGCACTCGCACAAGCATTATGTCGGCTAGCGCCATTACGCACAAAACGTGCTTGTTAAATTATTTCAAAAACTACTAATTAATGTAAATCTATGCTTGTGCGAGTACAGCCGCCACAGTTTAAGTCTTACCTCGATAATAAAATTCTCCAGCATCCGAAGATCTGGTCGTCTGCCTACATCTAACTGTAACTTACTTCTAAGGGGAAGATGGGGTGCACTGTTAAAGTCCTGGTGGGTATGCACTAAATGTTCTTTGGGGGGATCACAATCACTATCACTATCACTTCACTTTCAAGTCCTGGGGGGGATGCGCGGTTTCACTCTATTTTATTATCTTTGTTTATTTTATTGATTTAATTTAATGAGGGTTTCTGATTTATTTGTTATTGTTTATCTGTTATTATTTATTCCCGATTTCCCGAATATCCGCACATAATTATGAAGATAAGCAGTGACTGTATTAATGGTGTGTGGGGTTTCTCGTGCATATTGGACATTTGGGTATAATTATCATGTTATTTTTTTTTTTTTTTTTTATTTTTTATATCAGGTTTTGGTTATATCTATGCTCGTATCCTTACTCACGCCAAGTCAATCTAAAATTTTCCAATCCTCCCACCAACCCCACCGAATTTTACACGCGGTTGTCATTGTCCAATCTCGCGACCCTTCCCGTGAATTCTTTTAAAACTGTCCAGAACGCCTTCTGGTTAACCACTTCCCCGACTTCCTCTAGGTTCTTTGGCCATGCCAGACCTAGGATAGCTAGTTTGCTATCAGCCAACCCTCGATTTCCCGCCTCAAGCGGGCAGTCAAAGAGCACGTGCTCTGCGCTTTCCGAACCTTCACCGCATTCGCAGCGGTCGCTGTTTGTTAGACCGAACCTTTGTAAATACGCCTTCAGGGCGCCGTGCCCTGTTATCAACTGCACTATTTTGTGATCGAGCTTAACCTCGATCCTACCTCTAGCTTCTATGCTCGGTATGAATTTGTGGGACAACCTGCCCGTGGCAGCGTTGTTCCACCTCTCTTCCCATTGTCGAATTGATTTTTCGAGCAGCTTTCTTTTGATTAAAGACCTCGGTATCGACGAATGTGATATCCGAAAGTCGCCCTTCGCGGCCTCTTTAGCTAATTCGTCAGCCCTATCATTTTCTACGTTACCATCGTGCGACCTAACCCAACAGAACTTTAAACGTCGAAACTCGAGCGCTGTATGCGCTATTCTCCAGACGTCCGCCTAGAGGTCTGTCGAGGTGTTCATGTTAGTTAATGCCGTCAGCGCTGATTTACTGTCGCTGATTATATAATAATCGTCTCTGCCCATGTGATTTATTACGTAATCGATAGTCTCTCGTATGGCTATCAATTCGCACTGGAAGATAGTGCTCCAGTTCGCGAGTTTGATTTGCAACCGAAACACCTCCCTTTCCTGTTTAAACACGACAAACGCCGCGCCTGCTTGCCCGTCATCCATCCGTGAACAGTCCGTGTAAATTCTGATACCCGTCGCGTCCCGATCTCTTTCAACAAACTCGATTCCTCTAATATCGGCCGGGTGCCCCAACTCTGATACCACGATCTTTCTTGCAACGTCTCTATTACTAAGATTAATATCTTCGATAATTTCGCGCCCTTTCCCTATATCTATAAGTCTCCTATCTCTAATCTCCCTAACGACATATTCGATAGGGAGAGTCCTACTGATCACCAGGACAGCCTCTGTGGAGGTGGTCCTGTATGCCCTCGCCGCCTTTACCGCGGTTATACGTTGCACGCTCGTTAATTGACGCATCTCCCGGACTTTACAACCTTCCGCCCATACGGATGCTGCGTACAGCATTGCCTGTTCAATTGCTCCGGCATAGACCGTCCTCAGCGATTCGCCCCTGAAACCCCACTTTATTTTAGCCGCCGCCATCATTCTATTTGATATTTCGCCGCCCTTACTTTTAACGTATTGTACGTGCGCTTTCCAATTTAATTTATTGTCGATCTTGACGCCGAGGTAGGTAATACAATCTTTAAACGGGATTTTCTCCCCTCCTAGCTCTAGCCTAGGAGGTCTCTGTCCTGGTTTCGTGCCGAAATAAAGCGCCTCTGACTTTGCCGTGTTAAATTTTAATTTTACCGCCTGCGACCATTCGTGTAATTTCTTAAGCGCGTCGGTCGGTTTTGTGCGCATATCCATTAACAATCTCGATCTTACAATTAAAAGTGTGTCATCCGCAAATCCAACGATTGAGCATCCTGCGGGCAACTTGACCCGAAAGATGCTCTCATACAACAACTTCCAAAATGTGGGACCAGAACATGACCCCTGCGGGCATCCCCTTTCCACCTCACGCGACAGAACTTCACACGAAATTTCAACTTGTGCCAAACGCCCCGACAAATAACTCTTGACCAAAGACATCAAGTTTCGCGGACAACCCCTACGATCTAACTCGCAAACGATTAATGGCCACCAGGCAGCATCAAATGCTCTTGAAATGTCCAAAGCAATAACGACACAGTACTCTTTAGCATCTCTCGCCTGCTTTATTTCCCCGACAACAAACTCTAACGCGTCGATAGTCGACTTGCCCTCCACGAAACCAAACTGTCGGTTATTAAAACCGCCGCTGTCTTGCACTAGGTGCTCAACACGCGTAGTCATAACGCGATCTAAAACTTTCCCAGCACCGGTAACAAGCTAATTGGACGATAGCTGCCCGGATCTGACGCAACCGCCTTTTTAGGTTTAGGTATAAATTTCACGTTCTGGATTTTCCAGCAACGCGGAGAAACTCCCCTTTCTAAACAAAGATTAAACAACCCGAAAAAGACACACGGGGCTAACAGGCACGCCTCCAGAGCTGCGTCTGAAGTGATTCCATCATGCCCCGGTGCCTTCTTAGGGTTCAACCTCCAAAGAGCTCTGACGACCTCGTGAACTAGGATTGCCCTATCGGCACCTGTTCCTTGCGCCTTTGCAGCTTTCCGACGTACTAAATCGTGCGACCCTTCATCCTCCTCGGGATTATCCGATGGGAAAAATTTCTCTAGTAAATATTCCGCTGTGGTTTTAAAACCTTCCGTGTATTCGCCATTTGTTTTCTTTATATTACTGAGCGCGATTTTTTTGTTGTTTTCCTCTAATTACGCGGTATGCGGTTCCCCAGGGTTCTTTCTCCGAGTTTTGCGTGCAGAATTCTTTAAATTTATTCGTTCGCGTTTCTTCTATTAATATTTTATATTCGCGCTAACTTTGATTATATTCTATTCTCCATTGTTCTCTTATATCTCCCGAGGCGTGTTGATAGCGGCGCCTTAGGTTATGCGTTTCTGCCCGCTTGGTGGTTAGTTCTCGGGTCCACCAGGGTAGGTGAGCATTTTTCACAAAAATTACGCCCTCGTTCGGATGAGAGGTTAAATGGAGGTCCCGTGTGTGAGTGTTGTCATGCACGTTAAAGATTCCTACCTTGCCTGGAACGGCAAGGGTTCTGCAAAATTCTAAATTTCTAGGCAACAAAAAACTCGCCTCCTGGCCAATGTAGTGCCTACTGGTGGAGCATTGGAAAAGTAAATGAACGGTCCACCAGGGTACGCTGTCTTTAAATGTCTTCTTTCGCGGCATAGAGTACGACGACGCGTCTACCACCGCGTCGTTTAATTTTTTCGCGAGTGTTTCCACTTCGACTGCCTCTCGGCAGTTAAATAGCTCATTTTCGAGCAAAGGGATACTTTCGTCAAATTTTTATTTAAATCGCTCCCAATTTGCTTTTTTATTACAGAACCGCGGAAATATAGTTAGCTGCTCGTTTGCGCTTGTTTTGATTTCAACGTCCCATGTTATTAATTTATGGTCAGAGAGCGTTTCCTCGTCCGACCTTAATTTCCAATTACAAATCGTTTCTAACATTTCGTGCGAGACTGCAGTAATATCTATAAAACTGCTGCCTCTATGCCCCCCAAACGTAGGTGAATCATTAGTGTTTATCACACTAAGGTCCCATTCTGTAAAAAGATCAGCAACCTGCGAGCCTCTATCGTCTTCGATAGGGTTGCCCCATAGTGGCGACTTGGCATTAAAATCTCCCCCGATGATTAGATTTTTAATTCTGCCGATTTTACGAATAATATTATCTACTTGAATTATCAAGTCTTCGGTTTGGGGATTTTCCCGCCGGGAATCGATCGGCGGGAGGTACGCGCTTATTACGTAGAACGCATTTCCTCCTGATTTGATTTCGGCCGTCGTTAAAAATTCGTTCGATAAATTATTTAATATAATTCCGGCGCACGTCTCATTATTTATTATTATCCCGCTACGCGGTCGTTCACCATTCGCATTTAATACGGTAACCCCCTTCCCAAAATCTGTTATTTTGTGGCTATACAGGTGCGGTTCCTGTATAAACCCGATGTCGATATTATTTTCGATGAATAACTTTACGAAGTTATTTGTTGCCCCTCTACCTTTCCCGAGATTTAGTTGCGCGAATTTAATCTTCTTGCTTCTTATGGACTTTGTTTTATCTTCACAGTCCATAATCGATGTTTCGTGTGATTGCGTTCTTCAGACGCTGCATCGTGGGGCATCTGCTCGACTTGGCGTCGTGGCGCGTATCGACCTTCGCGCCACCGCCAGTTCTGTCGTTTGCCCTAGCGCAAACCACACAGCAGGGGACTGCCTTCCGGCAATTCTTAAATTCATGCCCGACCTCGGCACAGTTACCGTACCACTGTACCTTCTCCCTGCATTCCATCGATCGATGGCCGTACTCGTAGCACCGGTAACACTGGGTCATTGAGAAGTGGTCCCGGGCCCATACTCTTCGGCACCTGAGGTTTATAGCATCGACTAATATACGCTTTCGAAGTGTGGGGGTCACTTCGAAAACTACGTTTGCGAAGGGATCCCTAGGGTCCTTTCCGCCAAACCTAAACTTCTCTCTCAGTTGGTCTTCTAGCTTCAAATCGCCGAAGCGGGGATTTTGGCTCGCAATCAACCGCACGAGCTCTTCAGCCTTCATCCCCGCTTCGACCCCCGGAAGAACGTGGACGTTTCTTCTCGATGGTCTTCGCCACGAGTTCTTTGCAGTTACCGCCGACCTTCAACTGCAGCTTCTTGGCGTCGTCGCGACCTGCGCACTCCACAACGACACCGCCCCGGCGCGTTCTACGAGCTCCGACCACAACAAACCCATCTCGAGCGGGATCGACCTTCTGCTTCAGGGTCGTCATCACGTCGTCATTCTGGCCTGGCTTGGCGTCGACCCTGACAGCAAACGTAGGGGTAGAACCTGAAGCTGCAGCGGCGTAGGAAACCTTGCGCTGCACCGACGCACCCTGACTCTGGCTTCCTGAAACGATAAAATTCGTCGCCGGACTTCCCCCGACAACACCAGCTCTCCCTGAACCATCTAGGCAAAGACGAAGCGCCCTAACCATACCTATTATAAGTTGGTTTGTAACGTCGCGGATATCATCCACGGCGTGCCGAACCATCTTCCTGTCCTCCACGACTATAGTGGCGGAAGACGTCGGTACCTTCCCATAGACGACAGCGTGCGCCTTCCTCACCCTAAACTTCAAGAGCTCCAGCTCATCGAGGTCGCTAGCATCAACGCTAACGTTGCTGCTAGTCGACATCGTGCGCTGGGCTCTCAAAGTAGAGGGCAATTCTGGCGCCGCAACCACCACGGGAGGCCCCGACACGACCGCCGCAGACACAGGCTCCTCTACCTCCTCCTGAATCCCTAACATAACATCCTTTAACACTACCTTCAGCTGTTTCCCCCCAACAGCGCCCTCAGCCTCCGACCGATCTTCCCTCTTCTTCCTGGGCAACGGCTCCTCGTCGCGGTGGACGACCATGCTGACAAAACTAACAAAAAAGAATGTTGCCTAAAACGCAGCTCAAAAAACGACTTGACCGTTACGACGCTAGAAGAGTCCAAAACGTTGGCCCAATAAAAATGTTTTGTTTAAAGGTGAACCGTAAGCAACCTTGTATTTATTTAAACTTCAAACCGCCCAATTAAATATTAAATTTTAACAAAAATACAGCGAGCACTAAGAGTCAAAAAACAACTAAAACCAAATAAATTCCCTAACGCAATAAAAATATCTCGATTTAAAATGTACCGTAAAGAACACTATTTATTTATTTTAAATTATAGAACCGCCAAATCTAATTTAAATAAATTAATTACTTCAAATTATCAAAATATCTAATTTATAAATAACAACACTTTATTTTTAAATGTAATTAACAAATAAAGCCGAGCGCAATCGGAATGCGGTAACCGGAAATGACCTTTCACTTAATCACTTGTAACTAGCACAACCTGTAACTGTTACACCGCTTAATTACACCAAAAATCGATTTAAAGGAACTTTTAAGTACGCGTATACTTAAATTACGGAAAATTTATATTAAAATTGTTTTAAAATTTACAGTTTTTGAGTTATTTATTTGATTTAAAAAGGCTAGATTTTTGTTTTTAGGTTATTATTTGATTATACGCGCACTATAAAAATTTCACACATTTTTTATTTGTTTTACCCGGCTTTTTAACTCGATTTACGCGGTTTTTGTTTTAAATTTATTAAAAACGCCTTTTTATGTTATTCGAAATTATTTTTGAGTATTTGTTTAGTAGTTTTTTGTTCTATTATCTCGAATTTTAGTTGGTTTATTTTAAAACGCGGATTTTAATTTAAATTGCAAAGAAAAACGCGATTTATTTAGTATATATTAGGTTTAAATTCTGTTTTTAAATTTTATTTTACTGCCCTGTATTTAAAATTTAAAACCACACAATTTTAAAAATAAAACACAATAAAAAGCAAAGCTTCAAATAAAATAATACAACAATAAATAATATAAACCCTAGATAAAAACTTACTGTTATTGCTGAAGCGGGAGCTCTGCTAAACACGTCCGCTCGCTTCAAGCGGCAACTAGAAAAGTACAAAAGATGAACAACTGAATGGGTGCTGAAAGTTGTGCACCTGACGTTAATTATATCAGAATTTAGTAAAGTAACAATATTGGAAATAATAATGTGATGACAAGAGCTGCAAATCTTCTTCTATTACAAAACAATTTAGAAATTTAAAAAGAGTTTAATAACAGCATATTGATAACGTCACTAGTTGTGTTGTATATTACTTGCAATAGCACTAACATGCCAAAGAAATAGTGTACGTGCAGTTTGAAATCAGTTTGTGAAGGCCTATTAAGATTATTTCATTTCAGTTGATCAGCTTTCATTTCGTAATAAATATTATGAAGTTCCTGTAACAGTAAACAAAAAATTTCAAGTTGTGCATCTCCAAGCTCGTAAATATTCAAATAATAAAAATCGTGAAAATGAAAATATCCAATGACAAGTGTTAATTTCCAACTTACCAAAGCCTGGACCAAAGCGTTTCGAATTTGATGAACTTTGTAAGGCTTTTATTTGTACTGAAAAATAGAGTGTTTCGTAATTTTTATTAAAAACTGTAAAAAACAAATTATTCTCCATGAATCAACATTGAAAAAACGACATTTTCAAGTTTTAATAATAATGGTCTTTATTGCAAATTTAACAATTTACAAAAACAATTTTCCATAGCATTTAAGGGAAAGGAAAAAGAAAATTGCAAAAGACGAAGTTGAGATGCTTTCACATAGGTGAGAGTCCTGTTCTTCCACTTAACCTAGTTTTAAGCAACAACATTGGATAAACTAAGAAAAAACGTAAAAAGTCAATGTATTTGGGTATCGTTCAATGAAACAACATACACGGAACGGTTACAATTCAAACAAAAGTATAGTAGTTAGTCGCGGCTCGCCTAGAGGGTGTAATACGTTTCACCTAAATTACAGTGATATATTTAATTTATTTCACAACATGAATTTGCAATTAGGTTCTAATATAAAACCAGTTAATGAATCCATTGGGTTACTGCATTTTAGCAAGCTAATACTAATGATTACTGTTTGTCTTCCCAGGATTGTTTTACGCGTACGTCTCAATCCTTTTATAAACTAAATTTTAGTAGCGGAGTTCGTTACCACTTCCTACAACATTAAACAGGGAACACATAACATAAAGTACGCTAAGGACTTAGGTAATAAAATCGACGGGTATACTTCACCACACTATATATAAGCACTAAGGCAGTAACTCCAAGAAAAAGTAGTCACGTTCAGAATAAATCATGGCCGATCGTTCTTTGCAACTTGTAAACACACTCACTTGTACATAGCGCGTTCTGAATAGTCGGTGAGGCAAAGTATATCTATTTCAAGCAATGTGAAACGTTTTTACAAGAAAAATACACAATAAGCAAAAGGCTAATTCGCTAAACAGTGTCGGGGAACTAGACCATAAAAGTACATAGTAATGAAGCTATTTCTAAAAACGCCGAGGATAATTCAAACTGCCTATTTCATAACCAGATTACCATGTGTAATACAACTAATACAATTAATTTATACTAAAATAATTTATGAAGCACTTGGAAGCTTAACAATAATGACAAAGCGTCAAAGAGAAAAGCAAAAAGTAAAAAGTCTCTTTGTGCAAGAGTTCACATACACGGAAAACTTATATTCTATTAATATCTTTAGGCATTACCTCATATTTACGGAAAACGTATATTCTAATTACGTCTTTGGGGTCACTTGGTTTTTAAACTGTAGCAATCTCTGCGGAATAAGTATCTTCCCGATCATCAGACTACTTCATCTAGGCTCGCAAGAGTCTTGTTTACCGCCGCACACAATTAGTCGGCGAGTACGAGAGTTGATATATTTATATATATATATATATATATATATATATATATATATATATATATATTGCTGTGATTGTCACCATTATTCGGGAACTAAGGTTTTCGAATCGAGCCCCAGCGTTGGGCCGTCAAGAATGCTGTGAAACCTTCAAAATTAACTGGTCCGTTGACTTTCTTCTGATAGGAAGACTCTTTACTCTTTCCGCCTCGGCTGCTCACCTAGTTAAAACTTTCATCCTCATTCATACAAAAAAACAAACACATTCCTACCACAAACATCAACGTTAACTCTATTTATATCAATATTCATAATACATTAAAATTTCAAAATTAAATTGTAGCATAAATTTCAGTATCATAAAATTTCAAGATTAAATTTGTTATCATTTTAATTTGCATCCAGAATTAAAGTCCTTGTAGGATGCATACTAATTAAGTTACAATAAGTGCAGACCTAAGTCTGAGTAAAAAGGGAGCATCTCCCACCCCTTGACGTTAATTAAACAGGTTAGTCTAATTGAGCTCAAAGACAGACCCAAATTTTCATCATAATCAAGAACATAAACTGCTAAATACTCCTTTCTACTAAAACAAGAAAATTTCACCTTAAATTAAAAATTTGTTGTTTGTACAAATTCACTACTGTCCATTTTTTAGCAAACAAATTATAAAGTTATTCAACACACACCAAAACATCAAAAATCGAACAACAAAGCATAAGTTACCTGAAGGTTAATGCACTCGTGGCTCCAATGTACATCGGACTTGCTAATTCCATCATTCCAGCTGGTTTATGTTTACGGCTTCAGATTCTGAACGTATTTAAAATTTTCTACACCACCATTCATCTAAAGTTGTTTCAGAGCTTCTCAGGAACTCATCTAAGTATATCACAATCTTGTTTTGTGGATCCAATCACGATTACGAATACCATTTGATTATTAACACCCCCGAAAAATAGCACTGAAATTCATACTTCTTTCCCGCTATACCCAAAACTGCCTACTTTTGTTTATTCATTTATCGTTACAAATTTAGATAATTGGTACAGTAATACTCGCAAATATAACTAGACTTTATTACCTTGTATCTTCTTTTCTAAGTGCACTAATGCATAATAACTTGTATCGTAGCACGTAAAGAGCAAACTGTTTTAACGTATTCAATAATCACCAAAATATAAGAGCAAACTGTTTAAAGTATTGAATCAAATCGAAAATCTAAGAGAGCACTGTTTAAAGTATCGAATAATCAAAAATCTAAGAGAGCGAAACTGTATTATCACCGGTTTATATAAGAGCCCGCCCGTACGTCGGTTTTGTCCCGCAAACGGAAAATTTCCAGAATTTCGCATACTATGTTCCCTTTCGACAGTCGGGCACAGCGATTCTATTAAATTTGCACACGCGCCAGTTGAAAATCTCAGAAATTTTCCACACGACACGCAACGCGTCTGCCAACAACTAATTAATTTTGTATCGAAATTGTTGTGTTTTCACTTCTCATATGTGCAACTTATTTCACCCAATCGCAAACCCAGTAACGTTGCTCAAATCAAGCCTTTTATTATCCGTGTCTCTGCCTTGCGCATTGTATCTGTCTTTTTCTAACTTGGCCTTGTTGGTGCAAATCGATACTCTTTACTATCGGTTATTTCAGTCCACGTGTATTCTTATTTGGGTTAAATAACCCCGTATCTAGCCTTCCCGTTAATATAAGCTACGGTTTATCCGACCGTTTCCAATATACGCAGAATTTTCATGTTTATCCAAACAAATTAAACTGAAATTGACTTTTAAAAATACGCAGGTGTGTGAACGTTTTAACATAATTCTCAGAGCTTTATTTCATGGTATTTTAATCTTGGATTTTCACAGGCTTTTATGCTTATTACATTATTAATAATGGTTCAATTAACTCCAACTAAAATAATAATGAATGGCATTGACTTCTACCCTTTAATTTTTAGCGAATCCTAATTAAATATTAATTATTACTTGTACATTTTGTTTAATACTCGTTACTTGAAACTTGAATTAATTAATATAAATTTTGCACCTAATTTCTATTTGTTTCTTTACTTGGAATAATTAAATTACATACAAGTTGAGCATTTTAATACTGCTTCTTTTTATAGAAAGCGTTTAGTGAATAATTTAAATCCCTTATTTTTAATGAAACGAATAAATTTTTATGCTTTACGGTTTTTTAATAACGCGTATTATCTAATAAACGTCTATACAAACCCTACCTTCTAATTGAATGATTTAAATCTTTACACTAGGCATTTAATTACGCGTACTTTTTCCCAAAGCTTCCTTATACATGGCGATTAAAATTATTTGATGTCGTTAATTAATTTTCTACCCTGGTCTAAATTTGAGTAATTATTTATATATATATATATATATATATATATATATATATATTTATGAAAATATATAATAAATGTTTTTAGCAAAATTATGTGTATTGAAACAAAGTAGTGAGAGTTTTTAATTATACAAATCAAGCTAATATTTGCATAGCCATAAATAAAAGGTTTTGATTGTTTCATAAAGGGAATAAACATTCATCGACTAGTTTCAGTCTTTCTAGATCTCATCAGGATGAAGGGTTATAAACCACTTCATCCTGATGCGTAGGTCTTCATATATTGATCTACCCTTCGAGATCAAGCGGAAAAAGGCGCGTGTCAATGTGAAGAATTATGATCAAGCTTGTTTTGCATGGAGTATAATGGCTGCGCTACATCCTACAGATCGAAACCCTCAAAGACTTTCCAAATATCCACATTACTCCGAAATATTAAATCTAAAAGGTATCCAGTTTCCGATGACGCTAAATCAAATTAAAAACTTTGAAGCTCAGAATAAGGTCTCCATCAGTGTCTACACGTTAAAACTAAACAAACGTAAATATACTACTGTTCCTATATTAATATCAGAAAATAAGAAAACTAGGCATGTGAATCTCTTAATGATACACAACCAGTTCGATATCGAGGATATGGAAAACTTCAAATATGCTGCTAAAATTGAACCATTTAATTCACATTATGTGTGGATAAAAGACTTAAGCCGGCTGGTTTCTTCTCAACTGAGTTCTCATAATGGAAAGAAATATATTTGTGATCGCTGTTTACATTACTTTACTATAGAAGATAAATTAGAGAACCATATTGTTGATTGTAAAACAAAGCAAGCATGTTTACCTCGACTGCCTACAGAAGAAGATCGAATGCTTCGTTTCAAGGATACTAAAAATAAAGTGAAAGCGCCATTTATCATATATGCAGATTTGGAGTGTATACTGAAACCTGCTGAGGATAAGAAGTAGTATCAGAAACATGTACCGTATAGTGTCGGATATTATGTGAAATGTGACTATGATGACTCATTATCATTTTATCAATCTTATCGGGGTGAAGACTGTATAAAGTGGTTTACTGCGGAGCTTCAGCGATTTGCCAAAGAGGTCGAAACGGTATTTCTGTGTCCATATGATATGACCCCATTAACATTTCAGCAGCAAACTGACTTTGAGAGTGCAGCCCATTGCCATATTTGTGAAAAACCGTTTGGTTTGGGGGATATAAAAGTGCGTGACCATGACCATCTAATACCTACCAACAACTACAGAGGACCTGCGCATGAAAGTTGTAGTATTAAATACCAGGGCTTTCATACAATTCCTGTAGTGTTTCACAACCTGAGCGGATATAACAGTCACTTCATTATTCAAAGCATCGCTATTGATTTGGATGGCCGTGTAGATGTGTTGCCTGTAACGAAGGAGAAATATATCTCCTTTACAAAACATATTTCTAATAACCTGGTCAACTATAAATTCGTTGATTGCTTCCGTTTTATGAACTCATCCTTAAAGACATTGGGGTCTTATTTGAATGAATATCCATTGCTAAAAAGTGAATTTGTTGACTTGAGCGGTGAGCAATTTAAGTTATTAACTCGAAAAGGCATATATCCATATGATTTTGTTAATTTTTTCGAAAAACTCGATTACCCCGCATTACCTAGCTATCAGGTCTTTTACAATAAGCTAGAAGGCAAAGGAATTACAAAGAAGCTGTACGCACATGCCCAGAAAGTATGGGAGGCATTTGGCATTCAAAACATGGGAGAATATTTGGATTTATATCTAAAAACAGATGTGATGTTACTGGCAGAAGTTTTTGAGCAATTCCGCACAAGCTCTCGTACGACATATGGACTAGACCCCGCCCACTATTATACGTTGCCTGGTTACACGTGGCAGGCAATGTTGAAGCATACAGGACAGGAACTCGAGTTGTTGACCGATATTGATCAGTTATTGTTTATAGAAAAGGGTATTCGTGGAGGCCTTAGTCAAGTCTGCTCAAAACGACGTGCTTCTGCGAACAATAAGTATTTACCAACTTATGACCCCTCTAAACCCGATGTATACCTTATGTACTTTGATGTTAATAATCAGCATGGATGGGCGATGAGTCAACCTTTACCCTATGGAAGTTTTGAATGGACAGACACCAACGTCGATGTGACATCAGTTTACGATGAAGCTTCGGAAGGCTATATCTTGGAGGTTGATTTGGAGTATCCAGAGCATATCCACGACTTACACATGGATATACCTTTCTGTCCTGAGCATATCGATCCTAAAACTGGAAAATCACCTGAATCAAAAACTCAAAGCAGCAAGTTAATAGCTACATTAAATTCTAAAAGAAGATATGTTTTGCATTATAGAAATCTTAAACAAGCTTTAGCGAATGGACTTAAACTATCAGGAATCCATCGAGTGCTCAAATTTAAACAAAGCTGCTGGCTAAAGTCATATATCGATCTAAATACTGAACTTCGGAAAAATGCCAAGAATGAATTTGAGAAGAATTTGTTTAAGTTAATAAATAATGCTGTCTTCGGAAAAACAATGGAAAATATCCGAAAACATTGTAATGTAGAACTTGTACAAAACTGGGAAGGCAGATATGGTGCTGAAGCTAGAATATCTAATCCCCTTTTCAAAAATATAACGATCTTCGATGAAAACCTTGTAGCAGTGGAACTTCTTAAATCAGAAATATATTTTAATAAACCTATATATGTCGGTATGTGTATTCTTGATATAGCCAAGTTAACCATTTACGATTTTCATTATGGATATATGACCTCAACCTTTGGTGATGATTGTTGTCTTCTATATACAGACACAGACAGTTTAATTTATAAAATTATGACTAATAACCCTTCTGAAACAATGAAACAGGACTGTATTAGTTATTTTGATACCTCGGACTATCCTCCAAACAACATTTATGGAATTCCTTTGGTTAACAAGAAGGTATTGGGGATCATGAAAGATGAGAATAATGGGCGCATTATGACCGACTTTATTGGATTACGATCTAAGATGTATGTGACGAAGATTTATAATACGGCAGAGGAAGAGGGGGCCGAATTCTCACAATTGATGGAAGAAGATGAATCACGATCACTTGCTATCCAAAATTTTGGTATTACGAATAAGATCAAGGGTGTTAAAAAATTTGTAGTAAAAAGCAGAATCACGTTTGAGGATTATGTTAGATGCCTGGAAGAGCTTAAAGATGTATCTGTAACGCAGAACTTAATTCAGTCGACTAAGCATCGCGTTCATACTATTGTTCAAGAGAAGATTGCCTTAAGTCCACACGATAACAAACGTTACTTGATTCCTGGTACATACACTACATTACCCATTGGACACTATTCTATCATGAACATTGATTAAGCTGTCCTTACTAATAATACATCAGTTATGTATATCGGTTAAACTCTATGTACTGAATAGATATAAGTTGTGTAAATAGTACATTCATCATAAGATGCCGTTAAAAGGTACTTTGAATATAGTTGTATATAAAATAATATTAGTCATTATAATTAGTTATGTAATTAATATATAGGTATAACTGTAAAATTATGTGATAGTACTATTATTCTAAACGTATAAATAGAAAAACATATTACTATTTTGGTAACATTATTTAATAAATTTTTAAAATTATTTATTATTTTTATTTAAGTTTATTGCTATCACTATCCAGTGGTGTTGGGAAACATGCATATGTTTTGTTATGGGTATTAAAAATTAGGCATGGCTCTATGAGGATTTGGCATTGATTTTCCTCCTTATGGAGATTTCCATAGTGAGTACAAAAATTACCAGAATGGACCTTGGACTTTCTTATGGAGATTTGCATGTAAAAATGGGTCGTTTTGTGCTAGTACTCTCATAGCTTACCTACTGGGGTCGATTTGTTACGTTTATTTTGAACATCCCGTATATTTTTACCGGTTAATAATCAATATGCGGTCCAATAAATTTTCAACTCAAATCCCTTTTTCTTTAACAACGACAAGTTTAGGCTAAAATTAAATAGTTTACATCCTGTATATTTTATTTTCTGCAATAAATACGCTTTCCAATAATTTCTCAATTTAAATCTATTTGCTTTGAAGCGTAAAGTTTATTATGTTATAATAAAATAGTTCATAGCCTGTTTGTAGGTAACCTTCAATTTGTTCAACATTACAACCGCGTATAATGGGTTTTCTCTATTGTGACATAGTAACGACTTGTTGAAATAAGGTCGCGCACTATTCTCCGGTAAAACCGTGTTTTCCAGTTTAAAATCGCGTTTCGATAACACAAATGTTTGGATTTCGAATTGGCGTCATTGATTCTGCAGCCCGTGCGACGAAATTTGTTCTACATTACTCGTTCTATCACTTTAAAAGCAATGCACGTTTATTGTTGTCCTGTCAATTAGAGATGTATTTGGTGAGTGTTCCCGCGCTTACCCCATCTAACCCAATTCTATTTTTAGCTTTTTTACTGGAGGCCAAAGGCGTTCTTTTTGAGGGTAGCCCACCTGTTCGCTGACGTGTACCAGTTACTGTAATTACGATGGTAGCTACGTTGTTATGCTGATTTCTTCCTCCCAGAAGTTAAGTATCCTGACGCAGAGAGGTATGTGCCTTGTAATCTGTTATGCATATTAAGGATTTTTATTTATCAACGGTGGATGGTGTAAAACCAGTCCACCATACTTGTTGAACAGCTGGTTGCGCTGGTGCTTTTGGGTATACATCGTTAATTCTTTCTACCACGTGGGCTGTATTTAATGGTTAAGTTTAACACTTGTACTACATTTAAAACCTAAATTTGCATTTAATACCGAAATTTAACATACTTGCAACGGAAAATTTTAAGTTTTAATTTTCTTTTTTACTGAGTTTTATTACATGTTAGCTGCGAAATGTGCACTTCGTAGGTCCACTATCCAATTTGTCCGTATAATATAATTGTTGGCGTTGAAATGATAACGCTTATTTTATTACGTTCTTTTGTTTGTACCGAATTATGTATTTAATTTAATTTTTTTTATTTGTTAATAGATAATCGTGGGCGGTGTATTTTTTTTTTGTTTTTTTTTTGGTATGTAGGCGAATCCCCACACTCTCTGCGGTAGTTAGCCTGGTGTTTACTATTCTTCCGGCTACGTCTTGGAACGTAGCAAATTGACTCTACATTAACTTAACTCTCTAAATGAATAAAGGTAAGTTAATTATTATTCTTCTTGTATTGAAAAATCGGTGCAATATTGCTACGCACTCTGTACAACCACGCGATAAATTATATTACTTGTATCCCTGTCTAATTGACAAGCAATATACTTTTAATAAGGTGCACTTTACACAACTTTCCTAGAAATATTGTAACATATAAATTGGTTATCCCATTGACAACGGTTCTTCTCTATGTTTTTAACAATTTACAAATAGTAATTACTCCCCTTTCTATATTAAAGTTTGTTATAGGGCTTTACATTAAATTCATGCATTCGATGTAGCTAATCAATTTAAAATTCACACTAACTTGAAATATATTTCCGCGTTTCTTACAATCCTTCTCTATCTTACATAGAAAATCTTTGCTACGTTACTACTTATGAAGCCTTAAAGACTCTGACTTGGCATTATAAATCATTAATAATTCACAACAAGAAGGTTTACAGAAATTATTGTTGGAGGAAAATATGGAAAATATTGCAGTTAATCCAAAAGAATGTTTTATAATAGAGCATGAGAACTAATCAAATAGAATATTAGTACAACTATTGAGGATACTCTGCAAATTCAAGCCAAATGAAATAAAACTGGTGATATGAAACGGAAAGCAGGTGAAACAGAGGACATTAATGACCAAATGTCGACAATGACTGGAAAGTTTATTTAACCAATCGTACCTGAAAAACATTTTTTTCGCGTCCGTTTTTAAGAAAATTGATTTCCATCTTATTTACGCATTTCATTTTGTCTCTATTACAATTGTTCCAAAGTGCAAAAGATATTTCATTAATCTCATCTTTAGTAAGACAATTTCTTGCTAATAGAACGATGTCAAAGTAAAGGTTTATAAGAAACAATGTTATTAAAAAATTGTTACTGGTGTATAAAGTGTTAAATTCTTAAATTTGGAATTGCCTAGAAGGGGTGGACAACTATGGTAGCACGGGAGTGAGTTCCTATAAAACAGTTAAAGAAATGGAACAAAAAAGTCAAATAATTTACCAATTAACTAGGTGCATTTTCAAGCAACGTTACCAATAACACTCACCTTGAAAGGCTTTCAATCTGTCGCAAATTATAGGCGCCAACTCTATTAGTCTAGTGAGAATTCCTTAGACAATGAGTATTTCTAGGAATTTTAATTATCTCGACCTACTGGCGGAATGGACTTCTTTTTTAAGAAATTCTACCCTATATGTGTACACAAAAATAAGAAATTTCCGCTCAATGCGTCACTTAAATCTATTTTAATACAGCATTATTTCATTATTCGTGTAAACAGATATATACAGGGTACATCAATATTAATTTGGTCCGTTTAGGATTAATTTTTCCTTTTTCCATCCAGTTTCTATGCGTTACAAAGTACAAACGTGGTTTGGACAATGCCAGAATTAATCACAACTGTCATGGTATTTCCCTTGTAATAAATAAATATTAAAGCTTTCATTTGAATTGTATTTTGTTTTTGACATTACATTTTTTTCTTGACAAAAGCATATTTTTAGTTTCATTCGAAAATTAAGTATTTCTAGAATACACAATCGGAAAACTATTAAATGTAAATAATCATTTGTCGAAATAAATATTTTCAGATTTGTCATTTGAGCAAAAAAAAGCGAATATGTGGATAGAAAGGATAAAATGCCTTACTAAAATGCCACTGCAAAGATGTTCATTCTTTGTCCGTATCGCAAACGGTGTATTTGTTTTGGTAATGGACAAGTTTGGCTATTGATCTTTATATGCACTCTCGCCGTATACAAACAACTGTTCTGCCAATTTCCATAGACTTTGTATAAAGTATTACTAAAATATAAACCTAACCTATTAAAAATCAAAGCTTCGTTTACTTAAATTTTGCAATCGTTCCTTTTGCTTTATTTAACTCGACAAAATTTCACTAGAAGAGTGAAACTTTAATTTTATTAAAGTAATAATCTTGTACGTTTCTATCATTGCGGTTCGTGGTTTGCGGTTTACTTTCATGCCACCGAGCAACGCCTTTTTATTATTAGTATAATTGGGTGAATCGTCTTAGAAAAAGTGATAAGCATGTACTTAAGATTTGATTATTTAGAAAGTGGATGCGCTTTAAATTTTAGGATTTATTGCTCACGGGTCAACTGATATCTGAGCATAATACTTAATCTTGCTGTCGCTTTTGAACTCTAAATTGTAATAGAATAGGGAAAGCCGAGGAATACTCGAGATTTACTCGTGCGTATTTAGAAATTTTCGTCCGTGTTCAAGAACTGTTAATTTTTATTAAAAATTTTAATCTATTATTATAGTTCAACTCTAGCATTTTCTACGTACCGGTATTGTACAGAATGAGTTTGAATTACGTTTCAAAACATAAAGAAATAGACCTCAAACTGATCTTGATTTAGTAAGATAGGAGCAAACCTAAAATAATAAATATACGACGGCAATTCCAAAAGTACCCGAACTAGGGTATAGATGGCGGTTGTTGTATGAAAAAATGGCTATCGTATAAAGTATCAACCTTGTAAAGCGGAAGTTTGACGACGCCACGTTGTACAGCATTTGTTTGACTGCCATTAATAGTTAACGCTAGATAGATTTTGGGGCTCTTGGAGCGGATTTTTAAAAAGGCTTCTTTCAAAAAAATTCTTTGACAATTTTTAATAAAACAAATTACAATTGAATTTAACAAGTGGTTGCGTTATATTTATTAACGTTTAACAATCAAAGTTACTTTTCACTAATTAAATTAATTAAACAAAATTGAGAAGCTTGAACAGCCAACAATGTTAAAGTTATGAAGCTCGAGACTGACTGGCCATCTTGGACTCCTGAGGGTATTTATGCTATCCCTGCCCCTCACATGCTTGTGGAAACTGCAGAGCTCATGTCTGCTATTTTCTTTATACAATACAAAGTATTAATTCTTAGTAATCTTAATTCTAACAATAAGTTTCTTACAATCTATTGTGACCTGCACCTGCAGTGTCATATTACGTCTGGAATACTGCAAGCTTTTTCTACAAAAGACGACTTCAGCGTCTTCAACGATCGTATCAATAAGTTCTTCATTGCAAATAATATCAAATCTACAGTTGGCAGAAAAGCAGACATTTTAATAATACACCTCAAGGACGATGCATATAAAGCGTTAGTGGACTTATGTTTACCAGATCATCCTAAGACTAAGTCGTTTGAACAATTAATGCAATTATTAAGGATACATTTCTTACTACGTAAGTCACTTTTCGCAGAGCGCTATAAATTCCATAGCTAGACAAGAAGTCGGTGAATCAATTGTGAATTTCAGTACTAAATTGTTAAGCCTAGCTACTGATTGTAAATTTGGTAATCAACTGGACGAAAATCTGCATGATAAGTTTATAGTTAGTTTACATCAAGGCCCCGCTCTTGATAAATTGCTAAGACAAAGCAAAAATCTGTCAATTAAAGAAGCTGTGAATATAGCTGCTGATCTAAAGGCAGTCAGATTGCATTCGTCCACATTAACTACCAATATTAATGCCTTACAATCCACTAGACCGTCCAAATATTACAACCACACAAGCGAAAATTCGGTCGGAGAGCCCACAAATATTGACCAAAATTCAACTTTTAACTTCAGAAAGGAATCCGGTACATTTAGGTCAATACCTAGTACTTCAAAACAAATTAATGTTAAATCGAACACTCCAAAATTACAGCTACATTGCTTTGTTTGTGGGGGCGAAAATAACCACAACTTTAAACATTGTAAATACAAAAGCTACAGTTGCTCTTTTTGCAAGAAAACGGGACATATAAACGCTGCATGCAAGGCCTATTACAACAAAAAATACAAGCATAACTATATGGAATCATAATTTTGAAAGCAGCCCGCAAGAAGCTTATTCTAGGGACAACAATTTCGACTTTACCTATCTACCAAGACCAAGAGAATCCGGTTCATATGTTTACTGAAGGCAGCTGCACCACTACAGGTTTTAAAATACCACCACTAGTTATTCGACTGGTGGTCAACAACGTGCCATTAGATATGGAGATCGATAGTGGAGCTGGTAAATCGGTGCTATCATTCGATAAGTTTGCAACATTATTTCCTGCGCTATTAGGTAACTTAGTCTCTACACCTGTATCCTTTTCGCCTTATTGTGGTGATATATTCACATCTAAAGGTAGAATATCTGTTGAGGTTAAATTTAAAAATGCAATAAGGGAATTAGATTTGTATGTTATAGATTTGCCTAAAAATAGTTACAGCAATCCCGCAATTGCTGGTAGGAATTGGATTTGGGCTCTTGAAATACTTCCAAAAAATTTCATGAAATCTCATTTCATAAATTGTCACCCTCAACATAGTTTAGAACTACACATAGACAGCTAAGATTTTACTACAAAACATTTAAAATATTTGCTAACAAAATTCGGAAAGGTTTTTACTGATAATATGGGTAATTTTAATGGAGAACCTTTATCTATAACATTAACTAAGATCTATGAACCCAAATTTTGCAAACCCTATACGCTGCCTTTCGCTTTTAAAGAAAAAACTGAAATTGAACTACCTTCAATTTGTGCTGCGCCCTGGGAGCGGCTTTGAGGTAGCCATTATGCTTAATGTGCAATCGGCTAATTAATTTTTATATAGTTGAAGTAGATGTAGACCTAGGTTAGACTGTTGCACACAGATAGTAAAAGAAAACGTGTAGGCTAGCTCAGAATAGAAATCAATGGAGGTACGCATCCAACCAGTCCCAAGATGGATGACTAATGACCAAAAAAATAACTGTACTTAAACATGATGATTATTATAAGCAACTACAGGTATTGGTTGTGCAATATTCTCGAATAATGTTTGTGAAAGGATTTACTGGAAAACTATTAATTCGGCAAATGTCTAAGTGTTGCGGGATCTTGGTAGCCACAGGCTGCTTAACCCCCTTCACATACCTTACATGTGATTTTCCAATGCTCCGCCCAAAGGTAGTACATTGGCTAGGAAGCGAGTTTTTTTTACCTGGAAAATTTTGAATTTTGCCGAACCCTTGCTGTTCCAAGCAAGGTGGGGACGTGCGTGACAGCGCCCACACACGGGACCTCCATTTTACCTCTCATCCGAGCGAGGGTGTGTTTTTGTGAGGAATGCTCGCCTAACATTTTTTAAGCGGACCGTGCCAAGAATCGAACCCGGGATTTTGGGCATAGTAGTCACACACATACCAACTACGCCACTGAGCCGCCCCGCCTTCACATACCGTTCATTTACATTCCCAATGCTCCACCCGAAAGTACTACATTGGCCAGGGGTTTTTGTTGCCTGGAAATTTAGAATTTTGCCGAACCCTTGCCGTTCCAGGCATGGTAGGGATCTTTAACGTGCGTGACAACACTCACACACGGGACCACCATTTAACCTCTCATCCAAACGAGGGCGTAATTTTTGTGAAAAATTTTCACCTGCCATTTTTCAAGCAGTCGACCGTGTCGGGATCCGCCTTCACATACCACTGAATCTCGGTGAAATAGGGCACATAATTAGAAAACAATAGAAGGGGAACCGAGCTGTATTTAGGCTGTATGGGAATTTCATAGAACTGTGTAGACTAGCTCAGAATATAAATAAGTAGAAGTACGCACTCAACCAGTTTCGATACGGAAAACCAAATGACGAAAAAAAAATAAACGCACATAATTCTGATGATTATTATAAACAACTACAGATGTTAGTTGTGAAATATCTGCAACTATTGTGATTGTGCGAAAGGATATATTGGAAAAAATATTATATCGGCAAATGTTTAAATGCTGGGGAAACTTGGCAGCCACAGGCTGCTTACCCGCCTTCACAACCACTGAATGTCTGAGAAATAGGGTATATAATTGTAAAACAATAGAAGAGAACCGAACTGCATCTGACAAGAAAGAACAGCGCCTATGATCAAAGACAACAAACATAGAAACAAGAAGAAAATTGTTGAAAGCATATGTGTGGAGCACAGCACAGTATGTCTATGAAATACGGGTAGTAGGAAAAGCAGATAGAGAAACGGTAGCAGCCTTTTGGAATGTTGTGCTGCAGATGTATGAGGGTGATAGCATGGACAGACAAATTTAATAACAAATAGGTTATAGAAATAGTAGGGAAATAAAGATATATGTGGAAAAAAATAGGAGAAATAAACGGGCAGAATACATTCTAAGGCATTTTTGGGGAATAGTGCAGGATATATTACAAGCAGAGATAAGAAAAAGGAGGTAGATGTAGACCTAGATCAGATAGTGATAGATGCAGACTGCAAATTTCAGGGAAATGTGTAGGCTAGTTCACAATAGGAAACAATGAGGATACGCGTCTAACCAGTTCCAGGACTGAAAACCTAATGATGATGATGATAAACTAAACTATTTGGTTAAAGAAAAAAGTTTTACCTCAGTTACAACTAGCTCAAGGAGCATCCCTATTGTCTCAGTACTAAAAAAGGACAACTCGCTCAGAATATGCGGTAATTTTAAAATTTTAAATCTCAATATCGACGATGAATATTATCCACTTCCTAGGATCGAACAGTTATTTGCAAAGCTAAACGGAGGTGATAAATTTATTAAATTAGACCTCCAATCAACCTATAATCAAATGCCTATATATCAAAGTTCACAAAAACTGTTAGTCATTAATGCACATATTGGTCTTTTTAGATACAATCGAGCACCTTATGGCATCAAATCCTTAGCTGCTAAATTCCAAAGAACAATGGATAAGTTATTCTATAATTTACCATTTATTCTAGCTTTCCAGGACGATTTGTTAATTACTGGAAGTACAGACGAGGAACACCTAAAAAATTTAGAAGTAGGCCTTACTATCCTACAAAATCATGGGCTCACATTAAAAAAAGAAAAATGTAATTTCTTTATTAATTCCGTCGAATATCTAGGGCATGTAATCGACAAACAGGGATTACATACTAGCACTACTAAAATTCCATATCCAGACAATTTTACACAACTTAAATCATTCTTGTACTTAGTAAACTATTACGGTAAATTTATTCCCAACCTTTCAGAAA
This sequence comes from Platerodrilus igneus, assembly GCA_036346225.1. Taxonomy (NCBI): domain Eukaryota; kingdom Metazoa; phylum Arthropoda; class Insecta; order Coleoptera; family Lycidae; genus Platerodrilus; species Platerodrilus igneus. Next base: position 775,173 of record JARFIW010001118.1, on the reverse strand, counting down.
TCTTGTCTCCTCCATACCGTCTACTATAAAAAGATACAGAATTTCATTTCGACAACTCATGTATTGATTCTTTTAATAAAGCAAAAAACTACTTATTGACGCCCCTGTTTTAGCGCATTACAATCCAATCTACCATTAAAATTGTACTGTGATAGCTCCAATTATGGATTGGGGGTTGTGCTTGTACATATTTTTCCGGGTAACGTTGAAAAGCCGTTGCTTACGCTTCGAGGACTCTTTCTAAATCAGAATTAGCCTATTCTCAAATTGATAAGGAAGTACTCTCATTAATATTCGGAATTAGCAAATTTAACCTGTATCTTTATTTACAAAAATTTACCCTGGTCACTGATCACAAGCCGCTACTCTCTATTTTCGGCCCCAAAAAACACTTACTATGGTGGCAAACCGTTTACAAAGGTATACTTTGTTTTTTAGTGGTTACGACTTTGAAGGCGTCGCCGTGGATCGATGTAGTAAGCGTAAGACTACGGATCCCAAGGTCCCGGGTTCAAATCCCGACACGGCCGACTGCTTGAAAAATGGCAGGTGAGCATTTTTCACAAAAATTACGCCCTCGTTCGGATGAGAGGTTAAATGGAGGTTCCGTGTGTGAGTGTTGTCACGCACGTTAAAGATCCCTACCTTGCCTGGAACGGCAAGGGCTCGGCAAAATTCTAAATTTCCAGGCAACAAGAAACTCGCCGCCTGGCCAATGTAGTACCTATGGGTGGTGCATTGGAAATGTAAATGAACGGTTGCGACTTTGATATCGTTTATAGCAACGGCTATAAAAAATATAGGCGCTGACTGTTTATCACGCTTTCCTGTAAAAAGAAATCCTACTTCCACTACAGACGACATTAATATCAACTGTGTCTCTGATGGAGAAATACCATTAAATTTTAATGATTTGAAAAAGACTACTAAGAAAGATCCTATTTTATCAAAAGTGATACAATTCGTGCTTATAGTTTGGCCTGCTTCAGCCAAGAGTTTACCTATTGAGCTGCATAATTTGTATCAACAGAGAGAGCAAATTTCTTTTTAGTCTGAATGTTTATTCTGGGGTAATCGTTTAATCATACCTAGTTCTTGCAGAGCTTCAGTTCTAGTCACGCTGCATGAAGGTCACTTAGGTATAATGAAAATGAAATCATTAGCCCTTTCTTATATTTGGTGGTCTAATATTGACATTCATGTAGAGAAATATTCGAATTCATGCAAACTATGCCAGGTTGAAAGATTTGAACCTCCTAAGGCTATTGGTATATGCTGGACTCCATCAACCGCTGTTTGGGAACGCCTGCACCTTGATCACCTCGGTCCTTTCAGAAATAGAATTTACTTAGTAATTACCGATGCATATCCTAAAAGGGGCGAAGTCTTACCTGTTACTAGTACATCGGCAGAAACAACTATCAAAGCCTTACTACCTGTACTTGCACACTTTGGTCTTCCAAAGTTTATGGTTAGTGATAACGGACCCCTTTTCGATTCTACCGAGTTCAAGAATTTTTTGCTAAGTTTAGGAATATCATCTGCCATTTTAACCCCACCGTACCATCAGTGGCGTAACTACACCCCTGCCAGCCCCCGCTATGCGGGGGGGCCCCAAGTGCAAGAAGGCCCAAACGATAATAAACTCAACTTATTCATCTTCAACGTATTTGGCAGGTAAGAAACGGTCAAGAAAATATTGCAGATAATTCAGAAACCGCAGGTTAACGAACGTTTTCTTGATGTTACTACTAGGAACTGCTGAAATACAAGAAATAATAATTAAGATAAATACTGAACACCACCTGCAGCCTGCATCCTTTCTTCTTTCTATCCGTTCTGTCCTATTTTGTAAGGGTTAATAAACAGATGAAAGAGACTGTAAACTTTAATAACAAAGATGTCTATATTATTCTTAAGTGATAAGTTGTATAAAGTGGTAAAGCATTATTAAACGACGTATAGTAGGGTTAGTTTGGTTTGTGGGATTTTAAATAGGAATAAAAGGGCTATTGTCTGTACAGTACAGATTCACAGGATGGCAGGTAGCTTAGTAACCTTCGCTTTCTAGAAATATAATACTAGAAAGAAATTCATTTTGTGGTTTCTAGTCAGCTGGTTGCAACGTATTTGCATTAGCTGCATTATATATAACGGAAAGGAAGTAAAAAGCATTCCAGTACGTTTTACTCAATAGTGTTGTGTTCGTATTACAGGAGGTCTTTCATATTTAAACGTAAGTATTTATATCTATTTTTATTAAACTACTATTGATTTGATCATAGTTGAAGTCGCGCTGAGAAATACATATAAATAAATCTTTAAGCATTCAATAAAATCATTTATATTTTGTTAATTAAAGCATTTAAAGCAAAGTATGTATGTGTTATTTGTAATTTCAAAAGGCTTTTAAATAATTATTACTTATCTAATTACATTATAATTAATTTCATTCAAAATTGCAGGAAATAATATACAATGAGCACTACAAGCGGCGCTGCAAAAAACGAAAAAGGAAACTATTGGAAGAATCAAAGAGCAAGATTCCAAAAATAAGTTCCTTTTTTACTTCTAAAGAGTCCGAAAAACAAGAACAATCTATGAAAGAAATTGGGCTTTCGACAGTAGCATCTACTAGTTCCGCTACAGACGAACAGCAGTCGTCAACAATTTTAAAACTCTCACCCAGGGCGCAAGTACATCACATAATGACGGCCGCGATAGAAATTTGGAACTAGATACCACTACAATTACAGAGGTAAATGTGAGTAGTACTTTTCACTTAATGAACTATCTATGGATCTGACGAAAGAATATCCAACCGATTTTGCACATTTTTAAAAATCAATGTTTTACAACATGACAATTTAAGAAAAGAAATAATTAATTACGGATTGTGTAGACCAGATGGTGCGTTTCCTAAAGATAATAAAATAGAAGTTTTTCAGTTCACTATTATTACTTAATAACTGCAAGCGAAAATAAAAGCAATACGTTAAACTTACCACACAATTCAAATGGGTGGTTGTGTTATTCTAAATTAAAAATTGTGTTTATTGTCAACCATGTTGGCTGTTTGCTTCAGTAAGGTCAAGTTGGACGACCGGAATTAATGATTGGCAGGGTTTATCAAAAAATTAAAGAGCATTTGCTTGCTCAATCTCATTTAACTTGTTGTTTTATTTACGATATGTGGAAAAAAATTATACCATAGATAAGAAAGATACTCTACTATTAAAACAAGAAACTGAATTTTGGAAAAATGTTTTACACAGACTTTTCAATGTTACTTTAACACCATCCCAGCGCATGCTGTCATTTCGAGGACATAGAGAAAGTTTTTCTGATTCAAAAGACAGTTACAACGGTAATTTCTTAAGTTTAGTTCATTTAATTAGTAACTATGATCCTATATTACAAAAGTGCTTGAACGACCCAAAGGTTCAATTAAATATCTTTCCCCAAAATTCAAAACGATATTATTAATACTTTAAGCGCACACTTAAAAATATTTTATTAAATAAAATTAGATCCGCTCCTTTTTCTCAATCATAATAGACACTACACAGGATATAACTAAGATTGATCAATTAAGTAAAATTGTAAGATATATTGATTTTAAAAAGACAGCTTGGGAGAGGTAACCAAAATAGATATTTGTGAAACTTTTGTGGGTTTTACAAAAGTAGAGTCCCAATCTGCTGAAGGACTATGTAATACTATATTAAGCAATTTAACCAACATGCAATTAGATATAAATAAATGTAGAGGGCAGGGCTACGATGGAGCTAACGTTATGAGCGGTACGTATTCTGGCGTGCAAAGAGAATTTTAAACATAGAGCCTGCAGCCTTATATATGCACTGTAGTGCCCATAACTTAAATCTAGTCATAAATGATGCCGTTAAAGGTATAAAAGAAATAGAATCGTTTTTCTACTTTTAGAAAACATATATACATTTTTGCTAATAGTATAGTAAGATGGAATTGGCTTTCTGTTTTTAAAGAAAATTTCACACAATTGAAACGCTTAAATCCGACACGTTGGGCGGATCGAGTAAAATCTTTAGCTGCCATAAGAATTCGGTATAAAGATATAGTAATGTCTCTTAATAAAATTATTATGATATCAAAAACAGATGAACGAAATGACGCAAAGCAAATATTAACTAGCATGGATAATTTTAATTTTATTTTTTAAGTGTTTTTAAGTCAAATTCTAGAAGAGCTTAACAAGCTCTCACAAACTGCTCAGAGTGAAAAGGCGAATATTAATCAGATAACTCTCTTATTTCAAAAACTTTAAAATTTTTCAAGGAAACAAGAAATAACTATTCCAACATCAAGGAGGAAGCAGCGAAAGTTGCAGGGCAATGGAATATTAAACCGGAATTTATAAAAAAGGCAACCAAAATAAAAAGCATTACGATGAATTATCCAATGATTATCGATTTAATGATGAAGAATTTAAATTTAAAATAAATGTATTTTATCGCGTAATGGATATTATAATTTCACAGCTGTCGAATCGTTTTAAATCGCTTTTCATGTAAACGAAAAGTTTAATTTCTTAGAACCTAATGTATTTTTGAATTTAACTGCAGACGATATTTTATCTAAGGCAAAACAATTGCAAAAATTTTACTACAAAGATTTAAATGATGCTATAGGTATAGAACTTACTACACTCAAAAATAATAGACTTATTTGTGATGAATTAAAAATGTTAACGGTATCTTACAATTTTAGAATATCTAGTACTTTCCAAATCTACAGGTTCTAGCAGTTTTCCAAACACCATAACAGCCTTAATGTTATACCTAACTTTACCCGTTAGCGTTGCAAGTGCGGAGAGATCTTTCTCAAAATTAAAAATTATTAAAATTATCTTAGGAACCGCACTTCACAAGATAGATTAGACGATTTATCCCTCTTAGCAGTAGAACATGACACTGCCAAAAATATGAATATAGAGGATACAATAAACGCGTTTGCAGCAAAACATGCAAGAAAAACAAAATTTTGAATTTGATTTGGAATGTCTGCTAGCTCATAGGTTTTTACTGTATCAAATTTTTAGGTGTAAATAATTTTGTGCGGCGTATAAATATGTAGATTTAATATTAATTAACTTATAAGTTTGAATTTATGTAATTTGGTTTTATAATTAATAAAGCACTTGATTAATATAGTATATGTATTTAATTCTATACTGCTTCCTTCTCTACATGTACTATAATTTAAAAATATGGCTAAATATAAGCCAGTAAAAGTAATACATTTTAAAGAGAGCCCACTTTAAAATTTTTGCGGGGGGGCCCAAAAATCGTAGTTACGCCACTGCGTACCATACTCTCAAAGTAATGGTTTATCACAAAACTCTATGAAATATTTCAAGCATAAACTTGAAATTTCCAGTATTGAAAACAATTCTAACTTAGATTTCATCATTTACAAAATTCTGTTTCAATACAGAAATGCTGCGCATTGCGTCACTAATAAAGCACCAGCATCTTTAGTGTTTGGTCGATCATTAAAATCTACATTAGACTTACTACTTCCAAATTTCGAAACAAAAAACAAAACTATAACTAAAAATATCAGAGACTTAAACGTTAACGATCTAGTGTTAGCGTGAAATTACAGATCTGGAGAGAAACGGCTAATGTCTAAAGTCATTGAAGAACTTAGTCCATTGACCTATTTGGTTACCCCCGAAGGCTATGATCAAGTAGTTTGGAAGAGACACATTGATCAATTGATCAAGTCTAACGCTACTGATTCTGATTTTTCGTGTCGTTTCTAACCAAGATCCGGATAAAAATTCAAACTCACCTATTCCCTTAGAAACACCCCAATCTTCAAAAACAAACATAATTTCTAACAGTCCCGACACTCTATCTGATCCTATAGTTTTATCCCATTCTGAAAACAGCTCACCAGAAACAGAGATTAACATATCACCTGATCCAACAGGAGTCACTACAAGTGGTTCCAGTTCTGAAACTTAATACGCCCAATATACATCTGCAGATACACCTAAAAGTAGGTACCCTATACGTATTCGACAACCACCAAAACGGTTAAATTTATAATATACTTTTTACAATTGTTATTCATTCTTAATGTGTAATCTTAGTTGTAAGATTAGGGCACTTTAGGGGGGAAGGTGTTGTGTTGTGATACATCTATTAAGCTGTGTATTCTGTGTTCCATCTAGTTACTTTGTGTTTAGGTTGTTTGATAACTGGGGACATGGACACATCAGAGAGGAGGCAGTCATCCGACACCTTATGTACCTGCTAGGCTAGAATACGAATATTAATCAATTGGAAGAGTGTTAATTTATTTTGAATTATTGGGATGTAATAAAGGTGTGGCCAATTATTGTATGATTTATTTATCACTACGTGACAAATATACAACACCTTCACACCCGAAACGAAGGAACAATGAAAGCTATGAACTGAAAGGGAAAATTGACTCCAAAAAAGATAAAGACAATTGAAGAGGATAAGGAAAACATGATCAAAGTCACATTAATGAACAAAATGACCTAGTCACGTTTTCTTATAGTTTTCAACCTGTTTTTTCACGTGGTATAGATAAAATTTACAAAATATGGATTTTAGTCTAGAAAAACCGCGTTAAAAATAAGTACTTTAAGAAAAAGCGATCTACGTTCACCCGAATGTATGAATAAACTAATTAAAGTTCACATTGTTATGCTTTATTCTGTTAATCAGAGTATCTGATTGGTAGTGGGCGCTATGATATATCACAATGCCTTATATACAAATTTAATTTTAGTTTAGTGGTAATGCTCAGCAAGACACGTGGATAAATTATTTATCATTTAAACTGAGCACGGGGTAAAATTATCTACACAAAAAGTGGTGTGATGGTAGCGTTATGGATAGTGACAATGTACCATGGTTCATTTAACCCGCTATTTAACCGATCGTGATAATTATGAAGCAAAAACAAGATGACACATTTCGGAAGTTAAGTACACAAGCGTTTTATTGAAGTTAACGGTCAGAAAAGCAAAAATTGAAAAGGAAGCAATTATGAAACTATAACTATTTATTCTAGAATTTGGCTAGCTCCTAACATTACTACAAACGATGTTTGCTACAACGTCAGCTGACACTTACTAGCTTTCATATTCATGTTTTATCTACAAATAAGTCGGATGTTACCCGTAAGAGGACCGGGCCAGTAAAAAAAGAACAAAATCAGTAATGGAATGCTGGTCTGAATTACGGGGTAACAAAAAAAAGAAAAGAAAGAGAACCAATGTCACGCTAAAGTCAGAGGTTGGTGGGGTATAAAGAACAAAACAACAGTACACACGACCCAATTCACCCTTTTTAAAACATATGTACTTGAAATGATAATTAAGCCCAAAAACACGTAAAACGTCTTTAAACTGCTGGTTTAAACACAAACATCTGATTTCTGCACTCCTCACACACTAATAATATATATAAATTATATTGAAGTAACAATCAAACTAAAGGTTGTTTTGGAAATAAAAGGGCTGCGCCATTGTACTCCCTTAAATATTGTCGCATACTTTAGTCTAACAACACTAGGTAGCATTTAACAACTATAATTCTGCATTGGCATAGCAAATAAATAAATAATTACAATTACACAACGGTTAAAACACAATCACATGCCGAATTCGGATTGCGCCTATTGAACTCTATAATACATGGGAACAATGACGACAAAGGTAAAGCAATTTCAAATGCTAAATACACCAATAAGCCTAAATAACTATCAGATAAATTTACCTTATTACGTACTGATTTAAATCAACGATAACAATGACGAGTTTGTCCAACTAGAAACTACTAAAACAAAAAATACATATCTACAATAATACATCAATAGTACATAAATCACTAAACTGACGCCAATAATCAAACAAAACTTACAGCATTAAATAGTCAACATCGTAAAGGAGTCAAGTAAACAGCTATTGGTCACCATGATAGAATAATCCCTCATGCAGGCTGTGAAGGGTTTTGTTAACTTTTCAATAAGTAGCGAACAGTTACATCACAAAAAAATATAAGGTATTAATATTAAAAGCTAAAACATATGTTTGAAGTCGGCTGACAACCGTATCTCGATTTGTAATAGTATATTTTATAACATATTTAAGCATTATATTAAAAAAATGATAACACACCGTGTGTATCCCTTAATGTTATTGTCACACAACTTGTGTATGCACTTGACAACAGCATACAAGTATCTCTTTTCAACTGCCTGGTTGGATTTACAGCCAATAAAAGGTACTGCAATGAAGAAACAACAGCCACAATAAATTACTTATATTACGCGTTTTTCGTATGACAAACGCGAAACACATTTTAGCAAGGAAACATGTAAGAACAAATTCATAGAAAGTTGCATTGCAAAACTAATATCCAAAAATATAGTCACAAAAACTATTAAAAAGCAATTTTCAATTGTATTTAAACTAGCAACGTTCAGGGAATTCTTGATTATCGAACACATGCATAGATAGGAAATAAGGAAGTATAACATATCAAATGCGAACTCGTAAAATTAATAAAGGTACTAGCAAAGTTGGTTGCTTGACTGCGCTATTCCATATTTAACATAATAGTAGTGTAGCGAACTCGTATATTTAAAAAAATAGACATTAAACGGTAATTAAATCAAGGAGGTAGAAAATTTTACACGTACGAAGTAGATCGTAACACTTCATACGAATTTGGGACGCGACGACTAAGAACGAGGTTTGCCACGTTTGCGTCGCCAAAAAGAAAACGAACTGAGACCTGGATCATTAGCATGGGCGGGTTTAAGGTCTTAAGATATGACGGAAGGATCGGCGAGTTTATAGGTCCTTAGATAAACAACCTTACGGATAGAGAAGGTGCCAAGGAATTTGGTAGAGGGTTTGGAATTAAAATGACGTGAAACGTCGGACAGAGCAAAATTACGACGCCAAACAAAATCGCCTAATTGAAAGGAACCAAGACTTTGCCGGAGATTATAACGGTTATAAATTTTTCGGTACGCTGAGGAAAGTTTTTGAAATGTTCAAGATCAGGGGAATGATGTACAGGATCAGGGATATACATGTTGTTTATCTCGGACAGTTGTCGGAAAAATCACTGGAAATGATGTGTTCATGACCAAGCTAGGCAAAGTAAGGAGTGCAGCCAGCGATTTCGTGCTTGGACGTTCAAATGGAGAAGAAAATTTTAGGAAGGTTGACATTCCAGTGACGTTGGTTGTCACAGATATAGCAAGCAATCAGAGGAAGTTATTTCATATTTTCATCTCCATAAACTTTTGTAAGAGATCGATGAAAAAAAGAACCTTCATAAATTACAAAGCCGTTCTGCAAAACTCTGGCTGTTGTACCTGAACACGGTAGATATCGTAATGGCATTTATTTCAGCTAAGCGATCATGAAATTTTCAAATGCACTTACAGGCGGTTGAGTATATGCTACCTTTCTTTGCGAATTTAGGTCATAGTAGTTATGCAAAATACGCAAGGATATACCTCCAACAAATGTGTGAACTAGAACAACGAATCCAGAACTCTACAAAATGCCGAATAAAGGCCATGTTATTGTACAAAGAAAGGACAGGAAGTGGTCTGGTGTTTGGACCGACATGTACATTGAGCAAATGCTCATGAAATGCACTAAAAGTCGTTCTGGTATAACTCATGGCAGAGGATGACTGAAAACCAACGTTCAATTTGGATTTTGGTCCGTTCGGAACGCTGTGAAGTAACATGTGCAATGTTTGCTGACCCATATTTCGCGTATTGGAACTGAGCATACTGATTTAACTGATGCAAAAATGGCCAGAGATTTCGAGAATATGAAAACGATAATGTAATTTTTTAGAGACTACAATCCATTTACTGGTTCTTCGAGTAATTTATGTAATATCTTTAACGTAATTACGGATATTGAAAACAAAGTTACTGCTGTAAATGCTGACCATATTGAAAGAACCGTTCAAGATAAACTTACTGGCAAACTTTTTTTAAAGATGTAACTGTATTAAAATCTTACCAAGCAGTAGTTATGAAAGTATTGAGGAAAGGGATTGTTATTGCTGACAAGACTCATCATGTGGATTCGTGTTTTTTAACACAAAGGATGCTTACTTGTATTTCCTTGGATAATCACGCTCAAAATGCAAGAATGTTTTTCAATTACAAGTTATTTAGTTTACCAAAACTAAATATAAAAGATATGGAGCTTAGATTGCGCACGAAACAGTCATCTGTAATAATAGTAACTAATGAAAATTCGCCTGTGATCAAGAAAAACCATTTTCTTTGTAACTTGACAAACAAAAAACGCTTTATCAATATACGGGGGAGTTATTTTCAAGGAAGATGTCATTTTGTCGTTCATGCAGAAGGTGATGCAGGCACATTAAAAAGGCTTTACAGATAGCCAGGAAAAATATGCCACAGAGTAACTTATGATACCCGTATTTTATTACTACTGCTATATCATTCATCTAAAAACATTTTAATGCAGTCTGTCACACAGTCAGATAATGTTTGACATTCAGGCAATGCCACGTTCTATCGAATAGACTTACTTTTTTCACGCATTAACAGGGTGTGATACCACAAGTGCGTTATTGGTAAAAAAAATCTTCTGCTTTTAAGAATAGTATAAAATTAAAAATCTTATGCTAATGGGCTTCCCATTTTGAATCGTCCGAAGATGTTTGTAACGGGCATTTTTAATCGTTTAACATTTTACGCTTTTTCTCAACTAGTAAATACCTTTCTGCAATTACTATTTCTATATTTTATTTATAATGAGTGGATCGCTGTTTGTATAAGGTAAATACTTTCGAATAGTTTTCAGATTTGTATGCAATTTAACTAGTGTGTAGTAATTTAAAGATAGATGAATTGAAGTTTGATTTTCAATTAATGAATAAATTGCAAAGAACGAATTGTAAATAGGATTATTCGTAAATTACTTTCCAACTTCTCGAAAATGATAAACAGCTCGTAATTAATTAGTAGATATAAATTTTGTTGCTTATGTGGATATACAAGTTTAGATAATAGTCGATAAGAGGTTATGGTAACAACGATCGAATAGAAACAGATTGGAGAGGAGTGGTAGTTTGTTCTTGGTTCCTGTATGTTAATTACGTTGAAAGTACTGTTGCCTTTTTGCTTTGGAAATAGTGAGAGTTAATGCGGCATGAATTTTCGAATTGTTCATGAACAAGCTCGACGGACGGTTTTAGTGATACGCGTTGCTTTGCTAATTGCTTTTTTGTTGATTTTCTGTTGGAAATGAAAGTGGTAGAACTTGTTGGACTCGACCTGCACGCGTGTTGTGCGGAGCATTTGAAAAACTTGCTTAGTGTTTACACGTGCTTGAATATATTGTCTGAACTTTTATCTGTTAGCCGAATTGTATTATTGTCTTGCAGTGTTTGTATTGCTGTTGTAGTATTTATTTATTATTATTAATTAGTTTACTAAAATGAAGTTTCCTAATGCTTTTTAAAGTGTTATAGTATTTATTGGTGCTTATGATTGTACAAATATTTCAAAATTATTGTCTTAGGAAATAGAATTACCAAGAAATTTATCAAGGCTACATAGTTCCGACGCGTGATATTGTCTGCTGCTAACCCCAGTAAAATACGTAGGTATGAGTAGTGTAACGTGTGATAAGTTCCATCAACACCCTCACAGTCAAGGGTGAAGTGCTTCGTTAGTGCAGGACATCGTGAATCCCACACTTCAATTGCAGGGAAGCGTTACTGAAGGACTTTTTGTAAGTTGAACTATTTCTTACTTGTTATTACTTTAAATATCTATCCGTTGTTTTGCCATGTCTTCGTCGTTCTGATACCTTTTACAATAGACTTGCCTGCTATGAAGAAGAAAAAAAAAGAAAAAAAAACAATCAATACTACTGAATTACTTATATCAATTGTGACTTACCCTTTTGGGGGACATTCGTCTTTTGACGATTTTGAAAGTAGCTAAGACCTATAATCCTCATTGGGTGTTTACTTAATGCTTTCTTTACCTATTCTGTCGTTGTTGGTTACGATAGATGACTTTGTCTTCTTTTGAAAAAAAAATGTGTTCTTTTTCTTATACTGGTGTTGGTCCTTCGAACCGGATAAAAAAATTTTTTTTTGTTTGGTTCCTTGTCTGTCGTTTTTTTTTTTTCTTTTTTCTTTTTTCTTTCACCCCGACGTCTTTATTTTGCTAGGGGGGAATTTGTAACGGGCATTTTTAATCGTTTAACATTTTACGCTTTTTCTCAACCAGTAAATACCTTTCTGCAATTACTATTTCTATATTTTATTTATAATGAGTGGATCGCTGTTTGTATAAGGTAAATACTTTCGAATAGTTTTCAGATTTGTATGCAATTTAACTCGTGTGTAGTAATTTAAAGATAGATGAATTGAAGTTTGATTTTCAATTAATGAATAAATTGCAAGGAACGAATTGTAAATAGGATTATTTGTAAATTACTTTCCAACTTCTCGAAAATGATAAACAGCTCGTAATTAATTAGTAGATATAAATTTTGTTGCTTATGTGGATATACAAGTTTAGATAATAGTCGATAAGAGGTTATGGTAACAACGATCGAATAGAAACAGATTGGAGAGGAGTGGTAGTTTGTTCTTGGTTCCTATATGTTAATTACGTTGAAAGTACTGTTGCCTTTTTGCTTTGGAAATAGTGAGAGTTAATGCGGCATGAATTTTCGAATTGTTCATGAACAAGCTCGACGGACGGTTTTAGTGATACGCGTTGCTTTGCTAATTGTTTTTTTGTTGATTTTCTGTTGGAAATGAAAGTGGTAGAACTTGTTGGACTCGACCTGCACGCGTGTTGTGCGGAGCATTTGACGGACTTGCTTAGTGTTTGCACGTGCTTGAATATATTGTCTGAACTTTTATCTGTTAGCCGAATTGTATTATTGTCTTGCAGTGTTTGTATTGCTGTTGTAGTATTTATTTATTATTATTAATTAGTTTACTAAAATGAAGTTTCCTAATGCTTTTTAAAGTGTTATAGTATTTATTGGTGCCTATGATTGCATAAATATTTCGAAATTATTGTCTTAGAAAATAGAATTACCAAGAAATTTATCAAGGCTACATAGTTCCGACGCGTGATATTGTCTGCTGCTAACCCCAGTGAAATACGTAGGTGTGAGTAGTGTAACGTGTGATAAGTTCCATCAACACCCTTACAGTCAAGGGTGAAGTGCTTCGTTAGTGCAGGACATCGTGAATCCCACACTTCAATTGCAGGGAAGCGTTACTGAAGGACTTTTTGTAAGTTGAACTATTTCTTACTTGTTATTACTTTAAATATCTATCCGTTGTTTTGCCATGTCTTCGTCGTTCTGATACCTTTTACAATAGACTTGCCTGCTATGAAAAAAAAATCAATACTAGTGAATTACTTATATCAATTGTGACTTACCTATTTATCTTTTGTTAACTTTTTGTCTGCTTTATGTTTAATTGGTGTGTGAGGAAACGTTTCTGCTACTCTCCAATATTACCTCAGTTTGTGATAAAAATTTCTGTAATGCTTTTATCGTGTTATATTATATAGTTTATCTAAACAGTTTTTATTTTCATTCTACCAAGTTCTGAATAACTTAGACTATGCATTGCTGCTATTCTTTTTCTTTATTTTAGGTTTGCAGGACTAATCTTTTTTTCTTGCAGGTTTGCTATTCTAATTTCTTTTATTGCAGGTACTGTTACTAACTCCTTACCGCCGCATACATCATAGGTCAGTCTGCTTTCTACACCCCCACTCTCCGATTGAGTCCGGTCATTTCTTTAACTTTCTTTGTGTTACGTAGCATAAATTTGGCGCCCAACGTGGCTGCCACGAAAAAAACGTAACATGTTTCTAAGTAAGATTTTGTCGAAATTGGCTGTCAATTTATTGTGTCCTATATAGAGATAACATTGACACGAGCAACCTCAATATGCTTTGTAATGAACAGTATATTAGGAAAACGTTTCTGCTAAGAAAGAATTTGATATTGTTCGTTTGCCTCCAATATTAAATTCAACGAAATACCACCTACTTCGAGTACATTTGCAGGTTTTTATTTGGAAAGATCTTAATAAGCTAATCCCTGATCGTGTTCTATGGGGTAGCCAGTTGGTTAATGGAGAATTTCAACCGATATTAACTGACTTGAACCCGACACCAGACAAACTCATAAATATGTTTAAATGTGCTTGTCAAACTACAGTTGTGGAAAGGACTGTACGTACAAATACAGGAGACAGTTTTGATTTAACTGAAGACTAAGATGACATTTAATTTTGATGAACTAAACCCATTTATTACGTAATTTTTTCAAATTATAAATAATGTTTTGAAATGTCAATTTTAAATCATCAAATATTAATTTTTTTATTTTAGCATTTTATTAAAATTGTGAGCGAAGAAACAGTTAAAAACATGTTTTTAAAATGTGTGTTAAAAATAATAAAAATATGTTTTCCTATACTACAAAAGCTTTCAGTTTTTCGGTTACTATTTTGTTATTTCATTTAATTATTAAAAACTAATATCATCTTTTTCAGCACGGAATTTTCTGTAATTTGATACCACACATGATTTTTTACGATTTTTAATTTTGATATTTTTTCGAGATAGCGGCCAAAAAAAACACATTTGTCGCAACAATATGGTGGTATATTTTTAGTATGTTAGGAGTGGCATACCTACCATTTACAACAAGAATCATTTTTGTTGCAATTAGCTCCACCTCAAAGTGTTTTTTCACTTGTTTCTACCGCAGTACTAGTACTTTGATGTGGTTAGCTGGTGTGAACAGTGCTGCGAAGGGAATCTATATCTTTACACCTTATCCTTCTTTTGCTTATATGTTTCCTGGGTATCTCCCACAGGAAGCATTGCAGCAGAATCGAAGATAGATAAAGCCGTTGCTACCCTGAGGTTGTCTTATAGGAGCACTGATTGCAAAAGTATTGTATTATCACAGTGTAACCTCGCCATATACAAACACCTGTTTTACCGATCCGTATAGACCTTGTAAAAGTATAAGTGTAAGTTGATATAAACAGTTTGTGTTATCAAAGATCGGGGCTTTCTTAAATTTCGCAATTATTATCGTTGCTTTTAAGTTCACAAAACGTCACTTGAGCAATACAAATGTAATCGTGGATATCAAGTCTAATTTTAGAATCTTCATTCTCGAAAGTTTCATAACATTGTGGTTTGTGGTATACGGTTTATTTAAATGTTGCTGCGCAATGAATTTTACTATTACGAATATATTAAATACGTGAAAGTGTTCATTAGCAAAAGTTATAATTATGGACATTTGATTGTTTAGTAACCTATATCTTATACCGTGCATTTACATTTCCAATGCTCCATCCGAAGGTACTACATTGGCCAGGAGGCGAATTTTTTGTTGCCTGGAAATTTAGAATTTTGCCGAACCCTTGCCGTTCCAGGCAAGGTAGGGATCTTTAACGTGCGTGACAACACTCACACACGAGACATCCATTTAACCTCTCATCCGAACGAGGGCGTAATTTTTGTGAAAAATGCTCACCTGCCATTTTCCTAGCAGTCGGCTGTGTCGGTATTCAAACCCAGGACCTTGGGATACGTAGTCTTACGCTTACTACATTGATCCACGGCGACGCCTTGAGTGTTTAGTAACCGCATGTCTCCTTAAATTTAAGGATTCATTAGACCATATACAGTTCAACTATAATCTGGGTAACCAGTAATTTAACTCTTTATAGAGACAACTACTTTACATCGATAGTTTAGATTTTCTCGTTAGTGGTGTCTTATATGGTACTAGAATAACCAAAGAAAATTTTTTTTTAAATATTCAGTTTTCGAAAATGCCACAAATGGGTGGTTAGTATATTAACCACGGATCATTTAGGTAAAAAATAATTGCTGGTGTGTAGAGGTGATTATTCTGATCATATTTTCCCTAATATAACTTATTTGGAATAATTAGTAACAATAGAATCTTTATATTGTATTTTATAAGTATCCATATCATTTTTCATAAAATGGGCCGAAACAGGTGATACAAAGAGCCACGTCACATTCTCTGCAAATGGTTGTAGACCTAACAGCTTTAGCACGAGTTCAATGAGCACATCTTCTTATTAGTGCCTACAAACTGGCAAATGCTTTCTAACATTCAGGTCTCTTATGAAATTATAGAGACCAACACAGCGTTCGCTTTGTTTTCTTAGTTTATTGTTTGTTATTAACAACTTCGGGTAAGGTCTTTTTCGTGAACAATGTTTTTTTACGGACTCGTCAGCCAATGTGATATGAAACTGAAGGTGCGACTTCGCTTTGTTGCGAGCTGGCTGCTTAATATACACCGTTTTATAACATATATATGCCTTCACAAGAACAGAATCTATCATGAAATAAAATACGTAGTTTCATCCACAACCAGCGGCTCTTCCAAGAAATGTCATAATAACACACGAGTTGGTCTAAGTGATCAACGCCGCCCACATATCGATTGTATTCGAAAATGAACTCGGGGCAGTTCAAATTTACTTTTCTTCTGTTTTATTTCTTCTAGATAGAGGTTTAATTATAGCAGCATTATGTAGAAAAATTGCAACTATTACACATTTTATACCCCGATCTTTCCATTTGCATACAGATACGTCATTACCGGATGCAAAATTACATTCTGCTGTCTTCAAATTTTTATCAGTTTTTAACAATTCATTTCGCATGGTTTCACAGGCAAAAGTATTTTTCTCCAAAAAGGTAGATAGCAGGTCAAAGGTTGTAAAAAATTATCAAAATACACAGAGTAACCTTTACCAAAGTATTTTTTACTAAATCAAGAACAGTCCTCCCACTCAAGGTTCTAATTTGAGGATTCCCGGTTCTGGAGCAAGCCAATATTCATATCTCGAAACTCCTTTCTGTTGTCTTCATGGGCGTGTACTGCTTTAGAGTAGTCACCCCTTTGAATCCAACCATACTTTCATCGACAGCAATATTGCGTAAATGATTCTAAATATCTGTTACTTAGGTGAAATAATAGAGGCATAATTTTATAAAGCCTGTCAAAGTTATCAGCAGTTCTATCAGGCATTGTTGTATTGCCACTCAAATGTAGGTAGCGTAATATTTCTAAGAGTCGCTTTTGAGTTATTATAATAGCAATTTCTGACACCCTGAAGTTTTTATTTGCTGACCAGTACAGTCTTAGACTGGGTAAAAGGCGAAATCCTATTATCATGCGTATCTTAATAAAGGCATATAATTCACATTTTGTTAAATCAAGAGTAGCTTCATTTTGTTTAGCATATTTGTTGGATTTCACAACAAATTCTGTCTAAAAAATGGCAAACAACAGCTAGAGAGCTGGTCAAGTTTACATTAAATATAGGTTCAAATTTCTCATCAAATGTTGAATTTTCATACACTGAAAGAATAAATACATGGTTGTTTGGTAAATGTGTAATGGTAAATTTTGGTTGTAATACCAGATAAATAAGAATTATTTGTTTTATCATAACATGTATTTTACTTTCAGATTCGATTTCAGATAAATCATTTCTCTGATTCGCTAAAGCTGTGATGTATATTAAATCTAATGCACAATAAAATAAATTGTGATAGATTTTTACTTTACTTATCGAGAATTCTTATGTAACTGTAATAAGCCCAGGGTAAGGTTAGGATGGAAATTGGCTTTTAGTAAAAGAAAACTCTTAAGACTTTTTAGCTAACTGAGTTTTTGACCCACGGTCGCATGAGTTTGGGTCAGTAGGTTTATTAAAGTTGGAAAAAACAAGATGGACGCCACCTAAATTTTTATAAAGCAACTGACTAAATCAATTTGCATAAAGGAAAATTTTGAAAACCTAGATTATCGCTAACCACTTTAAATACAAAGTTTGATTGTCACACATATGTTACTTACATCTGGTCGTCTTCTTCACTGAACTAACGAATACTAGGGCGGCTCTGAAACATAAATACTACCAACATAGATACCCTTTATTTCTTACGAACCAGTATAAGCATGAAATTTTTGTTTTAGTTTCAATTAGTTTTCACAGTATCGTGATACACATTCTTGCAAGTTTAATTTTTTAAATTTCTAACAAACTTTGGAGAAGTTTAACGATTACTGAGTAATGAACTGAAGTCAAAAATAACTCTATATTCTCTTTTAAAATAAGTAATGAACATTTTAAATTATAAGTGTACTTAATAAAAAAAATTAAATTCTTATAAATGTAGTTTCTGGAATTGAATATTTAACTTTTGGACATTATTTTTCATAATTAATAGTCTGGAGTAGCGCTACTAAGACTTTACAGTTCTTTAAAAAAATTACTTAACTCTTGGCAAATATTATCAATTAATTAATTAATCTAAGTTCAAACTTCATTATACAGGACTTAGGCCCTATTAAATCAGCATGTTGTATTTTTAAATTGTAGTAAACAAGATAACTATTAAGCATGTAGCAAACAAATCATGATTATTTGTCTACATATTTTACTATCGTCTATATACAATTGGTGAGGTACAATTTCCAAGGTTGAACACACCATTAATTACAAAAAATTGTTGTACTCATTGTACTTTACATTTTAACAGAATAAGCTTTTAGCAAATTAATTAACAAAATTATTCGTGACAACCATTAATGAATTGAATACAGCCACATGAATTAGTGCAAGCTTTCAAAAAAAGAATTCATTACGTGCTTAGATACGTAATGAACTTTGCTACTGCAGCCTTATCTTAGAAACTTAAACAGTCTTACCCATAGCGGCAATGACCTATAACCTTCAAATAACATGTCGTTCATCAACTAAACACGCCAGGTATAGCTGCATAGCGAAATCCACCAAATCCAACAAAATTGCTTACGCATTTATATTTTAAACGAGTTCCATAAAATTTTCTTGAACCAAACCAAATTGAATATGTTCAAGATAACCTAAAGTTGTATCGGAGTTATATCGCAGTTATATTGGAATTATATCGGAGTTGCACTGTAATAAATTTTATAATTAATTTTAATATAATTACACGTTCTAACAAACCGTCGCCAAGATGAGTTTGTACACTACACTTATATGCAAGTTGTCACAGACAACTTTTAAAATACTGTGCTTTTATTACGGCGTCTCTGCCAGGAATACTTAATTTCCCTCGCCATCTTGAGTGTTTTTTTTAAACACACCAAGTGACCTTTCTGTTCAACGAGGAAACGAAAAGTGACTATCTGTTACGAATCGTCGGAACAACTTGAAAATCTTAGATATTACAAAGAAGTAGGAGCACGCGAATAGGTTTGTATACATGTTATTAGTAAAGATGACGTGATACGTAGTAGATTGTAATTGTAATAGAAATTGTAGTGTGCCTTGAAGTTTGTTGGTTAATAAATATGCAATATGGAATGAATCAATAATATAAACGGTGTTGAATAAAGACTAAAATAATAGATGCACAGCGGTAACGTCAACAAATAAATTTACAGGAAAATTTAAATGTTACAAAGCCCTTGGGAGAATAGTAGGATAGCTGTACTCCGGACCTCTAATCAAATCGTCCGTACTGTGGTCTTCTTGGTCAGATTTATTATGGAATGTGAAAGTCTGCAAGCTCTCGGTTAATAGTTTGATAGTTTTATTGAATCATTAGAACCACCCGGAGACGATTTTACGGTGAAGTCAGTAGATTTTTGTTTTGAGATTGAAAGTATTTTAGATACATTCATATTATCATGAACAAACAATTTATTTTTGATAGGTTTATCCGAACCTGAAGTTTGCTACCATTCACATTCATCTTCGGCATCGCCATCACCCCCATATTCAGAATCAATAGCTTGTTTATCACCAATATCATCCAAAAGTGAATATATGCCTTATCAGAATATAAATTCTCCAAATCAATGAACACCCTCGACATCTAAAACATGAGAAAAAAGAATCATTTTATATGAGATAGAGAACGGGTGGGATTTTGATTTTTGTTAGCTGTTTATGTGAATAGCATCTTATCCCAAACATAAATATTAGAAACTTAAATTCCAACTAATTTTATAAAGATATGTACTGATTAATTTTATGCATTTTTACATTATTTTGTTAAAAAAACAATAAATAAAACATCATCTGAAGACTCCTTTTTGGTGCATATACTTACATTATTAGGTTGTAGTTAGATGAAATTTTCAAATCCAATCTTGAACAACGCAGTTTTTAGTACATTGCTACATACAATGACGTAGCCGGAAGAAAACGTAAATATACTAGGCTAACTACCAATGCTGAGAGGGGAGGGGTTCCTAGCAACACATAAATAACAGATCGCCAACGATTTTCTATTTGCAATAAAAAAACACAAATATAGAAATTTCTATCGAAACAGCAAAACAAAATTAACTAAAGTTACTATTTAATAAAATAATTTTACTCTATGGACAAATTCACTAATTGTTCCACGAAGTGCGCAATTCGTAGTTAAATCACAATAAATCTAATCAATAGCAAAAAGAATAACGCTGATACTTTCGTATAAGCGGATGGGTTAATAAAAAAAAATTTAAATTTAGAAACCTTTTTAGTAAGGATTTTACAATACGAAGCATTTGTTATAACTATAATCAGTAAAAAAAAAGAATACTGCTGATACTTTGGTATAAGCAGATGGGGTATGTACAAAAAGCAAAAGCGTTAGAGTTCGAAGCTTTTCTAGTAAGGATTTTACCAGAACAAACATTAGCGTATCTAATTTCAAATTGGGTTTATCCCTGGGTAAATTATAAAAGGAAAGCAATTCACATACATGTGTCGGGATACTTATCTTGTCAGCCCTCGGAAGCGAATTAACACAGCATCGCCGCGGTAATAAGCAACAACCAGGCTACTACCGTAATTGCAACGGCGGTCTACATGCAAGAGCAGTTGATCTACATCAGGGAATAATCCGGCTACGCAACAAGCAATTTAGCCTCCAGCTAAGAGCGATACACACCAAATCTACACATTTGATAGAGGAAAAACGTGCATCGCTCTTGGAGTAACAGAACGAGTAGTTTTTAAAAGTGCATCAACACACAAGCTGCAGAATGAAAGTTTAAAAGGAATTCAAAATAACACGAACATGAAAAGCAAACATCCGCGTTATCAAAACCCGATTGAAACTAGAAACACGGTTTTCCCGGAGAATAGTAGGATACATTATTTAGACAAATCTTTAGATGGGAAACCCACTACAACGCAATTATACGTTATCGGAAGGTATAACGCGCTTACGGATACCGTGACAGGATCTTGACTAGTTAATTGTAGCATAAACTTGTCGTTTCAAAACAACTATATTTACGTTGAGAAATTCTTAGAAAGAGTATTTATTATTAATTATGCGGAAAAATTTAACAATAGACATGGAATTTATACGAACGGATAATTAATCAACAAGGGATTTGAATTGAAAATTATGGTAAAGCGAGCTTATCTGAACAGGTACAATATATCGGGTATTGTTGGAGAATTTAATACTAGAAAAAGGAATTTATGTAAATAAAATAACCAATTATTGCCGAAAATGAACGTAACAACATTAAGGTACAAGCAATCCATTCACTATACCTGATTATAATATTTAGTTTAACAAATAACAAAATCTTCCCCACAAAGTTCATAACTGCAAAACACATGTGCTTTAGGATGCTATCAATGTGTTGTGGTCATTCAACTGACTACTTTTTAGTTATGCAGCTCTTTATTTATGTGATTATTTTATTGACCACTTGCTTTTAGAACCCGTGACTATTGTAATTAAGACCAATATCCAATATCTGCACGTTTAAAATACATATCTGACTCGACCTTATAGAGGTGGTTATTTAACCAACCATTACATGCTAAAGGGTCAATACTTAATTTTGATATCAATTTTTAACCCTAGCGAAATCAACTACTCATTTATGGTATGATTAGACGCCAGTTTGTCTATATTTAAAATCAAAATCTCAACATTTAAAGCTGATTGCATTTTAATAACGAAGACATTACATTATGGTGTAGAATTTGCTTAACGTTGCCAGCAAAACCTTTCACTTAATTATCATGAACCGAAAACTGCTTAAAGATGAAATTCGAACAATTCGCAGAACGTGAGCTAACAATAGTAGAAATCTACAAAGCCTTAAATTCCAAACCCGCGTTTTCAGTATAATTAAAATTCCGTTCTTGAAGTTTCTCAATCTGAAGTGACGTTTTGTTTATTTCTCACTTCAGTAAGTCGAAAATTACGGTTCCGTAAACGAGGATGCAAAAATGTTCTACTTTTAAGAGGGATATATTTTACTCGTTTGTGTAAATACGTTTTAGAAATTAAGGTTACCACCTTAGCATAAAATTTAGCACAAATTTTTGTTGTTGACCCTAAGATACGTTTAAAAAGAATTGCTTTTGATAAATTATTATAAGCTTGACGTATTCCTCGTGGCACCCCATTAAAAAAAAAATAAAATTGAGTAATTGAATCCTAAACGTCTTAGATACTGTGATGGGGGAGTTTTAAGAAGAAACAAATTTTTTATGATAACTTTGGTATGACCCTAGATATTTTTGTGAAACATAATACGTACATTCTATGTATCAAAAGGCATTTTCTGCTGTACAACATAATTTTTTATTCTTTTCAGTGGCGTTCGTGCGGAATTTGCACCGAATCATTCTAAATGGAAAGCGATACGCCACTGCTTTTTCTTAAAGCAAAAATTATCTTCATTTTTTTCTGAGCAAATTCGGTCTTTAGATTTTTTTCGTTTGACGTATAATTTTCGCATAAAAAATAAAATTCATTCATTTGCACGTTGTTTTTAAATTAGGTATTAACAAGGATTAAAAACGTGTTTAGTCGGTAAGAATCAGATTTTATAATTTGTTAGGTCAGTTGGAGAAAAGTATTTCAAATTTTTTTGATTCGGATGCCAAATAGGCAGCGTATGGTTTAAACACTTACCTGTGTTTTTATAAATGTCTTATATATAAAAAATTTTTTTGAAAAATAGCTAGTTATATTTTAAGACTTATTAGAAGGCTTAATTAATACTGTAGAATTTTGGGTTAAGAAAAGTGTTGCTGGCAAGAATTGCGGCATAAGATAACTGTGCGTGCAATATTGAGGTAGTCAATTAATTAATGGTGCTTTTCCTTTGCGGTTTCCTGATTGAGTGCGGGTTGTTTAAAAAAAAATCCTAGTAACTTAATTTTTTAGTTATTAACGCCTTTAGGGTATAAGTAGTTGCCGGACTTGGTTAACAAGGGACCTTTTTTTGTGGTTTTGCCGCGGTTGTTACGTGTTAAGTCAATAAACTCGTAACATACTTTTTCGATTATTGGCCAACCAGTTTCCATCTCCTATGCTCATTAAATTTACGGTATTTGGTATACAAGTAAAGTAATCCTCATGCATCTCGAATCCGGTCTTAAGTAGGTTATAAATTATCAGTTACATTGTAAATTTAGAATGGTCGAATAGGTGTAAATATGCAAAGCAAATGTCGGAGATTTTTATTACTCTCAGGGAATATCTATAAACACGCATTATCGTATTCTTGAAATTCTCTATTCCAATTGGTTGTGGAATATTAGCGAATTTGAATGAGCCGATCCCGAGAATGATGGATATAGTGTTAAAACGAAGCAAGGTGATTTACACGAACAAAAATCGGGCACACAGGTGCTCGGAGAAGTAACTGCGTTTTCAGGTGTGTCATCGCAATTATAGATGTAGTGCCCTTAGTTTATCGTTTCTACCTTCTTACCGTTCCTTTAGGGCACAATAGCTGCGAATGGCTAGCATCAAGTCAAGATATCTACAACAAACCTGATCCTTCTGAAATCTCTGAGATGAGTTTGTCACCAAGGATTGAATCCTGAGTGTAATAATTTTAAGATTTGTACGTAGAACATGCATTATTTAAACCTTAATATTTAATTACGTAATAAACTGCGCCCACACCTGGAACGTAGTAATTTGGCGGCAAATACAGAATTGTAAGTAATTTGTACAATTTTAAACTTAAGTCCTGAGTTTTGATATTACACTAACCAAAGAGGAAGAAAGCAATAAGGGTGATGGAAGAAAATTTTAGTTTCTGCTTAAGGTTTCAGTCTAGCTTCTTACAAAGTTTGATTATTCAGTTCCAATTATGCATAACATAAGCCAGAAGAAATGCTATTTCTGGTTCAGCCCGACACAAACGGAACACAAACAAAGGAAATATAGATAATTAAAAAACTTTCAATTCTTTATAGAGATTCCTAGCAAGTGGGATTGCCAACCTTGAATGACGTTTAACTTGCGCAAATTTTGAGCACAAACGCTGAATGTTTAACTCTGCATGACACAAACGAAGCACAAACGAAGAAAATACAGTAAATTTTAATTCTTTATTGTGTCCATTCCAGCTTCCTGCGAAGTTGGATTGGCCACTTTAAATCAAGTACAACTTGTACAATTGTCGAACACAAACGCTGAATTTTTAGCACTGCCCGAGTTACATATCCCCCATATTAAAATACATATAAAAATGAATGTAATTATTATGTCTTAGTAATAGAATGTTACATTGTATTAAATGAAAGTTATAATTAAAGGTTAATCAGAATTCATGTCGGAAATAAGAAAGGAAACGACTACTTTGTATTCCAGACGCAACCTAATACTGCAGGTGCAGAAACAATGAACTGCAATAAAACAGTCCAAATTAAAATTACTTAGAATAAGACATTGTACGAGTATCAAGAAACTGCAGACAGCAAGATCTGCACTTTTCCACAAGATGAAATTATATCAGAGGCTTTATAAATACTGTGAGGAGCCCCTGATCGCCAGTCAGTCTTCGAATTTCATAACTTCAACATGGTTGGTTGCTCAAGCTCTCATTGTTTTTATTGATTTATTGAAATATTAATTTATAGTATTTGTCAATTTCAATTATTTAATGTTTAAGGAACATAAACGCTCAAGTGTTGTAAAGAAAATAAGTCTTTTTTTTTTATTAAAACAAATTTTATAGGTGTTTTTGCAAATAAATATTTTTTAAAAGAAGATCCCAAAGGCCTAAAACCTATCTGGTGCAGTCGAAACGGATTCCAGAAGGGCACTAGCGATTCCAAAATCGAAGAACTAGTAACCGTGAATTTTAATTCTTCACTGGAACTGAACACAAAGATTGGACGAAGTACAGAATTGACCGCATCCAATACAGTGTGAGTACCTATAGTTCATTTTCCTTACCATTTTTTCAATTGCATATTGGTATTAGCAAACGAGGTTGAAGCAAAAGAATTTTATATACACATTTATGTACAATTTATTACTGAAATAATTATTCAGCAAAAATCTGAGCTTGATGAGATTATAACAAAGATTTATAAACATACACATTTTATGAGACAATTATTTAGCAAAAGTCTGAAATTGATGTAATTATAGCAGAGGTTTATAATTACAGGCAATCCAAATAACAGTAAGTGATTCTTTAAATAACTTTAGTGCAAACTTGACTAAGGTAACAGAATAAATAATTTATAAATATGAATTCTGAATATTTAAGGTTATATTTAGATTCGATTCTAATATACAGTGGAAATCAAGCTTTGTTAGTCATATTCATTACCGCGTGCGAGACATTTCTGAAGTGTTTTTACAAACAGGGAAACCTTAAAAGGAATATGTGGCTTTTAAGATTGATGCTGCGTAAATTAACGGGCAGAGCTTTAACATTGATAGCAAGTAGGAATGACTTAACGGACCGGGAGGACTATAAAAAGATATTGATCGCGGTTTTAGGAGACCAGCGCAATATAAAATGCCTTATACGAATAGAACACAATCAATCACCATATCAATTTGGTATGCGATGTCAAGACTTGAGAAGTTTAATTCTAACCAAACTGGAATTAGAAAAACCATTTATATTAACAACAGACTCATACAATGTTGCTTTAGACGCACTACTGAGTAAAGGTA
The DNA here is from genome assembly GCA_036346225.1 of Platerodrilus igneus. NCBI lineage: Eukaryota > Metazoa > Arthropoda > Insecta > Coleoptera > Lycidae > Platerodrilus > Platerodrilus igneus. The sequence goes on along the minus strand of JARFIW010001118.1, from coordinate 749,061 downwards.
AAGTAGGTAGCGATAAACCACGCTACGCATCACATAAAACAAGGCAAAAATATAGTACAATTAAAAAGAAATTATTAGCCATAATTTGGGCAACAAAATATTTTAGGCCAATCTTTATGGAAGGAAATTTTATATATACACATACCATAGACCATTAGTATGGTTATGTAAACACAAAAAACTCAATTCGAAATTACAGAGATTGAGGATTAGATTTGAAGAGTGCGACTACGAAATCATTTACAAGAAGGGAATGTATAGCAATACTACGGACGCATTGAGCCGAATACAACTCAACGTCATAGAGACAGAGTCAGTTACAGGTAATGTTGACGAAACCGAAATGAGAGAAGACCCATACATTCAACTCAAAATGGCGAACCAAAACCTGCAATTAAAATTCTAAACTAAGCGATAGATACGAAACCAAATCAATTTATAATTTACCAAAGTTTTAACCAACCTCGAACCTGTAAAATATACAAAAACAGACAATAGAAAAATACATGACATTCAAATAACGAAAGATGACAACGAGGAGCAAATAATTAAAATTTTAAAAGAGTGTACCCCGAAGAAAAAACGTTTTTACTTTTATTTCACAACAGAACATTTGTACCAAAGATTCTCAGAATTATATATTCGATTGTTTAATAACTCAGAACCCGAGATTATCAGCTGTACACAAAAACTAATTACTTTAGATGACCCAGATGAAATAAACGACGTAATTCGCAACCAACGTGAAGAAAAACAAATCATCGTGGAATAAACGAAACCTTAAAACAACTCGTAAAGGGATATTATTTTAAAGGCATGAAAGAATTAACTACAGATTTTATTAATCAATGCGAACTCTGTGGTTGAGCAAAATACGACAGATCACCACCGAAAGTACTCTTAATGTTAACTAAAACACCCGACAAACCTTTTCAAAAATGACATGCACACACTTTGGTAGTAGAAGCTCAGAACTTTTTATCAATCACAGACCCATTCACAAAGACAGGACAAGCGATACCCATTACTTCGAAAAACAGTAATGATGTAACCCAACAGTACTTTACATTTTACGGTACACCTGAATCAATTGCTTTAGATAATGGAAGTGAATTCAGAAACGAGACTATACAAAGTACCCTAGAACTTCATAAAATAAATATTCATTTTATAACAGAAAATCACCCGGAATCAAACTGATTAATTGAGCGATTAGATTTAACCTTATTAGAACAGATCATACTCTTAAGACTAACATATAAGAAAGAACCCATCACTAATTTAATGCCATATGCTCTAATTGCTTATAACAATACAATTCATTCTTCAACTAACTTTACACCCCTCGAATTAACATTAGGGCATTAAGACTCTCGCAATCTTTGTGATATACATTATAATAAAGAAGTATATCAACAATACGCCAAAGATCATAGAGAAAAACTAAAAATCACTTATTATAAAGTCAAAAATAAACTAGACGATGATAAGGCACGAATTACAAAAACTAGCAATGAAAACACCAATGTAAATAACTTCGCAATAGGACAGACCATTTATGAAAGAAACTTTAAAAGTAAACTACACAAAACGGCCCCCTGAAATTTAGGTCCGTATACAATCAAAAAGATTTCAGACAAAAATGTAGCAGTAGTAGACAACGGAAAAACCGTAAGATTCATACATTTAAAGAAGACTATTGGACTTTCGCACAAAAATTTGATTTAACTGAATTAAAACGAGAATTTTATATAATTAAAGACAATTATGACAGACTGAAAGAATCAATGAACACAGCCAGATTTGGATAAGAATATGCGATAGAAATGCTTAATTACAAAAGTATAATGGAAAATATCCTAAGGAACACAGACGACAAATTCAATCAACTTTAATAAAATTTAACGATACATACAGAAACTTAGTAAAAACCAGGACAGTATAACAAATAGAATACTAACTCTTGAAAGCAGCATGCAAACCACAACATTAGGAATGGAAGATTTAATAAAATTAACACGATATTTAATCAAATGATAGCAATCCTCACTGTAATTCAACAAATTTTAGCTACATTAGAAAATGCTGTAACATTTACTAAATTATATACTTTACATGCTAGTATTATCAAACCACTTAATTTATTGAACGAATTACTAGGAATCAAATCACTTATAGCTCATAGTAACTTACCTTTTGAAGTGACAGAATCTAACATACTTGTATTTGAAGAAATAGACTTAGTGAATGGTTATGTAAAGTATCGTGAAATTACATTTTTAATAGAAATTCCAATTGTAGAAATTTACCCTTACAATTATTATTATTCATTTGCTTTCCCTATGAAAATTAATAGTCAATATCAAGTCATTGTTCCTAAGACCAAGTTCCTTTCCCTAAATGAACTTAGGTATGGATTCACAAATGAGAAATGCAAAGAAGTGGCACCCGGCCAATACTTATGTCAATCGTTAACGACTATTCAAACAGATAGCCTTTGTGAAGTACAATTATTACGATTCTCTAATCATTATGAGAATTGTGTGTCAAAACCAGTACAAATTACGGACATAAAAATTCAGAAAGTTACGGACAACAAATGGATTGCTGTATTTCCTCAAGAAGTGATAGCAACCGCCAATTGCACCAAAGACGAAAACAGTTTAGTCCTAATTGAAAGCAAAGGGATCATCATAAAGGAAAATTGTTATTTGAAATTAAAAATGAAATTATTCAAGTATATCAAAACCCAGCAGTGATGAAGAAGCTTGCAGATCTACCCGAACTACAATTCGAGATTCAAACCGAAGACTGCGGAACTACCCAGAAGCCAATGCAACTAGAACACCTAGATCTCGACGATCTCAACCACACAGTGAAATTAATGGACAATTATACAGAACACTTAAACGAGTTAACAGTGCCAAAGTTACACTATGACAATATCAGTGCTTGGACAATTTTATTTATTATTGTATTATTTTTATTAGCTGTATACTTATTGTACAAAATGTATATTAGATATAAGATTAAATAAACAAAAGCAAACAAAGAAACCACAAACGAAACTTTAGGAACAATGATTTTTAAAAATTAAGTATCAACCTTTAATTTTCATCTAGGTCGGGAGGAGTTTCATATCCCCCATATTAAAATACATATAAACATGAATGTAATTATTATGTCTTAGTAATAGAATGTTACATTGTATTAAATAAAGGTTATAATTAAAGGTTAATCTGAATTCATGTCAGAAATAAGAAAAGAAACAACTACTTTGTATTCCAGACGCAACCTAATACTGCAGGTGCAGAAACAATAAACTGCAATAAAGCAGTCTTAAATAAAATTACTTAGAATAAGACATGTACAAGTATCAAGAAACTGCAGACAGCAAGATCTGCACTTTCCCACAAGATTAAGTGAGGTGAGAGGCTTTATAAATACAGTGAGGAGCCCCTGATCGCCAGTCAGTCTTCGAACTTTATAACTTTAACATTGTTGGTTGTTCAAGCTACTCATTATAATTATTGATTTATTAAAATATTAATTTATAGTATTTGTCAGTTTCAATTGCTTAATGTTTAAGGAACATAAACGTTCAAGTGTTGTAAAGAAAATAAGTCATTTTTTTGTAATTAAAACAAATTTGATAGGTGTTTCTGGAAATAAATGTTTTTAAGAGAAGCTCCCAAAAGCCAAAACCTATCTCCCGTCGCATATGAACCACATATTTATTTTTTGAAAATTGCATGGCGTCTATATCAACTACACACATATAACAAAAATTCATTGTTGATTGCAAATTTAATTGTACTGGGATATAATTTTTTTGTTGTTTATTTCATTGTTGTCCGTAGTGTGTGGTTTATTTACATACTAAGCGCATTGATTTTTTATTATTAGTTTAATTACGCGAAAACGTTCCTTATCAAAAACAATAAATATTTAAGATTTGATTATTTAGGAACAGGATTCTTCCTTAAATTTCAGGTTTCACTACTTCATATTACAAGTCCACTGAAATCTAAGCACCCTGTAACTGATTACTTGATTTTGCTCTTGCTTTAGAATTCTGATTGCAAAGCCACACAATATTCGAAATGTGCTAGGGTGTATTTAGGGTTCTTTGTCTCAGTGTTTTAAAGCTGTTCACTCTCATTAAAAATTTAAATTTATTATTAAACGTTAGGTCTTTTGCATTTTACCACGCACCGAAACAGAACGTTTAAATTACGTTCGGTAACATAACGAGATTGACCTCAAATTGATTTTGTTTGAGAGAGAACGCTGGAAATTAAAAGTTTGCTAATATATATAATCATTGCGTTTACGTTCTCGACATTCTAAATTACTAAGTCAAAAATTTGCAAAAATGCAGCGACAAGTCCTGAGACCTTACTTTTGCTATACATTTTTAACATCTTCAAAAGAATAGCAAAATCAACCACATCTTTTGTAGGCTTAAGAGAAATCGAACTGCATGTAAAATCAAAATTGCTCAACTTTAAAGTTGGTCGCATTTTAATACTAAAGATCTTATTACTGGCGTAGAGTTTGCTTAACGCTGTTGAGAAAAGCTTTCACTTAATTACACTGAGCGAGAAGATTCATAACCATAATGATGGAATGTAAACAATTAAGTGATCGTGAGCTAACAATGGTAGAAATCTACTAACAGTTTAGATAGATGTTAAGACCGCGTTTTCAGCATAATTAAAACTTCCATTCTTGAAGTTTCATAAACCAAAGTGGCGTTTTCTCTGCTTCTCACTACACTAAGTCAAAAACCACGATTCCATAAAAGAATACAAAATTGCTTAAGTTTTAGGAAAAAATATTTATCGCTGATTCTTGAAAATACTGTAACGTTCTTGACACCACTGATCGTATTTCAATTTACACTTCTTTAGTCGGTCCAATAAAAGTCTAATTATTCATGAATACACAGAGAATCCTAAATCCGCTTTTTAAGTGACATATATACTATATTTACAAATAATGACTACGCAAGTTTATGCACCATTAATTTATATATACAAGCACTAATGGACTAACTCCTAATTTATATAAACACTAAGCGTATTTATTTTAACAACTCGATATAATAATTTATTTTATATCAGTTGTGGATTAATATGAAGACTAGACACCCGCCGGGTCGTATGGTTTATATATTACTATATCTTCCAGAAGTCGACGAAATCTTCAATATTCAAATCATTTTCGACTTTTGTAGCTCTTGATCATAGCACTTACTACGTTTATCTCAATGCGCTCGATCCGGTCGAAGTCAACATGATTGAAGTTAGCGGGTTGAAATGACCGATATAAACACTTGGTCGACCTTTTCAACGCAATGGTTGAACTGAGTTTAAGGATCGAAATTGACGACATAAACTGCCGGAGTGGATCGAGTTACGATTGCTGCTAACTTCATTCTAGTTACTGTTCGTGTAATGAGGATAGCTTATGTTATTTATTACTCTAGTAAATATCCCGTCCCAGATCTTATAATATGCCTGTGCGGATCGAAAGAGAGTTCATTCGAGCGTGTTGCTTATGTTCAGTACAAACGTGTTCAGAGCGAGTTCAAATCCGATCGGATCTGTTTTCAATCGGGTTCAAATGCCAAATGCCAAATAAACGTAATAATTGTTCGCTTAATGCCATTTATCACTTTCACTTCTAGACGCTCTGGCTATAATGTTAAAATATGTTTTAGAAAATTTCTTTCAAGAGGTGTGTTAGATTAGCACCACAGCATACAATTCAAAGTTTAAAACCAATTGTGTGTTGTCTCTAAAACATTTTCTTATGCGCCCTAAAATTAATCTCTCTAATAAAAGATAAATTGGTATGGCTGATCTCAACTTCAAACTCGAAGCAGACTTAATTGAAGTACATACTAAATTTTTCACAATATCTTTCTACCGTTTTGATGTTGACAAAAATGTGCCCCAATGTTACCAGTGCGACTTAGTCCTCCTAAGGATTTAAATGTTTAACATAAAAAAATAGGTTATAAACAATTATTATTATTCTAAACAAACTTTACGATTATCTACGTCCAAGTACTTTAAAAAATCGGTATTCCAAATTCTCCAATCGTTTTGTTGCGAAATCTTCTCAGAAGTTTGGAGGAATCTCAGCACTATATTCAGAGCGGTTGTAGACAGCTATTCCCACCGCCCATCTGTGTCTGTGTCAGGTGAAACGACACGAAGACACAAATTGTGAGCTAGGTGATGTTGCTGTACTTTCCACAATGGGTCTGTATTAAATACTACAACTTTGCTACTCCTATCCTGATGAGCCCCAATTAGGGTAAACCGCGTGATTTTTAACATAAAAATAAATTTAAAACCCAAAACATTATCTGGACAAAAATAAAGCCATACGTTTGTCTACGTTAGAAGTCGAGTTAAGATTTCCAATAATAACACCAAACAGACGGGTAAAAGTTCTTGAATTATAGAAATCCACTATATATAACTGGTATACTACGTGATCACAGCATTGTTCCGGCGAGTTATTATATATAATACGTGAAAACGGCCAGAGTGTTAAAACTATCCTATAGCATGCCATAGACCTTGACCGTAGTACGCCGATAACCAATCCTATCACATGGAGGCGTTGCTTTATATATCACCCAAATTTGATAAACATTCAGACTTCTTTCAACTTGAGTAAGCTCCACATCAGTTTAAATTAAATATTTACATAAAAGTGAACATAGAATATTAAATAATTATATTTAGTGAAAGCCGTAACAGAAATATTTGAAACCAAAATAATAGTGAAAAATATACGAGAAGGTGTTGCCGTTAACTGAAAAACGTAAGTAAAAGCTTATTAATTAAACATAATTTTAATATTCATAATTTAGGGTTCTGAGGAGTCTAGGAAATCTAAGTAACTGGTAGAAATCTAAGTAATAAATAAAAACTCTAAGTAATATATCTCAGTAACTGGTAGAAATCTAAGTAATAAATAAGAAATCTGGGAACTCTGAGAAAATTCTAAGTAATCTGGGAAACTCTAAGAAATAAATCCAAATTTAAATCAATCTAAAATTTCATAAAAATATCGGTTTGCATCTACGCATCCGAGCACAAAACAGACGATTGTTTTAAGCATTGAATGAGGTCTGACCAAGCGGTATCATAAAATCAACAAGTGAACTCAGCTGAAAACAATCCAGGGGTATTGGCCTACAGCACACAGTAACAAAAAGACACGCAAGGAAAACTTGAGGTCAGAACTTTATCTAAATCGCATAAAGCATTATTTTCTTTTTTATTGAACATTTTCTAAATTTTTTATTATACCAGAATATTTATGTAGAGTCACCAAAAATCTTTTTAGCCGTAAAAATTTACGTGAAAAAGGAAAAGTCATTGAACGTTCAAGGGTGTTTTCAATAGAGTACAATATCGTTTTCACTGGCTTTAAACTAACTAAAGGGAGCTATAATTTTGTGGATAAACAAATTGTTATTATTTGATATTCAGGCGTTTATTTTGTCAAATAGTGAATCATATTAAGCTGTATAGTGTATATAATTTTTCTTTGTCATTATACAAATGTTGGTCAATTTCGTTTTTCTCATTGAAGTAGAAAAGTATTAGATAAAAGAAGCGGGGGGGGGGGTAAATTCTTTGTTATCGTAACGTTGTGCACTCTGTATGGATTAGACGGAGCTAGTCGAGGCATATTTAAATTTAAGGTTATTTAGAGACACAGAGCGGTGGCGGACAGCAGGAAACTGAACGTTAATTACATCGGCGTGCAACGTTATCATAACATATATATATATATATATATATATATATATATATATACTATTATTTAAAAGACACTAAAATGCACAAAAAAACAGATACACGCCTTAGTTAAGGAAGAACATCTATGGTCGTGCAAAGAAGTATAAAAGATCATTCAAAGCTTACCAAAAAAACAGCTCTAGGAAAAATCACGATCCCAACAAACCGTAATCTACGCTCCCCAATCACTGATAATGCGAATAACTAATATATTTGCTGAGATTTTACAAGAACGCTTTTCTAATCACTAGAAGTCCTTACTTATTGTTACGATCCCCGAAAGAGGCAAGGATCCGTTAAACTCTGAAAATCTCAGACCCATAAGCTCGCTATTCTCTATGTCTAAAATGTAAGAAAAGCTAATCAATAAAGATTTACAAAGTGATCTAGAGGAAATCTTTCAACTTAGCAATAGATTTGGATTTAAGAACGGGCTGGATGCTTCCAAGCAAGCTGAAAACTTAGCAAAATACGTTGAAAAGCCAAAGCGATAAGGTCCCAACAGATCGGCATATTGTTAAATTTAGAGAAAGCGTATGATAAAGAATGGCGAGCTGGTATATTTTTCAAACTTCGCCAGATGAGAACACTGAGATAATGAAGGAATTTTATACAAACATTAGCAGCTTCCGTAAACATCACCAGCAGGGTAATCAAATTGACAACATATTGGAGAATGAAAGTAGATAATAAGAAAACGTAAATAGCACGACTCGCCGACAAATGTTAGTTCGACAGTAGTATGAGTGTAGGGGACAGAATAGTAAAAAGCAAAAACTAAATTACATATCATCTTCAACAAAAGGTATAACTTGCACAACTTGGCAACAGGAAAAAGGGCTACACAAAACATACAGCAATGAGAGTTCATTAAACTTTAGAAGAGAAAAGGACAAGCCCACGAACAAGACTAACTGCAGCCAAGGGAGTAGTGGAGTCACAACTAATGTACGGTTGCCAGGTATGGCTGAAAATTAAAAAATCAGATGAGCGGGTGCATATCGATTCACGCCCAATTCAGGAGCACAAAAAGCATTAGGAATGACCCCACTGCAAAAACTTGATAAAACAAGAGGAGACAAAATTTTAACTACATGGAAAAACAAGAAGGATGATATTATAAAACAGCAATTGGCATACAAAGTAAAATAAAAAACGTAAATGCAGCATCTATTCCAAGCGGTCACATCGCTGGTAAAGAGTACAAGAGCAGTGAGTTGATCATAAGGCTTAAGCCCTGAAATTTATAAAACAAGGAGAAAGAAAAAATACCAGTTTCAGTTACCAATAATCCACATTGTCTTTGCCTCAGTCTTCTTGGCTCTTCTCGTGAAGCACAGGTTCTGCCCAGTATTTTGTGAATTTATATAAAAAATCTAAGTGGTGAAAGATTGCAAAATTTGTAACCTGTCGAAACAGAATAGTCTTCACAATTGTTGAATGTATACTTAAAACTATGGTAATGAAATACTAGTTTCGGTCACCTCTAATCTATATTCTCCTTTTGTTTTCGTCGCTCCTCTAGTGGAGCGTAAATTATACGTAGTACTTCATACGTTCATATGAAAAAATCTTAATGTAACGAATTTACAAAAACATATAACCGACCACAAACTGAAAAACTTTTTGTTGGATGTATACTTAAGGCTAACGGTAGTAAAATACCAGTTTCAACATCTTCTAATCTACATTCTCCTTACCTCAGTCTACTTCACTTTTCTCGTGGAACACAAGATTATATCTAACACTTCGTAAGTTCATATGAAAAAATCGGAGTTTCAAAAATTGATGAGAATTTGTAACCGGGTCAAAAACTGAAAATCTTTCACATTGCTGAAGGGCAAAAATACAGCTTCGATCTCCTTTATCTGCATCTTCCTTACCCTAGTCTTCTTCACCCTACTCGCCGAGGGCAGATTCCATCGAGTGCTTCGTAAGCTCAACTGAGTGTAATAAATTTTCAAAACTTGTAACCGAGATTATACTAAAAAAGCTTTCTAGTTGTTAAATTTATATTTAAGTCTAAACGCAAAAATTCGAGTTTCGGTCTCCTCTATTTAGGTACATCCTCTTTACCTCAGTTTCCTTCTCTCATCTTGTGGAGCACATGTTATAGTTAGTACGTCGTAAGTTCAAGCGCATCTGAATGTAACAAATTTACAAAAATTCGTAACCTGAACTAAACTTAAAAGCGTTTGCAATTATTGAATATATACCTAAGGCCAAAAAAATTAAATATTAGTTGTGTTACCCTTTGGCCATCTTTCCGGGTTCTTCTAAGGAAGAGAACAACAGTGAATAACTAATGATGTACAAAATTACGAGATTGGGCATTATTTCTATTAAAATTAATTAATAACACTGGTCAACAAAGATTTTGTTACAAGGATAACATTTGCCGATTCTTAAGTATTTTTGAGCGCTGATTCCGAATATGAAGACGGAAATTACCTATCGGTCTCAGTTTTTTTGTAATTGTTATTTTTTATTTAGCACGCAACATGTGCACTAACTATACTTGTTTAAAATAATAAACTGATTTTTTTTCAATATGTATCTTGCTATTCAAACTAAACATTTTTTTTTTGGTTCAGGATAAATAATAATATAATTTTATTATTTCAACACATTAATGAAATCATTTACAAATGACACATTACTATGATTCATCTAAATTACATAATTAGCAATTATGTCCTGCGTGATTAATCACACTGAAGTGCGGGTACTTTATGCGTGTTTAGTTTTGTCCAGTTTTTACGACTTAGATGACTCAGTCTATATTGAACTAAATCAAATAAACGCAACTAATAAATATCTTCAGTTAGTCTAATGTGAGCTCTCGAGTATTGCAGCTCATTCGTCGAGTACCGATTCTTTTCCTATCAGTTTGTGATGTAATTTTCGGTGTTGTACTGTTTAAATGATCTGTGTTAAGTGTTTGTGAGTGTATTACAGTGAAATTTTCAATAAAAATGCCACGTAGTTGCATTAACCACCCAGACTGTTTCTGATATATTTGTGGTGAGGTAACACTAAAATCTCAGGGGAGAAATATAACTCCATTGATAATAATATTGTATGAATTATATTTTGGATGTAAATTGGGTGATCAGGATAAGTACTGGGTCCCTCATAGATATTGTAATTCAAGCGTAACGTTGTTAACTGGTTGGTTGAATGGATCCCGTCACATGATATTTGCAGTTCCGATGGTTTGTTTGGAAGGAACCTAAGGATCACTTCACAGACTGTTATTTTTGTTTAACGAAAATATCAGGGATAACAGCTAAGACTAGACACACTGTTAAATATCCTAATATTCCCTCTGCTTTAAGACCAGTGCCTCTTCCAATTCCGGTAGCACCAAAAACATGGGAATTAGACGACGATGTTGTTGAAGGTTGTACAGATTTATCGGATGATGAAAAAAGGAGGGCCCAGACTTTTAGAAAATACAAATACTGAACCGCACTTAATAAATCAGTCTGAACTAAATGATCTCGTTTGTGATCTACATTTATCCAAGAATCAAGCTGAAATCCTAGCATCACGACTGAAAGGATGGAATCTTTTACAACGCAACACAAAAATAAGTGGTTTTCGTGACAGGCAGTGTGACTTCGAATGTTTTTTCTCACAGTGTGCGGACTTAGTTTGCTGCAATGATGTGGAATCTTTACTGGAAGCTTTTGGACATACCCACAATCCTGATGAATGGCGTCTTTTTATAAATTCTTCAAAACGTATTTTGAAAGCGGATCTTCTTTATGTTGGGAATAAATACCCGTCGATCCCTTTGGTTCATGCAGCTAACATGAAGGAGACGTATGAAAATATGAAACTTGTGTGTGATATGATTCAGTACGAGAAACATTCATGGCATGTTTCTGGAGATCTTAAAGTTATAGCACTGTTGCTTGGTTTACAACTTGGTTATACAAAATTTTGTTGCTTTTGTGCGAGTGGAACAGCAGAGACAGAAAAAATCTTTATCTTATGAAACAGTGGCCAAAAAGAAAAACATTGACTGTTGGAGAGAAGAACGTTGTGAATCTAGCACTAGTAAAACCTGAAAAAGTCCCCCCCCCCCTACACACACATTAAGCTAGGTCTAATGAAAAATTTTGTTAAAGCAATGGATCGGGAGGGAAGTGGATTTCAGTTCCTAAAAAAGAAGTTCCCAATTTAAGTGATGCGAAAATAAAAGAAGGTATATTTGTTGGTCCGGATATAAGAAAACTAATGAATGATATTGGATTCGAAGGCAGTTTGAATGACTGTGAACTTGCTGCTTGGAAATCTTTTAAAAATGTTGTTAATAACTCTTTTGGAAATTACAAGGCAGATAACTACAAAGAACTGATAACTGAGCTTCTGGAAAACTATAAAGCACTTGACTGTAATATGTCACTAAAGATCCACTTCTTAGATTCACATCTGGAGTTTTTTCCAAACAATCTTGGAGCTGTGAGTGACGAACATGGTGAACGCTTCCATCAGGAAATATTCACCATGGAAATACATTACCAAGGAAAGTGGAGCCCCAAAATGCTAGCTGACTTTTGCAGGAATCTTAAGACCGATTTACCTGCAGCAGAGTACGCCAGAAAATTCAAGCGAAGCAGATTTTAGGAATGTACCAATATTACATGTGTGTATAACAGAGGTTTTCTTTAAATTGAAATTACAAAAAAACTATGCCCGATAGAAACACCCTCCCCCCGTCATATTTGTAATCAGCGCCAAAAATACTGTAAGATTCAACTGTTACAGTTCTTGTAACAAACAAACACTAAAATTTTGTTGTCCAGTGTAATTTTACAACATAGAAATTCCAATAATTTTGTGTGGAAAGTTACTTTTCGGGTCGTCGCTCTAGTCTTTTAGTCGGCCTTACGCGCTCAACTTGAGAAAAGAAAGTTACCCTTGCAAACAAAAGAAAGCTCATATCCTGGCTTTTATGAGTTTGAAAAAGGATATTTTGTTGGAGAAGTTTCATGAATAAATCTTGGAATCTTGGAAATAAGTATTTATGCATTTAGAAAATTTGTTTTTTCAAACTGCAGATGCTGCATTTTTTTGATCACCTCTAGTCGTTCGGTCGTCTAAGATTTTTAATGGTGAAACCGTACCTGCATGTAGAAATCGAAAATTATCATTTCAGTGCATTAAACCAGAACGTAAACCACAAGAATGAAACTTCCGCTTAAATGAGTTACACAAATAACCTACGTTTGAACAATATCATTCTACATGACTAATTCATGAGCATCCAAAAACCCTGTTGTAATTAATAAAAATAATGAAAAAGTTTCGGCTTCAATTTGCATCACGTTATACGAGCTGTATATTGTAAAACTTATCCTTTTGCTCGGGCATACGCTTAACGCCTAATGGCTATACATCAGAAAGATTAATGAGAGGCCAGAATTATTCAGAAGCACCTGAAAATTTTTTATTGAACGCTATTTAAGTGCTTTACTCTTTAGTTATGCCTGCAAAAATTAAAATATTGTCCTAAAAATTTATTGTGAGGTTTAAAGACAATTAATTGATAACAAGCATATTTATTGTTGTTTATAATAATTAGTACATAACCTCGAATTCTTTAAAGTTAAACTTTCGCACACATCACTTTGTTTATAACAAAATAATTTCAAAAGTGTTTATAGAAGCAATATAATCCAACTCCTAATAAACGAATTAACTATTAATTTTGAATATTAAAATTCCAGAGAAACTTACCTGCGGAAATAATCACAGCAAATTGTCGTGAAAACTCGCGAATGTAATAGCTTTAGCCGTGGAAAAACACTAAAACATCACACTACGCGACTAAAGAAGAACTGAAATTTCAACGCTCGGGAAGCTCGCCTTATCTGTGCAGAAATTTTGCGCTTGCGAGAAAAACTGTATCATACATCAAACCGGAAACACAATATATTCATAAATCTTATATTTTATAATAACGTACATATACAGAATGATCAAGTTTTGTGGCAGTCTTGTATATTTGTCAGTATACAAGATACTAAAAAAAGTTGTTTATAAAAGTTGTAGACAGTTTTAAACTCCGTATTTTAAAATTGATTAAAAATTTACAGTGTTACTTAACGCTATAGTAAATCAAAGTTACGTTACTAAGATTTATACAAAAATTGACTATATAAAAAACCTGTTTTTGAATTTTAACTCTTCCATGAAACCGATTTCAAGCGATTTCGAATTTTTACTGATAGAAACAAGATATATCGCACCCTTGCGACAAAGCTGACAACTCAAAAATTCTTATTTTTGTGTTAGAATCAGAAATGAATATCTTAAAGACTACTCTTTTATGCTACGTACAGTGACGTAGCCATAAAAAACCAAAGCAAAAGAAAAAGTATGACCGGGCTCAGTCGGCGAGTGGGCGGGGTTTTATACCTATAGACAAATTAAAGAGAAACCTGAAATAAATAAAGAGAAATGTATATACACTCACTCATTCACACTCAGAACAAAACATACAAAGGAAAAAAAAAGAACTTATAATTAAACAAAATATTTACAGAACACAGTATTCCCAAACCCAACAAAAAAATCAACGTCCCCAATTTACATATACATCATGAGAAACCCCCAAACAGCCAAAAAAAATTACTCATGAAAATGGCGAGCTGTAAGTTTTAGGTAATTACCCCCTGACATTATTTAGCAAAAAAGAACCAAACGCAATCCGAAAAACCACAGCTCTAAATCATCGTAAATATAAACATAACCTATAGTTACAATTATAATGGCAACAACGTTTTCACACATGCCAGCAAGCCTTATACCATTTTTACGTTAACAAGTAGTGTATTTTTAGTTATTTAAAAACAAATAGTACTGCATTAATATAATGCCAATAAATACCAAAATAGGGCAATAATTTTCGTGTAGATCAATTCAACTTGAAAATGTATGATACTTGAACGGTAAAATCCCAGGCGATCTGGTTCCAAAGTAAGTAGCGAGAGAAAACAAAAAACTCACCCTCGAGTTGCTGACGTCGGGGTTAAGTCAGTAGCTAGTCCACGTTAGCGAGTAGGTCGGCCTACGCCCAGGAAGAACGCGTTTGGTCTTCCATTACAACAAAAAGCGGCAACTCAGGGGATTAGCGTGTCCCCCGCAGGAAGCTAGAATAATTATGAACAATAAATTAATTTATTGAAGCCGAAAAGTACCGTTTTATAAAAACCTTAAATACCGCATTGCGTGCACAAAATTCGCATAAAAACGGAACGAAGCAAAACAGGACGGATGTTTTCGTGTTGCTATTCGAACAGAAAGTGAATATTAAATTTGTTTAGTTAAAGCACAGAGCTCAAAATAATCTTGTTGTTAAGGAAATAAAACAGGAAAACCCGAGTTTATTGAAATAATATGCAGCTTTTATTCGAAGAATTTGTTCAAAAGGAAAACACGTAAGTATCGGATACTTGGAAAGACGTTCTCGCCTATCTAATTATGGCGTAAATTCTACGTTAAGGAATTCTTAGAAAGGATATTTATTTTTAATGAGCAGAAACATTTATCAAGTAAAATATATAGGATATTTATTATTAATTACAATACCATTTTAAACACGTGAAAGGGTTATTTTGATTCACGGAATTATTTTCGTGTTTAACGCCAAAGGGATTTGAGTTAAAAATTATTGTACATAAAATAACCAATTATTTCCGAAAGTGAACGTAACAAATCTATCAGTCTACAAAACCGTATTCACTTAAGATCTAAATCTGGCCACCAAGTGAAGTTTGCGCCCTTTTTTATAAATGAGTCTGATGTTTTTAGTAACGTGGCATCTATAGTTGTTCCATGACCGTCGTGGAGTGCGCTTGTAGTTTTTTCTTTTAAACTGCATTATTTTGAGTTGTGTCATTATTGTTGATAATTTAGTGGTTTTCCTTAGAAACATTTCGTGATGTGTCACTTCTCTTGATAAGAAGATAGTCTTGTATTGGGAGCATTTCCAATTGTGTCACTTTAGTAGACCAAGGTAAGTTAAGTTGTTAATTTTATGTTGATTTACTTTACTTTTGATGAATCGTTGGTGATTACTAATAATTGGTATTATTTTAGTAATGTTTTGGAAACAAAGTCGCGCGAAAAGAATAATAGCTTTGGCCGGATGTTCAAGAGTTCGAGCCATATGACTACAACAAAGGAGGTATTTGGAGATACCAACACTCTTAATCAACCTGATAAAGTCACAGAGTTAGCCGAAGAGTCTTCAATATTAAATCTAACTCGTGACAGCGCAGAGACAGACAGTAAATCTACATCGAGCGATCAACATGAAAATTTGGTTTTAGTCGAAGGTGGAACAAATGAAATTTGTGAACATAATTTTGTGGCTCCAAGGTCCACTACTGCCAAGTACTCGTTGAAGAACCTATGAATCCTACAGCTGTGGCGAATGATGGTCAACATCGTGAGGCAGATATTTATGCAGTGTCTTCATACGGTACCGAGGGTACTATGAAAATGCGACTTACTAAATTAAATGAAGCAAATTATTACGTGTCGGCTATCAACGGTGACGAAAGTAATGTCGACGACACCGATCTTGATAACAAATTTTAAGTTAGTGGAAGTTCAGGAAGTGTTTCTGGTAGTGAAGAAGGATTCGGTGCAGAACCCCCTGAAGTTCTGGAATCACCGAGAAAAGAAAAGAAGAGGAACACAACCCCAGATAATTGGATAGCAAAAAGGGGCAAGAATCTCAGAAATTCAGGAAAGGCCTATTTATTAACATTTAACATCTAAATCAAAGAAACATATTTCTGCTAGAAAAGTCAGGCCACCATGTGGAAATAAGTGTCGATTAAACTGCAGTCTGAAAATTGACCAAAACATTAGAGAGGTCTTGCTCAGTAATTTCTGGAAAGTTGCCAATTTACAACAGCAAAAAGAATTCATCGTTAGAAATACAGAAACCATCAAACCCAAATATCGGTATTCAAGTACACAAGATTTAAGACATTTAAATTCTGCGTTTTACTTTGAAATAGACGACAATAGGATAAGGGTATGCAAGAAATTCTATAAGGCAACACTGGGTATTAATGACCGACTAATCTGGACCGCTCTATCGAAGAAAAACGATACCGGTTTTGTTGATGGAGATAAGAAAAAAAACATGGGAAACATCCATCAGTGAATCCCGAGATAAAAGAGAGCGTTCGAAAATCCATTAATTCTATATCCCGAATTGAATCAAACTATTTAGGGGCTCAAAGTAAATGCGAGTATATTGAAGGAGGAAAGAGTTTGGCTGACATTTATCGTGATTTCAAAGAACAGAGGGAGCTACAAGAGCTGCCGTTTGCAAACTCTGTTATGCTCAATCATATATTTTAAGTGGTGAATTCAATATCTCGTTTTATATACCAAAGAAAGATCGATGAGATTTGTGTGAAACTTACAGAAATGCAAATGACGAGGAAAAAAAATTAGTTAATATCTACAATTTACACCAGGAAGAAAAAGAATTGTGTCGCAAAGAAAAGGATTTGAATAAAAATAATCAGGTTGGTTTGTGTGTTGCTGTATACGACTTGCAAGCTGTGATGCCAATTGTAAAGGGTTTGGTTTCTTGTCTTTATTACGCAAGTAAACTGAACTGTTTTAACTTCACCATAAGTGATTTGCGGGCTAGAAATGTCGAATGCTACTTCTGGAATGAGATCGAAGAGAAACGTGGAGCCATGGAAATCGGTACCTGTGTTCTTAATTACATTAAAACAATGGCAGAAAAGGCAAAGAAATCTCATATTGATATTATTTTATATTCAGACAATTGTTGCGGACAACAAAAAACAAGTATTTACTTGCAGCGCATGCTTATGCCGTAGGTAACTTTAATGTCCGCAGCATTGATCACAAACTTCTAATTTGTGGTCACACTCAAAACGAAGGTGATAATGTTCACAGGGTGATAGAGAAACAAGTGAAGAGGTACCTTAAATCTAGTCCACTATACACACCAGATCTGTATGCTACTCTAATCCGTACGGCAAAGAAAAATGGTCGCCCATATGAAGTACACGAAATGACCTTTTCAGATTTTTTTGATTTAAAAAGTCCTCAGGAATAGTGGGATACTAACTTTACTGTAGATACCTGCGGTAAGAAAGTAAAATGGAACGACCTAAAAGTCCTCAAAGTCCAAAAAGATAAACCACGAGCTTTCTTTTACAAAAAGTCGTACAAAGATGATGAATTCAATAAAGTTTGCGCGAGGAAAACAAGGACCTAACAAGCTTTTGATGTAGACTTACTAAAAAAATGGTTGCAGCAGGCAAAGTTAAAATTTAACACGTTGAAATCAGAGACGCTTTATTTCGGAACGAAACCTAGACAGCGACCCCCTAGACTAGAGTTAGGAGGGGAGAAAATCCCGTTTAAGGATGCTATCACACACCTCGGTGTCAAGATCGACAATAAATTAAATTGGAAAGCGCACTTACAGTACGTAAAAAGTAAGAACAGCAAAATATCAAATGAAAATGATGGCGGTGGCGAAAATAAATTGGGGTTTCAGTGGACAGTTTACGCCGGAGTAATAGAGCCGGCGATGCTGTCTGCAGTATCTGTTTGGGCGGAGGATTGTAAAGTAAGGAAAACTCAACAGCTGACGAGCGTGCAACGCATAACCGCTGTCAAGGCGGCGAGGGCGTACAGGACCACCTCCACGGAGGCGGTCCTGATGATCATTAGAACTTTCCCTATCGAATATGTTGTTTGGGAGATCAGAGATTAGTTAATACAGGGAAAGGAAAAAGAAATTATAGAGAGTATGAATCTTGCAAATAGGGAAGCTGAGAGGAAAATCGTCGCGGCAGAGTTAGGGCACCCGGCGGATGTTAGAAGTATCGAGTTTGTCGAAGGTGATGGGGACGCGGTACGGATCAGGATTTACGCGGACGGTTCGCGTTTGGACAATGGTCAAGCAGGCGCGGCGTTTGTCGTATATAATGAGCAAAGGGAAGAGTATTATATAATCAGTGATAATAAATCGGCGCTGACAGCTTTAACGAATATGAACACCTCGACAGACCTCCAAGCGGACGTCTGGAGGATAGCGCATACGGCGCTCGAGTTCCGACGTTTAAAGTTCTGTTGGGTTAGGTAGCACGATGGTAACATAGGAAACGATAGGGCTGATGAATTAGCTAAAGAGGTCGTGACGGGCGACTTTCGGATATCACATTCGTCGATACTAATTGAAACGTTAGAATAAATTACAAAAACAAATTCGTCGATACTTAGGTCTCTAATTAAAAGAAAGCTGCGCGAATAGTCATTCCGACAGTGGGAAGAGAGGTGGAACAACGCTGTCATGGGCAGGTTGACCCACAAATTCATACCGAGCATAGAAGCTAGAGGTAAGATCGAGATGAAACTCCATTATAAAATGGCGCAACTGTTAACAGGGCACGGCGCCCTGAAACCATATTTACAAAGGGTCGGTTTAACCGATAACGACCGCTGCGAATGCGGTGAAGGCGCATTAAGTGTCGAGCACGTGCTCTTCGACTGCCCACTCGAGGCGGCAAATCGAGGGTTAGCTGATATGAAACTAGCTGTCGCAGGGCTAGCATAGCCTACGAGTCTAGAGGAAGTCGGAGAAGTGGCTAACCAGAAGGAGTTCTGGACAGCCTTTAAAGAATTTTCAGGAAAGGTCGCGCGTAAATCGGAGGATAAAGAGGTGGGGAAGGGGGAGAATTGAAAATTTTAGATTTGACTTGGCATTAGAAATGGATATGAACATGGTATAACCAAAACCTGTATAAAAAAATAATCAAACAAAAAGAAAATTAAAAAAAAATTAAAAATTAAAAAAAAATTAATTAATTATGATCATAACCAAAATCTAATATGCACGACAAACCCACACACCACTAAAACAATCACTGTCAAACCTTAAACGCCCGGAATATCGGAAATAAATCAAAAAAAGTAAATAATAACAAACTAAATCAAAAACCCTCATTAATTTAAATTAGTAAATAAATAAAAAAATTAAAATAGAGTGAAACCGCGCATCCCCCCTGGACTTTAAAGTGATAGTGATTGTGATCCCCTAGGAACGTTTAGTGCATACCCACCATGACTTTAGCAGTGCATACCCATCTCCCCTTAGCAGTAAGATATAAATAGACGTAAGAAGACGACCAAATCTTCGGATACTGGAGAAATTATTATTTAGGTAAGAAGAAAAATTGTGGCGGCTGCACTCGCATAAGCATTGATTTGTATTAATAAGTAGATTTGAAATAATTTAACGAGCACATTTTTATGAGTAATGGCGCTAGTCGACATAATGCTTATGCGAGTGCACCTGATAAATTGGGCAATGCTTTTTGCTTTTATTTTGTGCAGTGCTATATGCTTAATGCTTATTAGATATTCATTTACATAAAAATATTTATTTATATTTATATTTACATTTTATATTTATTTATATTCATTATGCATTTATATTTGGAGCTTGATTTGTTTTGTCTGACGTTCTGTCGCCATTTTTGATGGTAGCATTTTTATAGGAACGAAGATTATAATTGTGAAGAATGTAATTATAATATAAATCAGTTAAGGAATGGTAGGGAAAGCTAAGGATGGATTTAGGCTAAAAATAGAATAAATTACTTAGATCAGGTAGAATGAATTTGTAAATTTATAGAACAGGCAAAATAGCTGTATTCACTATTAAAATAATTGGAGAATGCTTAGAAATTTGAATCCATTTTTAATATTAGTTAGCTAGATTTGGATAGTTTTAAGACGGCCCTTCAGGTCGCACCGATAACCAGAGCTGGCGACTCTTATCCGGTATTACAAATCCCTCCCTTTTTACTTTCGCGTGTTTTTGTTGAATGGACACACTCCAAATCAACGCTAAGGATGCCATTATTCAAATCTTATTTTTAGTTTTTGTTTTAGTTTGTTAGATTTTTATTTAGGATAGATTAATTATCAAGTTAGATTACATATGAAGCACGTTTATATTTTCGCGTTTAAACCCAATGTAGTACCTTCGGGTGGAGCATTGGGGACGTGGCCGCAAGTATAGCGGCCCTTATTTAAATTATAATGTAGACTTACTTCCAGCTTATGAAAAAAAGTTTCCGTTGACTGAAGTAAAAAAGAAGGCGCTGAAGTCTTTGTGCGATAAGGATATAATTAAAAAAAAATTATTATGAAGAATACTACAAAAACATTTTTGAGTTACACTAAAACTTTTAAGATCCATTTGGTTTTCTTTTCATTCATTTTGCAATTTTCTACATTTGTTAAATTAAAACAACCTTTAAAACATTAAAAGAGTGTTCTTAATTTTTATCCCATGCCCGGAAAAAGTCTCAACTCATAAAGAAAATCTTATACTCTGTATCCTGCAAGTATAGTAGGGAACTAAAACATCTACTAAAGTGTTTTAAATCAAAATAATTCATTGTTCTATTGATTGCAGATTCAGCAAAAACGACACAAGTCAAAAAATTTCGATTTCCATATTTCATTAAAAGGTATAGACATGCTGGGGAAACGTTTTTTTTGCTTCCTGAAAAATGACTTTTGTCGCAAGGGTGCGATATTTACAACCTAAAATAGAAGTTTATTATTTCTCTATTTATAATCATTTAAAAAGAAAACAAGGTACAAATACGTAAAATACCTACATACATACATCAAATTATTAAAATAAAAATTAACCAAATAATACCTTTAAAGTCACAGATTATTAAATGTTTAATATTCACGTAAATTATTACTTTACTTCTTCTTTCTTTTGTTTAATAAAATATGACTTTACTATGCAAAGTACGTAAATGGATTTATTGCTTAAGTGTATTCGTATTTTGGTCACTAATTACCAGAAATAGAAAAAACTCGCCCACTTTCTATTGCATTGGCTTAATTGTTTTTAAAGTATTAAATAATAAATTACTTTGTTACGTTCTGTGTTCATTCTGCATTCCTTTGGATGGACTGCAACGTCCCCTCACTTATTTATGGTCATTTATTTATTTTACAACCATTCCGAACTCCTTTAAAAATTTAAATAATCCGGTTAGTTATATTGCATCCACCTTGTATGATTCTACGCAGCTATTTATTATAGATGACAGCTCTTTTTAATTCATGTAGGCATAACACGTCGATATGGTTATCTGTTCCTCTGGTTAATATTTTAAATTCTTAATATCTTGTAAAGTTATGTCTAGATTGGGATCCGGATTCAACATAAATTACTATCGTATTCGTTTATAGTCCGTAATTTGTAATAGACGATTTTTTTTCGTTGTTCACTCTAATACATACTTTTAACTTTCAATTCGCGTTATCAAGTCCTATGTAGATAACCAATGGGAAATTTTGGTTGTTTACAAGATAAATTTATAAATCACTCTTAATTGTTGTTCCACTCATATATGCGATGGTTTTGTGTTTTGTCCTACAAATGTTTCACAAAGCAATACACGTCCTTGCTTCCTAATTTACGTCCTGCGTGTATTGGTACGGATCCGGTGTGTGTGGAGCGAATAAGAATTTTATTTTTAGCTTTTTTGTCTTGACTTAGATGTCTATCCCCATTCTGAACGGACCTGCACCTTGAAGAAGTTTTAAAACACTAGAATGGGTAGCATGGCTTGCTTGCGAGTTCCAATGAGCTAAAAAGCCGAACTATACGAGGGTAAAGTGAAAATTTCTCGGCCTGACACAGAGATGGCGTTCCAATCAGCAAAAATTTGCGCTTTCCGCCTGCGTGCACATGTCATTAGTTCGTATGATAAGTTTCAACTTGCTATCTCAAGTAGTTTGTTTACACGAATTTTTTCAAGCAGACGTCTTACGCATGTTTCCTTAAGATGAATAAACTTGAATATCGTGCGGTCATAAAATTCTTCGTTTTGGACGGATTAACTCCTCAAAAATTTTATCCGAAGTTGACAAAAGTTTACGGAGACTCTGCCCCTTCCCCGCCAACCGTTAAAAAGTGGGCAGCTGAATTTAAACGTGGTCGCACGTCTCTCGAAGATGACCCACGTGAAGGACGACCAAAACCGCAACCACACCGGAAACGATGGAAAAGTGCATGATATCGTGTTGGACGATAGACGAGTGAAAGTGAAGGAAACAGCTAAGGCTGTAGGGATATCGGACGAAAAGGTGCGAAACATCTTACACAAAGAGTTAGGGATGCGAAAGCTCTGCGCAAGATGGGTGCCGCATTTGCTGAATGCCGATCAAAAGCAAATGCGAAAACGAGTTTCGCAGCAATGTTTGGCCCGGTTCAATAAGGATCCTTGCGATTTTGTGCGACGATTTGTCACTATGGGTGAGACATGGGTTTACCATTACACGCCAGAAACGAAACAGCAGTCGAAGCAGTGGGTGGAAGCCGATTGTTCAACGCCAAACAAAGCGAAGTCGATCGCATCTGCCGGTAAGGTGATGGCCAGCGTGTTTTGGGGATGCAAAAAGGATCCTGTTAATAGGTTAGCTTGAAAAAGGCGGAATAATTACAGGCCAATATTATTTCACCCTCTTGACCAGCTGGATGTCAAAATTCGCGAGAAGAGGCCTGGCTTGAAGAAGAAAAAAATTATTTTTCACCAAGTCCTAGAGAGATACGCACTTTCACTCAATTTTATTTTTTTTTATTTTATTAATTTAATTTAATTTGGGTTTTCTAATTTATTTTGTTATTATTTATTTGTTTTTTGTTTATTTCCGATTCCGATTTTCTGCGCGGATATGGTGAGATAGTAATTATTTTAGTGATGTGGGGGGTTTGTCGTGCATATTAAAACATATGGTTATTTCTTTTTGGGAATTTTTTTATTTATATTTTTTATGCCGTCATAACCTAAAGTTTTCCAATCCTCCCTTTCCTCGATTTAGGCGCGGCAATCGCCATCTAATTTCGCGACCCTCCCGCAAATCATTTAAAGGTTGTTCAGAACGCCTTTTGGTTAGCCACTTTCCTGACTTCCTCTAGGCTCTTTGGCCATGTTAGCTCTACGAAGCTAATTTCCTATCAGCTAACCCTCGATTTGCCACCTCAAGCGGGCAGTTGAAGAGCACGTGCTCTGCGCTTTCACCGCATTCGCAGTGGTCGTTGTCGGTTAAACCGAATCTTTGCAAATACGCTTTTAGGGCGCCGTGCTCTGTTATTAGCTGCGCATTTTATAGTCGATCTTATCTCTAGCTACTATACACAGTATGAATTTGTGTCAATCTGCCTTCGACAGCGTTGTTCCACCTCTCTTCCCATTGTCGGATTGAATTTTGCGTAGATTTCTTTTAATCAGAAACTTCGGTATAGAGCTATAGACGAATGTGATACCTCAAAGTCGCCCGTCGCGGCCTCTTTAGCTAGTTCATCTGCTGTATCACTTCCTACGTTACCATCGTGCGATCTAACCCAACAGAATTTTAAATTTCGAAACTCGCGCGCCGTATGTGGCATCCTCCAGGTGTACGCTTGGAGGTCTGTGGAGGTGTTCATATTTGTTAGGGCCGTCAGCGCTTCATTTACTATCGCTGATGATGTAATATCCGCTTTTACCCGTGTGATTTATCATATAATCGATAGCTTCCTGTACTGGAAGATAGTGCTCCAGTTCGCGAGTTTGGTCTGAAACCAAAACACCTCCCTTTGCTCGTTAAACACGACCAACGCCGCGCCTGCTTGCCCATCATCCATACGAGAACCGTCCGTGTAAATTCTGATACCCGTTGCGTCTCCATCGTCTTCGACAAATTCGATTCCTCTAACATGAGCCGGGTGCCCTAACTCTGACACGACGATTTTCCTCTCGACTTCCCTATTTGCAAGATTCATACTCTATATAATTTCCTGTCCTTTCCCTGTATTAACTAATCTCCTATCTCTGATATCTCTAACGACATATTCGATAGAGAGAGTCCTACTGATCACCAGGACCTCCTCCGTGGAGGTGTTCCTGTACGCTCTATTGCTCCGGCGTAAACTGTCCTAAGCGATTCGCTCCTTAAACCCCAGTTTATTTTCGCGACCACCATCATTTTGTTTGATATTTTGCTGCCCTTACTTTTTACGTATTTTACGTGCACTTTCCAATTTAATTTATTATCTATTTTTACACCGAGGTACATGATAGCTTCTTTAAATGGGATTTTCTTCCCTCCTAGCTCTAGCCTAGGAGGTTGCTGTTCCGGTTTTGTCCCGAAATAGAGCGTCTCCCATTTCGACGCGTTAAATTTAAATTTTACCGCCTACGACAATTCGTGCAACTTATTTAGCGCCGCTTTTGGATTTGTTTACATATCCATTACTAATCGCGATCTGATAATTAAAAGCGTATCATCCGCAAACGCAACGATTGAGCATCCTGTGGGCAACATGACCCTAAAGATGCTCTCATACAACAACTTCCAAAATGTGAGACCAAAGCATGACTCCCTGCGGGCATCCCCTTTCCACCTCGCGCGACAAAACTTCACCCGGAATTTCAATCTGTGCCAATCGCACCAAAAAATAACTCTTGACTAAAGACATCAAGTTTCGCGTACAACCTCTACGATCTAACTCGCAAACGATTAATGGCCACCAGGCAGCATCAAACACTGCTGAAATGTACAAAGCAACAACAACACAGTGCTCTTTGGCCTCTCTCACCTACTTAATTTCCCTGACAACGAACTCTAATGATTCGATAGTCGACTTGGCCTCTATGAAACCAAACTGTCGATTACTAAAACCACCGCTGTCTCGCACTAAGTGCTCAACGCGCATGGTCCATAACTAGATCAAAAGCTTTCTCCAGCACCGGTAGCAAGTTAATTGGACGGTAGCTGTTCGGGTCTGACGCATCCGCTTTTTTAGGTTTAGGGATAAATTTCACACTCTGGAATTTCCAGCAACGCGAAAATACGCCCCTTTTTAAACAAAGATTAAGCAATCCGGTAAAAACACACGCGGCTAACAGGTACGCCTCAAAAGCTGTGTCTGAAATGATTCCGTCATACCCCGGTGCCCTCCTAGGGTTCATCCTCCTAAGAGCTCTTACGACCTCGTGAACTAGAATTGCCTAAGCGGCACCTGTCCCTTGCGCTTGTGTATCTTTCTGACGTATTAAATCGTACGACAATGGGGGAAAATGTGGAAGGCAACGGAAAACCCTCACATTACCTCCCAAGTACACAGCGTACATAAATTGTTATTAATGATGATGGCATCCTCTGGGGTAAAAATTCCGGATATAGTTCCCTATTCGGATCTCCGACAGAGGACTACTTCACGGGATGTGATCCGAAAATATAAAAAAGAATCGTCAACATTCTGCGAGTTGGAGCGTGGAATGTCAGAAGTAGTAGGTAAGCTAAAGAACTTGAAAATTAAAATGGATAGGTTAGCACTAGACATAGTAAGGATTTGCGAAGTTCAGTGGCCAGAGGCGGGGGATTTTTGGAGTGGAGATTTTAGGGTAATTTATACAGGTTTGGAGGAAGGAAATTCTGGTGTGGGTATAGTTATGCGAAAAAAAAATAGAGCACTGTGTAGAAAACTACTTACAAAAGAACAAAGGAGTACTCATGGTTAGATTAAAATCTAAAAGCGATCTACAAAGATACCGAAGACATACTAAGATACGTAAAAGGACATGAAAATTTAATAAATACAAGGGATTTTAATGCAGTGGCAGGTGAGTGTATGGAAGGAGCGGTAGTATGTTTATATGGTTTAAGGACGAGAAACGACCGGGAAAATAGATTGATAGAATTTTGTGACAAAAACAATTTAACCATCACAAACACATTATTTTAAGAAGACGATACACGTGAAAGATGCCAGGGGATATAGAAAGATATCAAACAGGTTCCATTCTTGTTAGACAACGGTTTAGGAAACATGTAAATGACTGTAGAAACTACCTAGAAGCAGATATGAACACTGACCACAACATCGTAATTATGAAGACCGCTCTTAAATCAAAAATTTTAAAAAAAGAAACGGAAAAAGGCACTTTGACTTTGAGAAACTAAAAGATAAAGATATTTACGAAAGATTTGAAAAAGTCAAATAAATTACTGAAAAATAGGGAAATCTTCTAATACTAAAAAGTAGACATAGAATGGTATACCATTAAATGTAATTTAGACATGCCGGCCAGTTGTATTCTGGGCTATATACAAAAGGAAAATAAGAAACCATGGATAACAAACGATATTCTGAATGTAATAGAAGAAAGACGAAAATACAAAAATAGTTTATACGAAACAGGAGAACAGAGATACAAATTCATAAAATTATTCGAAAATGCAGGAAAGCTAAAGAACAATGGATTGATGAAAAGTGCAAAGAGGTACAAACTAAGATGGAAATAACAGACAAAGCATAGAAAATAATTAGAATAAATTTTAGGGATATAAAACCGTATATCAAAAAAATAATGGACGCAGTTGGAAACGTCATTATAGAAAATGTAGAAAAAGTGGATAGATTGCAAGAATATAGAGGGATTGTATATGTAGGAGTGGAACTAACAGCACTAGAACAAGAATCAGACATTGAAAGGGGTGACTAGGGATATCCTATACATATAGATAAGTTTGAATTAGCATTAAAAGATCTGAAAAATGGTAAGGTACCTGGTACAGATAAGGCGCAAACAGAAACTCTAAAAACCGCTGGACAAGCAGTAACAAAACGTCTCTTCCAACTTGTAAGCTATATGTATGAGACAGGCGAGATACCCAAAGATTTCAAACGTAACATCATAGTCATTATGCCAAAAAAGAGAGGATTAGATAGATGTGAAAATTTTCGAACAATAAGTTTGACATTACATGTGATTTTCCAATGCTCCACCCGAAGGTACTACATTGGCCAGGAAGCGAGTTTTTTTTTACCTGGAATATTTTGAATTTTGCCGAATCCTTGCTGTTCCAAGCAAGGTAGGGATCTTTAACGTGCGTGACAACACTCACACACGGGACCTCCATTTTACCTCTCATCCGAACGAGGGTGTATTTTTGAGAAAAAATGCTCGCCTAACATTTTTTCAAGCGGACCGTGTCGGGATTCGAACCCGGGACCTTGGGCGTAGTAGTCACACACATACCACTACGCCACGGAGCCGCCCAATAAGTTTGACAGCATATGTGTCAACAATATTAACTAGAATTGTACAAAGACGAATGGAAAAACGAGCTGAAGAAATACTAAAAGAAAATCAATTTGGGTTTAGGCGAAACAGAGGAATACGGCCTATTTAAGGTTTGAGGGTGATAATTGAGAAAGCGTGTATATAGGGTTTGTAAATCTAAAAAAAGTATTCGACAATGTAAAATGGAAAAAAATGTTCGAAATACTCAAAAAGATTGGAATGAGTTATAGGGACGGATAGTACATAGTTTATACAAAGAGCAAACAGCCGTAATAGAATTAGAGCAGGAACGTAGAGAAGTAAATATTAGGAAAGAGGTGAGACAGTCATGTACCCTATCCCCATTAATGTTTAACTCGTACATCGAAGAGACGACGAAAACTGTCAAATGCAAGAAGACATTTGGAATTATTATGCAAGGACAAAAGATTGATATGCTTAGATTTGCAGATGATATAGCTGTATTAACATCTAGCAAGGAAGAGTTAGAAGCTGCTCTTAATGAAATGGAACTAAAATACAAATAGGTAATGAGAACTTGCAAAAGGTTAAGAATTTCTGCTACCTAGGAAGCCAAATAACGCAAGATAGGGAAATGCAAAAGATATAAAACAAAGATTTCCACAAGGTCGTACAACATTTAATAAGAAAAAGCAATTGCTGTATTCAAGACAACAAACACAGAAACAAGGAAGAGGTTGCCTAACATGTGTGGAGCAGAGTACTGTACGGCTGTGAAACCTGGACAGTAGGAGAAGAGGACAGGAAAAAGTTAGAAGCCTTTAAAATGTGGTGTTACAGACGTATGATGAAGATATCATGGACAGAAAAAGTTAGGAACAAAGAAGTACTAGAGACGGTAGGTGAAGAAAGAACTACGTGGAAAACAGTAAGAAATAGGAAGGATAGGATGATAGGCCACACGCTAAGGCATGAAGGAATAGTGCGGAATATATTAGATGTAGAAATAGGACAAAAAGAGAGGAAGAAGTAGACCCATGTTAGACTATTGCACACAAATAGTGAAAGATGTAGACTGTGGAAATTTCAAGTAAATGTGTAGGTTAGCACAGAATAGGAAACAATGGAGGTATGCGTCTAACCAGGACTGAAGACCTAATACTGAGATGTCTATTCGCATTTCATGAGGTTAGGTTATACCTATCTGTTGTGGTAGATTTTATGTTACTGCATCGTAATTGGCGTTTCTAATAGCAATATTTTAATGGATTATATCGCACTTTAATTCAAAATAAGCTCCATTTATGCACACTTTTATTTTGAAACTCGCAAATTTATTCTAAGCGGATCTAGTATTTCTTTCTCAACTTACGTCTCATATGCTTACCATATGTACTGTCCCCTGAGGATTCTTTTGCTTATTCAGAGTGTTGGTAGTATGGGACTATTCTGTACAAAACATAGTTCAAATTTTAGTACACATTAATTAATGGTTTTACTACAAACTAACCAGTTTATTGTTTGATGCTCTTGTACAAATTAACTTTATAAGCGATTATTCTTTATACTAGGAACTAATTACTAGAAGCGGTTCCCTGTATTTTGTCTCTTTGTCCTTATGTTTCTCAAAATTCAAACAACTAAAAAGATTGTGTGTATGTGCGTGTGCGTGTGTTAGAACTTTCGCCAAACATTATAACCCTATTTACACTCCCATAATGAGTCACCCGGCCTATTACGTTCGTTACCATATATTATATAATGTAAACAATTTTTAACTAAAATCTTAATGCTTTAGGGTGATGTGCATATTCTAGGAGCATTCGGTTTCGGCGACCAAAACTACTTAAAAGACACCTATTAGTCATCGGGATACAAAAATCATGTCGGTCTGTCATATTAGAAGACTTGTGCACAGAAATATCACCGGTGGAGTGATAGAATAACTTTTTTAAGTAACATATGTGGTTTTACATCCTATTAACACACATCAAAGTTAAAAATAATATCTAATTTAGAAATACTAAAAATAGTAGCGATTTAAATAAATTTGAACGCCCTGTAAGAAAACAAGCCGTTTTGTACATTTGTTTATATGGACTTTTTTTCACAAAATGACCTGAGGTAACACACCCTAAAATATTAGCATATTATTAAGGAACACGCGGTATTATAGTATCAATTGAATTTATTTAGAAGTGTCCTCAAAATGATTGATTAAATTTTTAAACTGGGCGACGTCTAACAGTCACGTGAACTTATTTGTGTACGTGAAGCACACCAGAATAAATTGGTAATGGTTTTGTGTTTAATAAAACGGGTGTAGATATGTAGCAAATAACATACGTTTAGCGCTTGTACACCAATTAGCATATAAATGAGAAATTTAATTAAAATACATTAATTAAGCCTGTGGAGTACAACCAAGTTGTAAAGTATGTAAACGCCCTTCCAACTACTTTATTACCTAATAACTTTCAAATAGAAAATTTTTCTATAATTACTTTCTGAAGGCAATACGCTATCAAACAAATGCATTTATAGCATCATCTCTGAATTTTCAGTAAATTTAATTATTATTAATATAGAAGCTTTAGGTAAAACCGTGTAACCCAGGAAAAATAGCAAATGACCCGGAACAAATTCCAAAGCAAAGTTTCTTGATTTTATTGCATTCAGTAAGGGGCAAATAAAATTTCCTAAAAAGTCCAGATGATTTTAGTGTGTGCGTCACGGGTAATCTCACATAGTTGGCCGACGTTCGAAACCTTAAAATGTTATAGCTTGTAACCATTTGTCTGAAAAATGTGAAGAAGATACGATTCTAAAGCAAATTACATTTGATTCAATTATTACACAATCTATCAACTTTTTGGATAAAGTAAAGGACTCCTTGATTCTTAATTCTGATTAGACGTAGGAAAAATCTTCTAGTTTGAACATCCTTTGTATAAGTTTGTACTTGGTGGCCTTACGTTAAAATCTGCCATGTAATTAAATTTTATGTTTTACGCATAGAAAAGTTAAATGAAAACGGCGTATTTTGAAAATGTCGCGACACTGCTTACTTTAATAGTAGTACCCACAACATTTAGTCTTGAAATGACGATAGGGGTAGAATATAAACACTCCTATCGCAATATTGGATAATAAGACACCCTTGGCAACATGGCAAGTTAGTTAACACTTTGGTGTAACTGAAATTAAAGGTTGAACTGACTATTTCAAAGTTGCCCATTTTGAAAGTATGTAGAAGAGATTTAAAAGTTCTTAAAGGCACAACCGACATCAATTTATTATAACAACGCGTGACTGCATGCAGAATTTAATCATATATAACCTCGTAGAAACGGGATTACACTATACACTTTAAGAGTAGAAAGAGATAAAATAATAACAGTCAATTTTAAATTACTATTTTGTGTGCAACTTTGTAAAAGAATATTGTGTTATACATTAAAAAAAAATTAATGTATACGTTACGAATATCGTTGAGACGTGCCTTCTAGGAGTGGCTGACAATACACGAGAAGAAATATTTTTTTGTAAAAAATGGTAAAAAATGTTTCCAAAAACTAACGTTTTTTCCATATTTATGTATTTGTAATATGAAAGTCTTCTTAACAACACTAACACTGCTATAATTTATTTATTACACTTTTGTCTATTTAAGTACAAGCTGACGGTACAATATACATGCAATGATCAACTAACTATACACGATAGGATTTATATGTAACATTTGGATATGGAATAACTTCTGTACTTCATAAGCGGTCTTATATACCCTGAATTAAATAGATGATTCATACTCTGGTATACGTTGGAACATTCTCGATTCCTGAAGAATGCACTTCGGTTACGCAGCTTGTGTGTTTGACGGGTTGCCTGATAGTAGTTCGTAGCACTGCCCCCTATTTAAAACCGTTACATCCCGTAACTGTAAATACATTTTGACGCCAATTAGATGACTTATGACGGTATCGGCAGCTATCTCCTCTGGTGCATCCACCACGTCGTTGGAAATAACAGTCAACACTTTTTTCTTGGTCTTGGTAGGCAATCTGTTGATAGCAACAAACAAGGATCAGAACGTTGGTTCCCTGGAAAATTAGTTCTAGCATATTTCGAACTATTCTTCAACCTAAGCGATTCAGTCCACAGCCTAGCTTGGGCACCGCTAGTCTCGTTATTCCATGTTCCATCTTCCATCATCTGAGCCTTAAGATTCAGCAAAGCCCCCCTTAGATGTCCATAATTAGGTTTCTGCCATGAAGAATTTTTAGTGAGCAGATAGTAAACATAACGATTTCCATTCTGAAGAACCAAAGCTTTTCCTACAGTTGACTGCTGTTGTACTAATTTATCCACACATCTAAACTTTTTCCTGAAAACAACAGCTATTCCTCTTAACATTTCCAGATCCTGAGCTACGCAATGTGCAAGGGAATACTCTTCTGGTGCTTTAAACAGATCTTGCTGTTTTTCAACAACCACGGCAAATCTCGCCTTAGCGGAACCACCATACGCCGCCATGAAACTCCCAAAATCTACATTTGGCTCACGATTAATAACTCTTCGAACACCATTCTCATTTCTCGAGTCTTCCTGGTTGTTGCCAGCATAAGATGTTAAACGGTCAAAGTGTACCACTTTCGGTTTACCACGGAGAGATCTTCTGATCCGGTACACTACATCATTAATTCTTTTTAATACTTCGTACTGGCCTTCCCATTGCCTTTGTAATTTTGGCGACAATCCACACTGTCTTTGTGTATTGTACAACCACACTAAATCTCCAAGTTGGTAACCACCTTCTGGTGCTCTCGTGTCATATTGTGATTTCATTCGATCGCTTGCTGCCTGGATATTCTTTCGGACGTTTTCGTGAATGCTATTTGATCTTTCACGAAGCTTACTAACGTAATCTTCACCTGCGATTTCTTCTCCAGATTTAAATTCAAACTGAAGATAGCATGGTAACCGTAATTCACGTCCTAACATCACGCAAGCGGGAGAGTATCCTGTGCTGTCATGTACCATGTCCCAGTTTCGTTGATATTTAGAGACAACTTTGGCTAGGTACTTTTCTAACGTCCTGTTCATTATTTTAAGCATTCCATCCGATTGAGGATGAAGTGGCATGGTTCTAGTCTTTCTGATTCCAAAATGCTTGCAAACGTTCTAAACAACGCTGATTCGAAGGTCCGACCTTGGTCGGAGTGTAATTCCAACGGAACTCCAAAGCAACAAAACAACTCCCTCACTAGTACATCTGCAACTATCTGGACATCTTGGTTAGGTATAACATACGCCTCCGGCCATTTGGTAAAATAATCCATCACAACCAAGATGTTTATATTTCCTTTCTCTGATTCAGGAAACGGACCAACTATATCAATGGCCACCTTCTCAAAAGGATTTCCCACGGTACACTGTCTCATTAGGGCTTTCCGTTTTGTGACCGGGCCATTTCTAGAGGCACACAACTCACATTTTTGGCACCACTTCTTCACCTTTGCAATTCACTCAATAGAATCTTTCTCTCACTCTTTCGAGAGTTCTTTTCACGTCTCTCAGTGCAATTTTTAAATTCCAAGCGTCGTTTAAAGATAGTATTTTTAATCACCAAGGAGTACCACTGTGTCCGGAATGCCTTCAGGCTCCTACTTGAAATACTAATTTTTTCTCAAGCCGGTCGTTGTCCTCTACTTTTCCACTCAATAATATGTCCCAATTCGGCGTCATTCTCCTGGTCTTCTCGTATTCTTTCGCGTTGCCAAGTATCATCGGTTACCGTCATTCTATAGATGACACTCATTTTCTTTTCCATCTTGGAGCAATGATTGCAGTCTACCGGGCAAGGTCTCCTTGACAGAGCGTCTGCATTCCGATGGCTAGTTCCTACACGATGTTCTGTGTCAAAGTCATATTCCTGCAACCGTTCTATCCACCTTGCAACTTGCCCTTCAGGATTTTGAAACTGCAGTAACCATTTTAGTGCAGCATGGTCTGTTCTTAGCAGGAATTTACGGTCGTATAAGTACTTATAAATTTGCTCTACGAATTTTACGATGGCCAACAGCTCCCTTCTTGTCACACAATAGTTTCTTTCTGGCCGCGACAAGACCTTGCTGAAATACCCAACAACTTTTCTTGTCCGCCCTGCACTTGAGAAATAACGTTTCCTGTACCTGTGTTACTGGCATCGGTATACAACACAAATTTCCTATCCATCCGTGGATAACTCAGAATTGGTGCTGTAACTAGTAGCCGTTTCAGTTGTTCAAATGCCTTGTGGCAGTTGTCATTCCAATTATATCCTTGTCCATTTTCAGTTAATTTCGTCAATGGATTGGCAATGTTTGCAAAAGCCTAGTATAAAACATCGGTAATACGTACTAAATCCTAGCAAACTGAGTAATTGGTGTATATCTGCTGGGGAAACACTCTTGTACCGTTTTTATCTTGTCAAGGTCTGTTCTTATTCCGGTCACCGAAACGATATGTCCTAGGTATTTCACCTCTTTTCCAAATATGTAACATTTCTTGGGGCTCAATGTAAAGTTTGCCCCGCGTAATCTTTGGAATATCTCCTCTAGGTTCTTAAGATGTTCTTCAAAAGACCGGCCTAACACTATCACGTCGTCTAGGTACCCCAGACATGTTTTCCAGGACAGTCCACGCAATAGCGACACGATCAAACGTTCAAAAGTAGCAGGAGCATTGCATAATCCAAATGGCATGACCTTGAACTGCCATAATCCAGTTCCAATTGTAAACGCAGTTTTCTTTTTATCGTTTGGCTCCAAGCTTACCTGCCAGTATCTGTTTTTCAAGTCCAAGGTCGAAAACGATTTAGATCCGGATAGAGTATCCAAGGTGTCATCAATTCTGGGCAAAGGATAGCTGTCTTTCTCTGTCACATTGTTAAGCCGCCGGTAGTCCACACAAAACCTTGTCGACCCGTCCTTTTTTCTTGACAAGCACTACCGGGGATGCCCATGTACTATTCGAGGGCTCAATCACTCCCTGTTCTTCCATGTCTGTAATAATTTGCTCGGTTTCTTTACGTTTTGCCAAAGGAAGCCGCCTAGTATATTGTGTTATCGGTTGCACATTTCCAGTATTGATCTTGTGTTGCACAACATTCGTCCTTCCTTTCTCACTATCATCCAGTGCAAACACACCTCGATATCGTCCGATCAGTTCTTTTACCTTGCCCAGTTGGTCGCCGTTTAACCCTTCACACGAAGGTATCAACATATGCAGCAGTTTCTGTGAGCAACCGTTGTCTGGTTTATCTTTTATGTCGTCCACATAACGTTTAATATGGCATACTGGAACGCAACTTCCCACAATCATGTCTTTCTTAAGGGTCACCGTTTACGGATTAATGTTTAGCATCTTTACTGGTATCATATTTCAAAACTTTACCAGTGTTCTTCCAATCAGTAAT
This sequence comes from Platerodrilus igneus, assembly GCA_036346225.1. Taxonomy (NCBI): domain Eukaryota; kingdom Metazoa; phylum Arthropoda; class Insecta; order Coleoptera; family Lycidae; genus Platerodrilus; species Platerodrilus igneus. Next base: position 713,620 of record JARFIW010001118.1, on the reverse strand, counting down.
CCTTCCTGACCCATTCCCGATTCAGTTGCTTCCATCATGCATACTTGTCCTTCCCAGAGCGTACCATCTGGGAATCCCATCACAATCATTTCCGTCTTCTCGGGTATTTTCGTATCACAAATAATTCGGACTTGCATCGTCTGGTTACTCGTCCCTTGAAATGGAATCTCATCATCATCTATCCAAAGCACATTTTCTTTCATGCTCACATAAGACCCATATTCTCTCACGAGATCCATTCCCAAGATTACTTCTTCTGTAATCTCAGCTACCAACACCCGATGATTAATTAGTTTGTCTCCAATTGCCAACGTTGCGACAGCCTCTCCATGAGTAGAAATTTTCTCACCACTTACCGTTCGAAGACATACCGATGCAGGTAGCACTTTTCCGCGACCAACCAAATCTGGTCTAACAATAGTCCTTGTCGCTCCTGTATCCACTAGTAATCGGGCAACCCTACTATTAATTCCACCATCGATATAAATGCTGCCCAGACTTCCCATCGACGATGCAGCACGGATGATAGTCTCCAGGGCACTACATTGTGCTGTCGACGTTCGTCACTACACGTCGACTTGCTTTAATTTTTCCTGCTGTCGATTGTTTTTTGGTTAAGTACAGCGTCTCTGTATATCACCAACTTCACCGCAGCTCTAGCATCATAGCTCCTGTCTCCGCGGTCGTCCTCTTTCCAGCCTTTCCGCCACACGGTTGATTATTTCTTTTATGCTGTTCTGCGATTGACCAGGTTCTTCAAAGGCAGACCAAACTTTGTGACTCACCCTGTGTGATGTCTGCTTAGCTGCTTCAATTTCAAGCGCATGAGTCAATGTGTCATCTAACATTCTTGACCGTGCTAATCTTAGCGCTTGCTGTATTTCGCTGTCTTTAACGCCATCCACAAATGTTTTAACAGTCAGTTGTTTGAGCAAGCTATCTGATGCCGTTGGGTATGACAATCTAACTAATCTGGGAAAGTCAGCTTCAAATTCTTGCAGGCTTTCATTTGTCTTTTGCGAGTGGTTCTTAACTTGAGTATGGTAAACCTGTTGAAGGTGAGCGTCTCCATATCTCATCCCAAGCTTCGATGTTAAAAGGCCGTAATCATTCTGTTGGTGATCAGGAATCGTTTGCAAGATGTTAAGAGCTTTCCCCGCAAAGCCACTATTATGGAGATAGCCTTCTCTTTGTTGCACCAACCGTTGGCTATTGTAGCAGCTTCAAATTATTTCCAATATGTGGGCCAAGGTGTTTCACGATCGAATGTGGGTGGTTTCACTTTAAATTTTGACGGTATTAACTTGCTTCTTTCCAAACATCTGATTTACAACTTGGTTTACTAATTCAAGTGGCCGCGTTGTTAGTGAAATCATTTGTTCTTGTAGCCTCATCACATCTTCTATTTTTACCAATTTACTGTCCAACTTTGCTCAACCTGTAACGTACCCAATATGTTATAGTGTTGCGAGCTACTATTAGGCAACCCGTCAAACACACAAGCGTTGTAGGCTCTGCATAGTTTCCAGGATTCTAGAATGCTTCTAGCAATCAAACACACAAAACGCCGCCAGCACTGTTCATTCTCGCCAGACCGGGAAGGTTCTCGTAATTACCAGAAGATGAGTCATATGTTTAAATCTGAGTATATATAAGACCGCTGAGAAATGCAAGGGTCAGTCTATACTAGAATGTCCAATATAAATTATAACGTTGTAAAGTAATAGTAGTTTGAGCTTTTAGAAGTATACATAAATGCTATATGCTGTGTCTAATGTACATGCAGCTTGTAGTATACATAAATAAATAGAAGTGTATAAACAAATAGTTGTGTTAGTGTTGTTAATGGACCTATGGTAAAGAAGTTAGTTTAAGAAGAAATTAGTGCTTGTAAATTCATTAGTGTAATAGTGCTTCATTGTTAAGTGGACTGAAAACATCTATAAATAAGGCATATACTGTTAATTAGACTTGTGAACAGTGAGTAATAAAGACGTTTGTTATTACTTGTTTTAAATTAAAGAAACGCGGTAGTAGTAACCCGTTACACTGGTGTCAGGCATTTGTGGGGTATATAGTGATTAATTTAAAACACAAGTCTAAAGACATTTAAGTAGTTTGTATATGTTACAAGAAACCAAAGTAAGATGGAGGCAGAGACTTTAATGAATTTCCTTAAAGATTTTAAATCCGGTATGGAGGAAAAGTTAAGCGGAAATACTACGAAATTAGAGGAAAAGTTTAGTGAAAATGCTGAGAAAATGGAGGAGAGGTCGGCTAAACTGGAAGTGACACTAAATGAAAATTTAGTGAGGTCAGTTGAACTGGAATCAAACCTTACCGAAAGGTTAACAGAAAATGCTAAGAAAATAGAAGAACGGTTTAGTGAAAACGCGATAAAAATGGAAGAGTTGAATGAAAAGACGGCCACGTTAGAACAAAGATTAATAGCAAGCTCCATTGCATTGAAAGAAGATGTCACTGAACAGGTAAAAATAGTTGAGCAAAAGTTGGACAGTAAATTGGTAAAAATGGAAGAAGATATGATGAGGCTGCAAGAACAGGTGATTTCACTAACAACACGGCCACTTGAAATAGCAAATCAAGTTGTAAATGAGAACATTCCAGAAATAAGAACCATGGAAAGAAGCGAGTCCATACCGTCTAAATTTAAAGTGAAACCACCCACATTTGATGGCAAAACACCTTGGCCCACATATTTGAAAAAATTTGATGCTGCGGCAATAGCCAACGGTTGGTGCAACAAAGAGAAGGCTATCTCCTTAATAGTGGCCCTACGGGGGGAAGCTCTTAACATCTTACAAACGATTCCTGATCACCAGCAGAATGATTACGGCCTTTTAACATCAAAGCTTGAGATGAGATATGGAGATGCTCACCTTCAACAGGTTTACCACGCACAAGTTAAGAAGCGCTCGCAAAAGACAAGTGAAAGCCTGCAAGAATTCGAAGCTGACATCGCCAGATTAGTTAGATTGGCATATCCAACGGCACCAGACAGTTTCCTCGAACAACTGGCTGTACAAACATTTGTGGATGGCGAAATACAGCAAGCGCTAAGATTAGCACGGCCAAAAATGTTAGATGACGCACTGGCTCATGCGCTTGAATTTGAAGCAGCTAAGCAGACATCACACAGAATGAGTCACAAAGTTCGGTCTGCCTTAGAGGAACCTGATCAAGCGCAGAACAGCATAGATGAAATAATCAACCGTGTGGAAAAGCTTGAAAGACAACGACCGCGGAGATGGGGTCTGCGATGCTGGATCTGCGGCGAAGTTGGTCATATACAGAGACGCTGCACTCAACCAAAAAAACAACCGGTTGGGCAGCAGGAAAACTAAAGCAAGTCGACGTAAGGGGGCGAACGTCGACAGCACAACGTAGTGCCCCGGAGATTATCATCCGTGCTGCATCGTCGATGGGGAGTCTGGACAGCATTTATATCGATGGAAGAATTAATGGTAGGGTGTCCGATTACTCGTGGATACAGGAGCGACAAAACTATTGTGAGACCAGATTTGGTTGGTCGTGGAAAAGTGCTACCTGTATCGGTGTGTCTTCGAACGGCAAGTGGTGAGAAAATTTGTACTCACGGAGAGACTGCCGTTATGTTGACAATTGGGGACAAATTAATTAATTATCGAGTGTTGGTAGCTGAAATTACAGAAGAAGTAATCTTGGGAATGGATCTCATGAGAGAATATGGGTTTCATGTAAACATGAAAGAAAATGTGCTTCGGATAGATGATGATGAGATTCCATTTCAAGGTAGGAGTAACCAGACGATGCAAGTTCGAATGATTTGCGATATGAAAATACCCGAGAAGGCGGAAATGATAGTAATGGGACGCCCGGATGGTACGCTCCGGGAAGGACAAGTATGCATGATGGAAGCAACTGAATCGGGAATGAGTCAGAAGGGACTTCTGATTGGAAGAACGCTGGTAAAGTCTCGAAATATGATACCAGTAAGGGTGCTGAACATTAATCCCCATACAGTGACCCTGAAGAAAGGCATGATTGTGGGAAGTTGCACTCCAGTATGTCATATTAAACGTTGTGTGGACGACACGAAAAATAAACCAACCAACGGTTGCTCACAGAAATTGCTGGATATGTTGATACCATCGTGTCAAGGATTAAATGGCGACCAACTGGGCAAGGTAAAAGAACTGGTCGGACGATATCGAGGTGTGTTTGCACTGGATGATAGTGAGAAAGGAAGGACGAATGTTGTGCAACACAAGATCAATACTGGAGAGGCGCAACCGATAAGACAACACCCCAGGCGGCTTCCTTTGGCAAAACGTAAGGAAGCTGAGCAAATTATCAGCGATATGGAAGAACAGGGAGTGATTGAACCCTCGAATAGTCCATGGGAATCCCCGGTAGTGCTTGTCAAGAAAAAGGACGGGTCGACAAGGTTTTGTGTAGACTACCGGCGGCTTAACAATGTGACAAAGAAAGACAGCTATCCTTTGCCCAGAATTGATGACACCTTAGATACTCTATCCGGATCTAAATTGTTTTCGACCTTGGACTTGAAAAGCGGATACTGGCAGGTAGGCTTGGAGCCAAACGATAAAGAAAAGACTGCGTTTACAATTAACTCTGGATTATGGCAGTTTAAGATCATGCCATTTGGATTATGCAATGCTCCTGCTACTTTTGAACGTTTGATGGAGTCGGTACTGCGTGGACTGTCCTGGAAGACATGTCTGGTGTACCTGGACGACGTGATAGTGTTAGGCCGGTCTTTTGAAGAACATCTTAAGAACCTAGAGGAGATATTCCAAAGATTACGCGGGGCAAACCTTACATTAAGCCCCAAGAAGTGCCACCTATTTGGAAAAGATGTGAAATACCTAGGACATGTCGTATCGGAGACCGGAATAAGAGCTGACCCTGACAAAATAAAAACGGTACAAGAGTGGCCTACACCAACAGATATACACCAACTACGCAGTTTTCTAGGATTGTGCACATATTACCGACGTTTTATACTTGGGTTTGCGAACATTGCCAAACCGTTAACAAAATTAACCAAAGGTGGACAAGAATATGATTGGAATGACGACTGCCACAGAGCATTTGAACAACTGAAACGGCTACTAGTTACAGCACCAATTTTGAGTTATCCACGGATGGAGGGGAAATTTGTGTTGGATACCGATGCCAGTAACACAGCTATAGGAGGCGTTCTTTCTCAAGTGCAGGACGGACAAGAAAAAGTTATTGGGTATTTCAGCAAGATCTTGTCGCGGCCAGAAAGGAACTATTGTGTGACAAGAAGGGAGCTGTTGGCCGTCGTCAAATCCGTAGAGCACTTTTATAAGTACTTATACGGCCGTAAAATCCTGTTGAGAACAGACCATGCTGCACTGAAATGGTTACTGCAGTTTCGAAATCCTGAAGGGCAAGTTGCAAGGTGGATAGAGCGGCTGCAGGAATATGACTTTGACACAGAACATCGAGTAGGAACTAGCCATCGGAATGCAGACGCTTTGTCAAGAAGACCTTGTCCAGTAAACTGCAATCATTGCTCCAAGATGGAGGAGAAAATAAGTGTCATCCATAGCATGACAGTGACCGATGATACTTGGCAACCCGAAAGAATACGAGAAGACGAGGAGAATGACGCCAAATTGGGACGTATTATTAAGTGCAAAAATAGAGGACAACGACCAGCTTGGGAAGAAATTAGTATTTTAAGTAAGAGCCTGAAGGCATACTGGGCACAGTGGGACTCCTTGATGATGGAAAATAGAATCTTGAAACAACGCCTGGAATTTGAAGATGGCACTGAGAGACTTCAAGTGATGGTGCCGAGAAGCAGAGTGCCGGAAGTGTTGCAGCACTTGCACGATGGTATTTCCGGAGGGCACTTTGGCGTGAAAAGAACTCTCGAAAGATTCTATTGGGTGAACTGCAAAGATGATGTAAAGGAGTGGTGCCGGAAATGTGAATTGTGTGCCTCTGCAAATGGCCCGGTCACAAAACGGAAAGCCCCAATGAGACAGTATATCATGGGGAATCCGTTTGAGAGGGTAGCTATTGATATAGCTGGTCCGTTTCCTGAATCAGAGAAAGGAAATAAATACATCTTGGTTGCAATGGATTATTTTACCAAATGGCCGGAGGCATATGCTATACCTAACCAAGAAGCCGAGACGGTTGCAGATGTACTAGTGAAGGAGTTGTTTTGTCGCTTTGGAGTTCCGTTGGAATTACACTCCGATCAAGGTCGGAACTTCGAATCAGCATTGTTTCAAAATGTCTGCAAGCACCTTGGTATCAGGAAGACTAGAACCACGCCACTTCATCCCCAATCGGATGAAATGGTTGAAAGAATGAGCAAAAGAAGGTGGTTATCAACCTGGAGATTTAGTGTAGTTGTACAATCCACAAAGAAAACGTGGATTGTCGCCAAAACTACAAAGACAATGGGAAGGGCCGTACGAAGTGTTAAAAAAAATTAATGATGTAGTGTACCGGATCAGAAGATCCCCTCGTGGTAAACCGAAAGTGGTACACTTTGACCGTTTAACATCCTACGCTGGCAACAACCAGGAAGGCTCGAATAAAGAGAATGGCATTCGACAAGTTATTAATCATAAGCCAAATGTAGATTTCGAGAGTTTTATGGCGGCGTATGGTGGTTCCGCTAAGGCGAGATTTGGCGTTGTTGTTGAAAAACAGCAAGACCTGTTTAGAGCACCAGAAGAGTGTTCCCTTGCACATTGCGTAGCTCAAGATCTGGAAATGTCAAGGAGAATAGCTGTTGTTTTCAAGAAAAAGTTTGGATGTGTGGATGAATTAGTACAACAGCAGCCAACTGTAGGAAAAGCTTTGGTTCTTCTGAATGGAAATCGTTATGTTTACTATCTGGTCACCAAAAATTCTTCATGGCAGAGACCTAGTTATGGTCATCTATGGGAGGCTTTGCTGAATCTTAAGGCTCAGATGATGGAAAATGGAGTAACGAAACTAGCGGTGCCCAAGCTTGGTTGTGGACTGGATCGCTTAGATTGGATGATAGTCCGAAATATGCTAGAAGTAGTTTTCCAGGAAACCAACGTCCAGGTCCTTGTTTGTTGTTATCAGCCGGTTGCCTACCAAGACCAAGAAAAGTGTGTTGACTGTTATTACCAACGACGCGGTGGATGCACCAGAGGAGATAGCTGCCGATACCGTCATCATTCATCGAATTGGCGCCAAAATGTATTTACAGTTACGAGACGTAACGGTTTTAAAGAGGGGATAGTGTTGCGAGCTACTATTAGGCAACCCGTCAAACACACAAGCGTTGTAGGGTCTGCATAGTTTCCAGGATTCTAGAATGCTTCTAGCAATCAAACACACAAAACGCCGCCAGCACTGTTCATTCTCGCCAGACCGGGAAGGTTCTCGTAATTACCAGAAGATGAGTCATATCTTTAAATCTGAGTATATATAAGACCGCTGAGAAATGCAACGGTCAGTCTATACTAGAATGTCTAATATAAATTATAACGTTGTAAAGTAATAGTAGTTTCAGCATTTAGAAGTATACATAAATGTTATATGCTGTGTCTAATGTACATGCAGCTTGTAGTATACATAAATAAATAGAAGTGTATAAACAAATAGTTGTGTTAGTGTTGTTAATGGACCTATGGTAAAGAAGTTAGTTTAAGAAGAAATTAGTGCTTGTAAATTCATTAGTGTAATAGTGCTTCATTGTTAAGTGGACTGAAAACATCTATAAACAAGGCATATACTGTTAATTAGACTTGTGAACAGTGAGTAATAAAGACCTTTATTATTACTTGTTTTAAATTAAAGAAACGCGGTAGTAGTAGCTCGTTACAATAGGATAGTTTGAACCTAATAAAGAGGATCAGGTAGGGTATATAAGTAGGGGTTTGAGATTGTGTAGGATAGCCGCACGGAGAAGAGGAGAGTAATCGCTGGTCTTCCAGACCGTGATGGTGTTGCTTGAAGCGACGCGTAGGTTTGTTTGCGACTATTTGGTCTATTTGTGTAAAATCACTACATTGTAATTATAATTAGCGCTATTAAATAAGGGTGACAGAGTGCACGGAACAATGTAGGTTGTTTTTGTCTTTGTTAACTGAATATTATAAAATGTGGCAGTGAATACAGTAGTGCAAAAACAAGGATTAAATTTCTGCTTAAAGTAGAGGCTCCCTGCTGCTACAATTTTCAGGAAGTCGTTGCGTGAGTCGATTACTGTAAACATCAACCCACCTGTTCGGGACTTGGAATACAGATAGGTTTTTATATTGTCTAAGATTATTTTGCTTGAATTTGGAGAAACCGTATTAATGTTAGTAGTTAGACGTCAAGCCTGTATTAGCTTAATGTTGTAGTAACTATATCCGGAATTAACTGCCGAACTTGATTGAACTTTATGCGTAGCGCTTAGTGGTTGCTATTATTTAAGTTTTTTTTAGTAGTAATTAGGTTAGATAGCGACGAACGTTAGTTTGATTCGTTGACAGTTAAACAATAATTATTCATAATAATTAACGAGGGTTCATTCATTTTATACGAACATTTTTTCTTTTTCATTAAAACGATATCGACACTTGTGGATTTTCTTTAGTTCAAAAGCGTATGTTTTCTTAATAGTTATCATTAAGAACCCCACCCAGCTGTGCATGGGCGGACCTTTTATAAACCTGTTCAGTGAAATCTACTTTCAATGCAATGGAGCTTTCCATTAATCTTCGTTCTAACGTGGCTGTACTCTCATTCAACTTTTCTTCCATTTTCGCAGCATTTTCACTTAAACTTTCCATTTCTCAGCATTTTCATTAAACTTTTCTTCCATTTTTGCAGCATTTTCACTTAACTTTCCTTTAACGGTTGATTCCAGTTCAACTGACCTCACTACGTTTTCACTGTCAGTTTTAGTTTAACCAACCTCTCTTCCATACCAGATTTAAAATCTTTAAGGAAAGTCATTAAAGTTTCTGCGTCGATTTTACTTTGGCTTCTTGTAACAGGCATATACAAACTACTCAAATGTCTTTAGACTTGTTTTTTTATTTAATCACTATACACCCAACACAGCCTGACACCAGTGTAGCAGACTACTATTAACGCATTTCACCAATTTAGAATCAGTAATAACAAAGGTCTTTATTACTCACTATTCACAAGTCTAATTAACAGTATATGCCTTATTTATAGATGTTTCCAGTTCAATTAACAATGAAGCACTATCGCACTAATGCTATTTACAAGCACTAATATCTTCTTAAACAAAATCCTTAACCATAAGTCTTCTTAACAACACTAACACTGCTATAATTTATTTATTACACTTTTGTCTATTAATGTACAAGCTGGCGGTACAATATATACGTTCACATAAGACAAATTTTTATTTACTATCGGACTTTCAAAGCGTAATGATCAACTAACTATACACGATATGATTTATATACGACATTTGGATATGGACTAACTTCTGTACTTCATCAGCGGTCTTATATATACCCTGAATTAAATAGATGATTCGTACTCTTCTATATGCTAGAACATTCTCGATTCCTGGAGAATGCACTTCGGTTATGTAGCTTGTGTATTTGACGGGTTGCCTAATAGTAGTTCGTAACAATACAAAACAATAGCCTATTTTTGTTGTAACACGACTTTTGTATAAGACCTAGTCATCTTATAACGTGTTTCGCATTTTATAATACAGGCTTACTTTTCTTACTCTAAAAGCACATTTTATTACTGCATTGAATTAATTTTGATTTTGAATATATATTTACTTTTACTCTTATTCTAAAAAATAAAACTAGACAGAAATTTCTCCATTATTTACGTTATATAAATAAACACGTTTACAAGTAATTTTCTGATTGGTTGATTCCCTGAAGCATGTTTTCCAAAACAAAAAGTGTTAATCTGAATTCGCGTCAGATAGGCTCAAATGAAGAACCGTTACTAAAAGCCTAACTAAATTTGCAGCAGTTAGAAGTAGATATTGCTCACTTGTTGAGACTAACTCATAGATGAATAAGACATCTGTCATAAGTAATTTGATTGACCCACATTCTCGTGAACGTAATTTCGAAAAGAATTCGAGTAGCATTTTGAAAAATTTACAGTATTTTGTAGTAGATGACTGCATGGATTTAAGTCCATTGAATGGAATTCAAGATAGCGAATTTTGTGACATTAAGGTTCCTACTAGTGATCATAGTGACACTTACGATATACAGATAGCATCATATGTGACTGGCTTTTTAGTTAAAAAGTTAAAGACTTTAAATTGTGAACAGTGTGCAGTCAATTTAATATCAGACACCACCGAGCCTCACCACGTATTCACTGCATTCAAAGAAGACTGTGATCTAAAACAAAGATTAATTTAGTTACAACTGAAATTTTAAATGTATTATTAGATATTCATGACTCAGTTATCTACATTTTGCCACAGTATGGTCATGTGTCGAATATACTTACAAAGCTAAAGCTATTTTTAAAGAATCATATTAATTTCACATGGTACTCCTGTAAAGAACATTTAAATGTAGTGTTAAGTGATTTTCTTGACTATAGCATAAGTCTAGTTATAAGAAAGTATTGTGATGATATTTATCGCGAACATCAGCAACAACAGAACAGGATTAAGTTATCAAAAACTAAGCTAAAAAACATTAGGCATTAGCAGCAGAGCGTTATTATTCTGATTCTACAATATTGGCACCAACACAAATTCTTGTTTGTACTGAAGTGTACACTATTTATTTGATGTTCTCCAAAATTATAAAATTCCTAAAAGGGACATTTTACAAATCTAATATTAACTAACTACTGTATATATTTACATTTAGTATTCCTGCTTTAGCTAACAAATTAATAAATAAATTGCGACATTTATCAAATTAAAGTTCTTTCTGTCACCAACCTGCTTCGATTCCTGCATTCACTCTCAATATTTAATCTAGTGTCCGTTTTAGCGTAGTGTCTGTACACCGTTCGTAACACTCCCCCCTGGTATGGCGAAATTCTCAGTCGACTTACCAACATCCATCTTACCGACGACGTCTAAAACCGCTAGATTTACTGCTGGTCTTTCGTAGATCCCTGTAGCTGTCTGAACAATAGCTTTTCTAATTTGCCCGGTTTTTCCACTAATCGTTCTCAATACTCGTCCTTTTGGCCAACAACTACGCGGATTGCTGTTGCTAACAATTACAACGATATCGCCTACTTCAATGGGCTTAACGGGGTGAAACCATTTATTTCGTCGAGTTATGTTAGGCAAATATTCCATTATCCAGCGCTTCCAAAATATGTTGGCCAGTTGCTGGGAGGTACACCAGTTTTTTTTCATCACCACACTGTCATCACTTAGGCGGCTTAACAGCTTGGATCCATTCGACGTACGCAAAAGAAAATGTTTTGGGGTTAACGCTTCTTGAGAAACGTCATCCAGTGGTAGATATGTCAGCGGGCGTGAATTTACTATTGATTCTACCTCCATGAGCAGGCCGCGTAGGAGCTCATCGGATGGAGTTCGGGCAGGCAGGATTTTATAAAGCGTTTTCTTTACGGACCGCACCAACCTCTCCCAACTTCCACCCATGTGTGGACACTCTGGAGGATTAAAATTCCACTTCATTGTTAGGCTATTAAATTCTTTTGCCAGATCTTGGCAATTCACCTGTAATAAATCGGAGCGCATTTCTTTATCGGCTCCTCTTAAGTTGGTCCCATTATCAGAGTAGAATTCCAAAGGTTCTCCTCGTCTAGCTATAAAATTTCGTATATTTAGTATGCAAGAGTCCGTGGATAAGCTATGGGCAAATTCGATATGAATCACACGTGTTGTTAGGCATGTCAGCAAAACACCCCACCGTTTTTCTACTCTTCTTCCTAAGGTTACTGGCATTGGACCAAAATAATCGATGCCTGTATATGAAAATGGTCGACAAAAGGCTGCTAGCCTAGCTTTAGGAAGATTTGCCATTTGCGGTGGATTTGGTTTTGCGTAGTCATTTTTGCAAACCTGACAGTTTTAATTTCACGTTTCACAACTGCTCTGAGACGCGGTATACAATATTTCTGTCTTAGTTCATTTATAACCGTTTTGTGGTTATGGTGGTGGTACTTTATATGATAGGATGATACTATGAGATGTGTGATGTAGTGGTCTTTTGGTAGCAAAACGGGATGTTTTGTAGCGTATGATACACCAACCATCGAGTCAATTCGACCATAAGCCCGCATTATACCGTCACTATCTAAATACGGCCCTTGCGTATAAATTGGACTGGACTTGGGTAACTGTTTACTCGAACCATAATTGTCCTTTTGAAGACACGCAATTTCTTCGGGATATGATTCTTGTTGAGTCAACCGATACAAGAAATTAGTTGCTCGACGTAACTCATCTTGCTTTAGCACACCCGTTTGTCTAGTTACATGTCGCATAGCTGCCGTTAAATTATTTACGTAACGGAATACGTAGGCCATTGTACCCATTAAAAATCTCCATGATGATATTCGTTCTATCAGTATTATTCTTTCATATATCTTCGCTTTATGATAGAAGTGGGGACGTATTTCTTCGGTGGTCGTTACTGTGTTCATTTTATCGCCTGGCCACTGCTCTTCATTTTCCAACAAGAATTTGGGACCCACGAACCAACGGCAAGACGTATCTAACCCAGGACAGTTTTTCCATTTCGTAGCCTCGTCAGCAACGTTCAACTTAGTTGGAATCCATTCCCATTGATCTTCCTGAGTAGTTTCAAGTATTTCACCAACACGAAACGCCACAAACTGTTTATATCTGCGGTGATCTGATTTTAGCCAAGACATAACGGTTTTTGGATCAGTCCAAAAATGGCAGCTATCGATTTTTACAGTTTGGCTTTGAACTATATTATTGGCAAAGCGCGCTCCCAGTACCGCCGCCTCTAACTCAAACCGCGGAATTGATATAATTTTAAGTGGAGCCACTCTCGTTTTCGCGCCGATCATCGATGTCTTTATAACATCTCCATGTTTGATTCTAAAGTACGCTACAGTAGCATACGCCACAGCACTCGCATCTACAAAAACGTGGAGTTGCAAGGTTTGATTTTTACGCAATGTGGTACCGTGCCACCTGGGAAGTCTTAGTTTCTCAACAAGTGGCAACAATTGTAACCACGACTGCCACTTTTCAATTTGCTCATCAGTGAGTTCATCATCCCAGCCGATTTTGGATAGCCAAATTTCTTGCAAAAGTAGCTTTATGTTGATAGTATAGTGAGCGATAAAACCCAAAGGATCAAATATGGTCATAAGAATCCGTAGTACTTTTCTTTTTGTTGGCCGAAGGTTTCCATTCAGAAATTTTTTGCTTGGTTTTTTGTTCGCCAAAGAGAACCAAGAACCTTTTCGATTGGCGATTCACAGCCCAAGTTAAGATCCTTTTTGTTTTGTTCACCGCTTTTACTAAGTGCCCTTAAAACTCTTTGTGAATTACTCATCCATCCCACAATTTCAAAACCTGCTTTTGCATGGATCGACGTTACATCATTCGCCAATTTGAGTGCTTGTTCCTCGGTGTCTGCACAATCCAATAAATCGTCAACGTAATGATTATCTGTAATTGACTTCACAGCTCGTGGATGGTCATTTACAAATTCAAGGGCATGTTTTTTCATTACGAATTGCGCAATACTTGGCGAACAAGTAGCACCAAAGCTCATAACGTTTAGTACGTATGCTTGCGGCTCTTGTGTTGGGATATCGCGCCATAAGAAGCGTTGTGAATGTAAGTCATCGGGTTGTATCCGAACTTGGTGAAACATTTCACGATTGTCACCGCATATTGCAAATTCACCTTCACGAAATCGCAACAGTATAGAGAACAATGAAGAAAGCTGATCGGGTCCTTTCAATAAGCAGGAATTTAATGAGATATTATCGGTTTTAGCTGCGGCATCCCACACTATTCTTACTTTACCGGGAATATTGGCAAATACCAAACTCGTGGATGCCTAACCATCAATTCAACTTTTGCCAATTTCTGAGCGTACCTTTTTTCTACGTATTCAGCTATTTTTTTACTCATTACTTTTGCTAGTTCGGGCTCACGCGAAAACCTTTTTTCTAGACACTCAAGGCGCCTTTTTGCCATGGGATAGCTGTTTGGCATTTCAATGCCATCGTATTTCCATAACAAACCTGACTGATAATGATCATCTTTAAATACCGTGGTCGACTCCAATATCGTAAGTGCTCGCAGATCGTCTTTCGACACCGGCGTTGATTGATTCTTAAGGCCAGAAACTCCTTCTAATGAGAAGAACTGCTTGATTAGCGCTAGTAACGTAGGGTCAGAATTTTTGCAGTTACATATGTGATAGTTATAATACGTTGGTGATTGTATAGAATCACCATTATTGTAATAGCCAGACACTACCCAACCTAAACGAGTTTTAGTTGCAACAGGCTCTGTTTCTTTCCTTCTCTGCACTTCAATGGTATACTGAGTTTCCAGTTATCCAATCCAATTAAGATGGTTGGCTTTACTTGATTATAGGATTGTACTGGGGTGCCTTTAAGATACGTATGCTTTTCAATCAATACCGTTGCGTTTAGCGACTGAGTCGGTAGGTCTAGTGATTTTACCGTGTGTGCTTGAATTTTCAACGTTGACTCTTGATTGTTAATACCGGAAATTTCAAAGGACACCCGTTGCGACTCATTTTCAATTCGATTCGTGTTTCCCGTCCATTTGAGACACAGAGGTTGAACGTCGCCATGGATTCCTAGCCGACCCATTATTTGCTCCTCGATTTGCGTTACAGAAGAACCGTCGTCTAAGAATGCATGCGTATTAATAGCCGAATTTTCCCCATAAATTGTGACAGGCACTATACGAAACATGACGCTTTTATCAATTAAGTAATGCGTAAGGCAGTTCGATGTGTTGACATTTTCCGTTGTGTCGTTCGGTTCACGTACAATAGGTACTTCTTCGGTGTTAGTTTTATGGAGAAGACGGTGATGCTTAAAGGAGCAACCGTTTAGTCCACACACTGCATTTTTCCTACATGCTCTCATTCCGTGTCCCTTCAAGCACTTGCGGCACAAGAAGTGTTTCTTTACCGCTTTCCATTTCTCATCATGGCTCGATTCTTGAAGCGTTTTACAACTTTCAACATCTTGACAAGTGGAAGCGCAAATTTTGCAACAATGTTTTAAAGCGGCCTTGCTGCCATTATTTACACACGTCGTTGAGGCCTCTGCAGCGTGGACGTTGACCATGTTTCTATTGAAAGAATTTTGTTTTGATGCACGCTTGTCCGATTTGTTTGATTTTGAATGTGTGTTGAAAGCCGACGTGATTGTAACATCACTAGCGGCATTTCCAATAGAAGTTAACCAGGTTCTAGAACTCGGCAAGTTAGCACCAAGGATAGTCTGCTTATGTAACGCCCAATTCAACTTTAATGACGCTGGTAGTTTGTCCGCAACTTGGTTGTGGCTCAATTCTGTAGTAATAACTGGTTCGGTCCAAGCACGCTGATTATTTGGATAAAGTTGCTTTTCGCGAGGCGGTTGCGGATTTGATCGCGATGGATATTTAAATTGCGGTGAATATGCCTCATTAGTTGTAGTAGTACTAATGTTACATGCATCGCATTTCTAGTCGCGATTGGCAATAGTATTATCTATATGCACACATTGGTAATGATACCACAAATCACATAAATCACATTGAACCATTTCGTTTGTATCAACATCCATGCACAATGGGCACGACGAAGTACCTCCTTTGTTATCCAATGTAATTTTAGTGGGGTTTGTACTCATGTTGGACTTTTGGCGTTGTAACATAAATCTGGGTTTACTTAATATTACCAGTATCTCGCCAATAAATGAATTTTATAAACTTTGTTAGCAGCAGAGCGTTATTATTCTGATTCTACAATATTGGCACCAACACAAATTCTTGTTTGTACTGAAGTGTACACTATTTATTTGATGTTCTCCAAAATTATAAAATTCCTAAAAGGGACATTTTACAAATCTAATATTAACTAACTACTGTATATATTTACATTTAGTATTCCTGCTTTAGCTAACAAATTAATAAATAAATTGCGACATTTATCAAATTAAAGTTCTTTCTGTCACCAACCTGCTTCGATTCCTGCATTCACTCTCAATATTTAATCTAGTGTCCGTTTTAGCGTAGTGTCGCTACACCGTTCGCAGGGGGTAGTCACTCTATAGGCGGTTTTAAAATAAAGTTTTTGGCGCCACCAACCGCATTGAAACTGAGTAAAAATTGAAAATTTTACAGATATCTGTAACTGTCAATCACAACGAGTGCGGGCGTTGCGTGTCTCACAAAATGACGATGACCACACCGACCGTTTGTTTCAATTCCGTATCTATTTTTGGTACAGTAGCAGTAATTAGTTAATTACAGGCGAAACGTATTATAATATCACAGTTTAGAAAGTGTGCAGTTTTCTATTGTGAAAACAGGGATGCAATTCGCCATAGATTTCCCAGTCCAAAGAAATTTTTGTATGTTTATTACCAGTGGATGGATTTAATTTGAACAGCTCTGAAAAAAATGAATCCTGCATGGGCAGGGTGTAGGCACTGTAAATGGATCGGCTGTTGGTGTGTTTTAGTTTTATCACATCCCTATAGATGGCTCTGTAGGTCTATTTTCATGGGCGACTTTTTATATTGCTTAATATTTGCAAGATTTTGTTGATTGTTGCTAACCTAACTTTTTAGCGTTCTTTTAGTGGCATTTTTGCAGATTGCTCTTAAATAACATTTAACGTTTTACTCGTTATCAAATAAGATATTGGTGTTTAACTACTTTGGAAAAAGCCGTGCATTTTTGTATCATTTTTTATATTATTATTTCTGCCACATATATTGTAGTAAGTATACAACTCTAAATCTATGTATCTGCAAATAGATCTAAAGCTCTGATTTTTTATTAAAAGGTTATATATTGTAGCCATTTCTTTCAAAATGGTTGTTCCATGCAGTGTGCCAGGTTGCGACAATAGAACGTCCACTAGGCATAGATTCCCAAATCCCAATAAAGACAAACTACGTTTTGCGGAATGGTTGCGTGTAGTATGCCACCCTAAGTTGCCGACATTGAACCCAGATCAAGTATTTAACAATTATCGTGTCTGCCATGAGCACTTTACAACTGACGACAAATCATCAAACATGTATTTGAAATGTACAGCTATACCATCAAGAAAGTTACCACATGCCGAAGGTATTGTATTTGTATGCATTTTCACATAATGTAACTTTTGTATTTTAGATAAACCGTTAGAGAATAATTTAACTACATCAGTTACGACTCCAATAAATGTGACTAGTCAGGCTACAACATCTGTTCTCGTTGCAATGTGTATGTAGTACTTGTTTTTTTAAATTAATTAGTACATGGCGTTATGTTTTAATATGATCCTGATTCCTGATGACACTAGATTATGTATTTTACAAAGAGGTAGCGTATCAACTAGGTGCTTGATTGGATCTATGCAAGCAGTCAATTTTGCATAAATTTTTCATGGTTTGAAACTATTTTATGGCTCCGTTAAAATGAAGTGAAATCATTGCTGAATATTTGTGGTATCTCTAATTGGTGCTACTATATGTGTTTACTAAAAAAAATTCATATTTACCGTTATGCAGCTAAATATCAAATTTCTATTTGCTCATAAATTCACACATACGCAATTATAAAATCTTGTAAATCTATAATGCTAACCGAGAACAAGAATCATAAAATTGTACTAGTGTTAGTAGTTTACTGAAACAGCTTTGGCTATTTCATTAGGATCTGTTTTGATAACTTACTGGTTCCGTTTCTAATTTATGTGGAAAATGTGTGGCAGTTTATGAGAAATTTCTACTTGTTTATTTTCAACTTCATGAAATGTGATTAATCTGCAATACTGATATTTTTTAATTTATAGCTGATCACACATGCGTATGTAGAGGAGACACCTTCAATTCCAACACGAGCTAAGAGTGGTACTTCTACAAGTGTTTGCTATAATTGTGTGAATATAATGTTATGTATTTTCAGGTGCTACTGATAGCCTTTTACGTTCTGTGAATGTTTCCGAGCTATAACCTTAACGCCCAAGGCTAAAACTTTGTATAGGAGTGCTAAAATTTGAAAATTCAATAGCTGTTTATCGCAAGAGAAACATTTCTTTTAGAAAGCGGTTACAACTGGCAAAAAAACAGCGTCATTTTTTCGATTCTTCTAATAGCGCATTACATCCAGAGGCATTTAATTTTTGTATTCAGCAGTTAAGTCGCAAAGTGACAAAGTCTAGGAATACGAGATTTACATTAGAAGAGAAGGTGATGTCTTTAGCTCTATATAAAACATCTGGTCCTGGTTATCGCTTCTTAGCTAATTGGTTTAAACTCCCTTCTAAAAGAACTTTATCACGTTTATTGCATAAGATACCAGTTACTGATGGCATTAATTCGTTTGTGATAGAAAATTTGAAACCAAGAGAAAAGTTGTGTATGGTTCTTTTGATGAAATTTCTCTAATGCCGAATGTTTCATACCAAAAGCATAAAGATGAACTTGTTGGAGTACAAGATGGTCAAATTGTAGATCATGCTCTGGTGTTTATGGCAAGAGGTGTTACTAGAAAATGGAAACAAACCATTTGCTATACCTTTTGTAAATCTACATCAACATCTCATGCTATTAAAGACTTACTTACATCAGTGATTAAGGAATTACACAATGCAGGTAAAAAGTTTGGTCAAGACTTATTCGTATATAATACACATCATTAATAAATATTGATAGGAACAAGGCCGTATCTGGATAAACATTTCGGTGGGGGTTTAAAAAATCAGACAAATTATTTAGTAACAAATTTTATTGAATTCGAACAAAAATTAAAAGCACTTTGTTTATGGGGAAAACAAATAAATTTTTTAAAAGAGTATATGGCATTCCTTAGTCTTAACATATTCTGAAAAATAAAATAATTAAAGGTGTTTAATGTGAGGCTGAGTATTATATTAAGAATAAATAACCACTTGATTACTCTGTTAAACATTTAATATAAACAGATTACATATTACATTAATCTTGCATAATGATAGACATGACATGACATACGTACATTACGTATATATATAACCTTAGACTATTGCTAAAAGGGATGCGTTCCCAAACACTTCACTACACTAAACACCTCCCCCTTAAAGATTAAGTTTCACTGCCGGTTTGATAATGCGCCCATATCTTGATCTATTATAACTAATCACAGGTTCGTTCTTATGGTTATTATCGACTACATTATCAAATAACAAATTTAAATCATAATTATCAGAATTGTCATTATTAACAGTACATAGTTTGTCATTAACATTTGTTTGTGATTCATCATAACAATTTTCAGGATACAACTCAGGTTGAAGTACAAAGTCGTCACACTTATGTTTGGTAATAGATGGTTTTAGCTGGCTCAGATACGACGTACTATTTTGTTGTTGCTATCCTTATATATCCAATATGATTTTGGTTCGACTGCTTTTTCCAATACTGTAGCTTTATACCACACTTTATCTATTGAACTTTTTACAACCACCTTATCCCCCTTTTTAAATTCTCTTTCAGGTTTTCGACTAGTTTTATCATAATGTACTTTAGTTTTATTTCTCTGTTCACATAGAGATTTATAAATTTGATTTTGAATTTTAGGTTCAAGTTTATTTTCTGAAATTGGGAGTTCTGTACGAAGTACTCTACTTTGTAAAATTTGAGCTGGGGATGCATTCAATCCAATTATAGGACAGTTATTATATTCTAGTACAGATTCTCTAAAATCGGTTTTATCTTCATAACTTTTACGTAATATTCTTTTCCCTATATCAACAGCTTTTTCGGCTAAGCCGTTGCTCTTATGGTAGTGCGGAGTACATGTGAATACTGTAATATCTTTACTTTTATTATAATTTTTACATTTTATAGAAAGAAAGGGTAAGTTGTCAGCGATTAGACATTGAGGGTACCCGAATCTACTAAAAACATCTTGCATCGCATTTATTACTGCGTCAGAAGTTTTATTTGGTAAACGACATATTTCCAACCAATGTGAAAAATAGTCCATTACAATTAGGTATGGTTTAGAACCGAATTCTAAAATATCGACTCCTACTCTATTATATCGAAGACTTGGGATAGGATGCGTCATAAGTTTTTCTTTAAAATCGTTTGGCAAATATATTTCTCGCATATCCTACACTTTTTTATGAAATTTGTGATATCTGAAGCTAATGTTGGCCAATAAAATAATTGTCTGGCCTTGTGGATAGTTTTGTTTATCCCTAAATGACCTTTATGAAGAACGTTTAAAATGTGATTTTGAAGACTTTTTGGAACAATCAATTTGTCGTTAACTAACACTAAACCTGCTTCTACATACAAGTCATCTCTTAAATTATAATATGGTTTACATTTTCAGGTATTTTATTAACTTTTGGCCATTCACCGTAATAATAATCAGACAGTAACTTTAAAACTTCATCGTTGGCTGTTGCTTTTCTAAATTTAATTCTCATTTCACTAGTCATTGGAAAATGTTTAGTTACAACATGAACCATTTCAAGCATTTCGCGATCAAAAGTTTTCTGTTTTACACTAGCCCTAGACAACATATCTGCGAATTGAACTTTATTGCCTGGCACGTAATATACATTTAAATTATATTTTAACAATTTTAGTCTTAACCTTTGTAAACGTACTGATCCAATTTTACAAATTGGTTTGTTCATTATCGAAATTATAGGTTTGTGATCGGTTTGAACGTCTACATTAGCACCATATATAAATTCGTGAAATTTTTGAGTACCGAAATGTATAGCTAGTAACTCTTTTTCGGTCTGACTATAATTAATTTCATGTTCGTTCATGGTACGTGACACACAAGCTACAAGCTTTAATATATTTTCGCGTTCTTGGAACATACAACATCCTAATCCATTTTTAGATGCATCGCATTGAAGTACGATCTTCTTTTTCGGATTATATGATACCAATGCAGGAGAATCAGTAATTAATTTCTTTAATTTATTAAAAGTCTGTTGGTGGCTTGGTAACCAACTCCACTCAACATTTGTTTTTAATAATTCACATAACGGACTCATGTATTCTGACATATTTGGTACGCTCGTACATAATTAAAAGATCCTATAATTCGTTGGAGTTCACATTTATTTTTTGGACTTTCTAACTTTTGTAAAGCATCTATGCGTCCCTGATCTATCTGAACACCCAAACTTGAAAAAATTTGGCCTAAGAATTTAACCTGACTTTGTGCGAATTGAAATTTATCCACATTAAATTTTGTGTTTGACTCTCTAGCACGAGTTATCACTTCTAATACTGTCTTGTCGTGTTCCTCTTGCGTAGAACCAGCGACAATCATGTTGTCATGACAAATAATTAAATTTTCAATATTTCCAAAATACTTTCAACTTTTTCCTCAAACAAGTCTTGAGAGTTTGACAACCCGTAAGGTAATACAATATATCTGTATACCCCAAAGGAGTTGCGAAACAACATTTTCAAGAAGAGTCTTCATCTAAACTTAGATGATGAAAACCCTCTGATAAATCGAAAATTGTAAAAATCTTTTACCGCATAATTTGGCGCCTATTTCTTCAATATTTGCATTAAGCCGTGGCTTCCTAACAATACTTTTATTAAGATCGGAAGGATCTAAACACAATCGTATTTTACCGTTAGCTTTCTCTACTAACACGATTCTATTTATACTTACTCTAACATCTATATTCTCGACTTTAACTATAGCTTTTCGATTAACAAGCCTTTTAACTCGCCTTCGTAAGCTTTACGAATAGCCAATGGTACTTTAGTTGGAGGGTAACAAACCGGTTTAAAATTTTCATTTGTGGTTATACTACAATTACCAGGAAACCTACCAGACCCAGTAAACACATCTATATTTTGCTTAATAAATAATTCTGCACTAGAATTATTCTTAACTTCAACATTTCTGATTCTTTTAATCATATTCATTTGTAAGCATGTCTGACCACCAAGTAAAACCTGATTTGCATCCTTCACAATAACAAAATCCTCATAGCAATCTGCACCTCTAAATTTACAATGCAAATTAACAATGCCAAGTGCTTTTGTGGTACTCCCTTCAAAAGCTTTTAAAATATAATTGATTGGTCTAACCCTAAATTGGTTATCTATACTTTTAAACATTTTAAGTGGCATGATATTCACATCAGCACCTGTATCAAGTCTAGTTTTAAATTTCTTATTTTCAATCTGAATAACCTCTTCCCACAAACTAATCCTATCTATTGTCTTAAGTCTACAATTACTTACTAACATTTCAGTTGAGCTATTACTATCATGCTCTATGTTTCTTACATTCTTAACAACACATGATTTAGCAAAGTGATTCAATATACCACACTTTCTACAATTTTTTCCATAAGCCGGACATTTACGTGGGCCGTGCTTAGTTTGACAACGCTTACAATTAAATTCATTGTTGTACTTATCATTATTAAAATTCTCACCTTTTTTACCTCGAAGCTTATACTTGCCCCTTTTTCCGATATTATTGGCCTCATATACCTCTTTCTGCAAAATTCCAAATCTATCGTTGGTGCCTTGTTGAAATTGTTGATTCTGCTGCTTACTTTGTTCGCTTGTTCTACAAAATTGTATTGCCTTTTCCAACGTAAGTTGATCGACACGCAATAAAGCTTCTCGACTAGTGGAGTCCCTGATCCCCATTACTATTTTGTCGCGGAGTGCTTTATCCTCTGGCGTTTGGTTAGCGTCTACAACGTTATAATTACATGACTTAACGAGGTACTTACAATCAGTTAAAAAGTGTTCGAAACTTTCGCTTTCCTTTTGCGTTCGTTGTAAAAAATTATACCGCTCAAAACATTCATTTACCCTTGGATTAACATATTTATCCAGCATTTCCATCATATAGTTATAATTGTTTTTTTGTTCTTCAGATGTTGTGAAAGTTGACATGATTCTAGCAGCTTCCGTGCCCATAATATTTCTTAAAATTGATAATTTAATTTTATCGGCAGCTTCGTGCTGACCAATTGCGACCATGTAGTCTTCGAAGGACGTTTTCCAGAATGACCATTCAACCGAAGCATTTTGTCCTTGTAAATCAAAATCAGGGGGCAGTTTTACTAGTCCTGCACCCAAACTCAAGCCTAGATTTGCCATATTTATACTTAGTTTCATGTGGTTTTACACTTAACCTAAAAATTTCCAACGTGGTTTGTTAAACTTCAGCCTTTTACAAAAATTTTCGCAGCGCCATGTTTAATGTGAGGCTGAGTATTATATTAAGAATAAATAACCACTTGATTACTCTGTTAAACATTTAATATAAACAGATTACATATTACATTAATCTTGCATAATGATAGACATGACATGACATACGTACATTACGTATATATATAACCTTAGACTATTGCTAAAAGGGATGCGTTCCCAAACACTTCACTACACTAAACAAAAGGAAAGTAGATACTAGAACTGATAAAACAATTCCTACTTTTCTAGGGATATATACGAGGCAGATAACATTTAGAAGGCAAGCGGTACTATTATTTCGGAGGGGGGTTGAACCCCCAAACCCCCGCGATACGGCGTTGTATAGAAACACTTAATTTTATTAAAATATCTCTTAGATCATATAAATTTCTTATCAAATAATCTTTTAGGATTGAAAGTACTGGCTACCATTTGTGATCAATGCCCAACCAACAGATCAGCCATAGAGAGAATGGTGTTAATGCACGAGCAATATATTTAAAAAAGAATTTGGTTCCAAAGCGTCGCATAATTATTAATGACTGTGAAATTATTCCCTTTATGATGTCCTCATTTAGTTAAAGGTCTTCGCAATAATTTGTTAACAAAAGACTTAATTTGGAAGTCGAATGATGGCATTTTAACAGCAAAATGGGAAGATATTGTGAACACTTATTTTATTGATGCATGTAGTGGTGATATACGTTGCCTGCCAAAAATAACTTACTGTCATGTGGTTAATGGAAAATTAAAAGATGAAGGTTTCACTTGCTACACAAGTATTTAGTCATTCAATGGCCGCAACGATGAATATCATGGCTCGAAATGGTAATTATTACTATAATTAATATATCAAAGCACCAAAACACTGTGTTGTTTGGATTTTTAGTATGCTATGTTATATAAAAATTATACTTGTAACGATGAGCATACTATATGTTTATATTTGCAGGTGAAACTGATGTTATGGGAAAGCATAAATTGGACAAACGTGCACAAGAAACAGCTAAAGTGGTTAAATTTTTGGACACACTATTTGATAGTTTGAATGGTGGGACATTTAAATGTAAGCCCGGAAAGCCACTTACTGGAGCAGTTACCAAAAGTTCGCAACACATCGAATTTTGGAAGAAGTCAAAAGCCAATCTACTTCAAATGTGTTTCCAAGTACAGGGCACAAATAAAATTAGTGTGCCACCATCTTTAAAAAATTTTATTCGTACTCTTGATGGATTTATTGACCTAGCTGATATAATATTTTCCAATGGTGTCACATATTTTTTTGCGAGATCCTTTAATCAGGACCCATTAGAAAATTACTTTGGTCAAATAAGACAGCATAGAGGACGACACAATAGTCCAACGTGCGAACAGTTTAGAGACTCCTATAAAGCACTGTTAGTGCGAAATGTTGCTGGAGTTCACTCGGTAGGGGCAAATTGTGAAGAAACCTTTGAATCATCATTGATGCAACTTAAAAATTTCTTTTTTGTAAAAATGTTGACAAAGGATTCCAATCATAATAGTGGTTTGCAAAATTCAGTAATTCATAGGGGACTAGCTACTATGGATAGTGGGGTGTTGAAAAGACCTATATGTAAAGCTGCTATGGGGTATGTAGCAGGCTTTATAGTGAAAACTGTTATTAAAAAATTTCCTTGTGAGTTTTGTAAAATTCATATGTTAAAGAACAATAAGGACAACACAAGTTTTACTTCTTTAACAATGGCTAAAGAACTAAATGAACAGCATTTTAGTCTTTACTATTGTAATGATTTTTTTGTCTCGTGCATATATAAAACATTTAATATAACAAAGTTTATACTTTCAAATTTTGCATTAGACAAAAATGTTCGTCACCTTATTTCTAAGTATGTAAAACATTGTCTCTTTTAGTTTTGTTTGTGTTCATAAGGATTCAATAATCGATTTTATTATTAGTTTTGTAATTACTTTGTATTTTTAATTTCTGTAAAGCAATTAATGCTATAATTACTGGTAAGGATAGCAGAATATCTAGCAGTAGTTGCAGTTTATATAAGCAAGCTGCAGATATTAATAGGAATAAAATGGAGTTTAAGAAGCAGGCAACTAAACAGCGCTATGTTTCAGACATAGGGTTCCAGTAGTATGTTTTGTAATGTCCAGTGCTATCGGTTTAGTATCACGCTCAGCATCCCAAGGCCTTTCTTCTTTGGGCCTTCTACGTTTTACATCTTTTTTCTATTCGCTTTAGTGCTCAAACTATACAGGCATAGTATTTCTAACATGCATAGATCTACTAACTGTAATATGCTACCAAAATATAGCAAATCTATACATGTTTAATACCAAAATTGTCAGTTTATTGGGAAGAGGTACACATTTTTTCTAACGACATACATTACGATGTCATTTGCTTTACTGAAACTTGACTCGACAAAAATTTTATGACTCTGAGTTATTTGATAGTAATTTATACAATGTTGCACGTATAGATCGTGATCATGTTTATGAATACTGAAAAGGGAGGAGGTGTTCTACTTACTGCTACTAAATGTATTCAAGTAACTATTATAGACTGTCTTACAATTAATCCGCTATTTAATAATATTCTGAACAATGATATCTTATTAACTAAGCTAAAGATAGGATTGCAATTTTGTTTTATTGCATCATTGTTATATACAAGCATGTTTCATCTAGAGCTACTGTACAGGACTATTTAACATTATTTGATGCGCTTGAATCTATGGATTTTCTGCATACTACTTCTTCCTTAATTTTAGGTGATTTTAATATATCGGAATATAAAACCACAACTAGTTCAAACAAAATCCAGATGTTAATACATTTTCAAAACTTTTTAAATCTTGTTCAGTATAACACGGTACCGAATTGCGATGGCAGGTTTCTGTATCTAGTTTTTTATATCTTTAAATTGTTATGTGAGTAAAGCTACTGAGATACTAATTCTACCAGAAGACAGTTATTATCCAGATTTAGTAATAGATATTGATACTAAAAATAACACTATATGCCTGGTTACTGATAATTCTTCTGACTGCAATTTTAAGAAACAAGTATAGGGATCTATATGAAGATTTGATGAAAATTGATTGGTCGTTACTACATATGAATATATCAATATTCCTCAATTAGATCATCTGTAACTCTCCCACATTTGCTTTACCAAGGCATAGAACAAATTTACTGTGTTGAGCTCCATTGTTTCAAGCGCAAAAATGTGAACGATCTACCTGAAACAGTATATACATTTTGCATTTCCTTAAAAGTTCTCTAATATGTATACTTCCACTTAAATGCTTGTAAACATGTAAATAATTGTTGGTATGTTAAATTTAATATATTAATCCTAAGTATTCTGTAATTCAGAATATTACATTTCAGTCTATGAGAACAAATCAGAATGTTAAGATTAACGTATAAGAAAGAATATATCACTAATTGTGAAAACAATTAATCTGAAAAGAAAACGAACAAAAATATGTCAGTACTACAATTACAATTCATCTCGCCATGCAGCATCATCATCTTCAGTCTCTTCTTCAACTGGCTCTTCTGCTGCACCATCCTCAACACCACCTGGCTCTACAAACTTAGATAACCCTTCAAAAGTCCTAGGACCATTGTAATCAATAACTTTGTTGTCTTCTTTCTTATATAGTTTAATTGTAGGAAGCTTGTAATACTGAGTATGTTCGAGTTCATTTGCTGTGGAATCAATTTTAGCAATAACAACATCAACATTACTTTCAAAATGCTCTGCAACTTTTTCATAAATAGGGACCAACTGTTTACAATGACCACACCATGGAGCATAAAATTCTACAAGGACGTCCTTGGATTTATCTAATACAACTTCATCGAAATTGCTTGCAACAAGAACACGCACGGTTGATTATTCCAATCTTCAGGAAGTTCTTGACTTAATAAATGTTGTTTAAGCTCACCTTTTAAGAACTTATCTACAAATGTAGTTATGCTTTCAGCATCAAGTTCGGACGATTCAGGTTTGAATTTTGACATTTCTTCCTCAAGTTTAATAATACGTGCAGTGGGAACCTCTTCTTTTTTAATTCCAAAGAATTCTAAAATTCGCTGGTGGTCTTCCTCCTCTACATCGATTGTAACAAACAAAATTTTAGATTTGTAAGGTTTGGCGACAGAACGAGCCGCAGATACAATAGCACTGGTTTTGTCATCACTTTTAGATACAAAGATGAGTAAATGACTCTTAATTTCACCTCCAAAGATCTTAGGTGCCGTTTCATGATTGAATTCTACGAGGTTTGGTAGCGACTCTGATGTAAAAAACTTTTGATGTTCTGTTCAGTATGTTCACCTTCAAAATGGATTTTCCTTCGCGAACTGTTTAAATAAGACAATAGAACCACATGTAGCTTCATATTCCTTGTAAATTGCTTCGTCAGAAGTGATTCCGAACTGATAATCATCGACAGCATTAGCAACAGATAAATAAGCTTTAGCTTTATCTGAAGTTTGATCTGAGAAGAAACCAACAACTGCAACTTTATTTTCTTCAATAAATTGTTTAGCTTCCTCGACTGTCTTAAGCTCTTTAGCTGCAGGACCAGTTTTCTTTTCAAGCCAAGCTACTATTTGGGCAGCATCACGTCCTCCTGAATAATCAATAGGCTGTCCATTTCTAAAGAATTTAAGGGTAGAATAACCTTTGACATCATATTCCTTAGCAAGATCTTCCTCTTCGGTAGCATCAATTTTACCAAGCTTTATCTTTGATTCTTTGTCTGCTAATTCTTTTGCAGCTTTGGAATATTCTGGTGCAAGGGCTTTACAATGTCCACACCATGGTGCATCGTCATAGCAAGCAGAATTTTTAAAAATTTGATCTATATCAACCAAAAATTCTTCACGAGTATGGTATTTTTTTTGGTGCAAGTTATCTCGAATTGACTGTAAATCCATGGGTCGTTGGATAATATTTTGATAGTGTTCGACTAAATTCGCATTAACAGGAAATAAGAATTTTTGTACATCTGGCATATCATGAAGTTCATTTAAGATTTCTTCAAGAATACTAGATAGTATAACAATTGGATCGGTTGTTCGTCTATTGGCAGGTTTATTATGTTTTGTCAGATAATCGCAATGTAGTTCAGAATTAGGCCGATACAGGTTTCTTGCATGCATTGTATCTCTAGGAACTTTCGAAACTAAGGTACTTCGTTTCATTTCTTCAGAATGCACTTCGTAGAATAGAACATATGCTTTTGCTTTAACAAGTGTTTTAGAGGATATACTGCACACCTTGGAATCGTTATATTCATGCCATACAAATGAGTACGGGTGTCGACAGTATGCGATGTAATGGCCTTTCAAAGTAGTCCCACTGTGTTTCGATATTGCATACAGGTTATAATGACAATTTCCAAGATTTGTTTCTGCAGCGTAGTGTCGCATATCTTGCCCTTCTAATGGAAAATCTATAGGCGTAGTTAGCTTTCTTTGATGTGTACCTGTAGGTGAAAACCGTTTTAAGTGTATCACCAATATTTTAGGAAACCTCTGTATGGACAGTGATTTGATGCATTTTCCCTTTCTTTGATATTGTATATACATACATTTTTGAAAGTGGTGTGTTACTAGTTTCTATAACAACTAAAGGATTGTATTTCCTAAACATTTCAAATTCTTCTGAAACTTTATACTCTCCCTATAAATTTAACAATATCTTGGGAACTGTGCATTTTTAATTGTTACTGTTAGAATTAGTACTTACTTCGAATAAGGTATTTTGTTGAGACACTCATAAATAAATGATATAGAATTGATGTACCTATAGGTATTAATCGTGTATAATCAAAAATAAATTTGGAATTACCTAATTTATATACATCTATTTATTTGTTAGAATCAAATTCCAATCTTATATTTTATTTATATTAATTGTAGATTATGTACCTATATAATGTATATGTAGTTTCTGATTTAATAAAAAATTGAATTCATCCAAGGTGAAAAATAATGCACATCGCCAATTACTGACTACATCAGCAGACTTTCAAAGAAAGTACTGCAGCCAATATTGATGAAGAAGTTGGCTGTCCGACACGTGGTCCTCTAGCTTATAGAAAATAATTTTGCCTGGAATCAGGTAAGTGTTGTACAAGTACCCATATAGTAAACAAAAATGACCTAATTTGTTTATTGTTCTCAATATAAAACAATGAACAAATTTATTTTTATCTATTATGCTTGTAGAACGCTTACCTGATACCAGACAGAATTATTTTTTATAATTGGAATTTTTAGTTTTATTTAAAATCTTCAGTCTGGTTCTCAACCTTTTGAACAGAGAAGTCGCAAACCTTGGTAACAGATTCTAACGTCGTTTAGTTTTATCACATTTCAGTAGGTGGCGCAAACTTGCCAACAGTTGTTATGCAGGAGATGGCATATCTATTCTAACTTTATTTAACCTATGTGCATGGGTCTACAAAAATTTACGAGTTCGCCATGTTCATTTTGTTCCAGAGGATATTTGTCGAAATACGTATGTAGTTTCTAATAAGCATCTTTTATATTTTTATTTTACCAATATTTAAATTTAAATATATACTTGTGAAACTTAAGTTTGTATTGATTTGATTACATTTTAACATAAAAGCATAAATCTTTCTTAAGGAAACCACAGGTTTATTTACCCCTTTTAATGAATGGAACAATAAGTGATTTGATAGCTCTTTCTTATAACAATTTTGAATATACAGTTAGTAAAATATAAAATGTGGTACAGATATGTAATACATTGAACAAACAAAACTACAGTATTTAACTAAACAAGTATAGTACTCAACAGCAGTGTTCAATGAATTACAATATGATATTACATTTTATATTTACCTAATTTGTATACATTTCCAAGCAATACATTTGACATTCCTGCTAAATACGCATCTCGTGGCATATTTTCCGACAGATGGCGCTCATCACTAGTTAAGCTTCAATCTGCATGGTGTCGCTAAACTTAATTTTAATTGTTTAGGTGCAGTGACGCATCTCTTGTATTATTGGTCTGTGACCGTTCGTAACAGTAGCGGTAGTATAATAGTTGTTAAATTCTTTACCACTTTACTTACTATCTCTGCTCTATATTTCTTCTATACTGATGTATCAAAAGTAAGTCTGGATTTTATCAAAAATAAATGCTATTAGAAGAAGCGCGTCAAATAAAAATAAACAGGATAGTGAAAGAAACATTGATGTAGCATTTATAGGTTATAACAATAGCATGTACAAGCATGTACAAAAATTATGCAAATAGGGAGTAATAGTAATGTAGGTACAAGTAGTGGAAGTTCTAACACTGAAGATAATAAATTTTCATTTAGATGTCATAACTGTGGAAAATTTGGACACAATCGTTCTAATTTCAAATTTCTACAGAAAGGAAGGCAGTATGCAAAAGAAAGACAAGCTAATGTAGCGGAACAGGAAAGTGAAGCTGAAAGTGACAACGTAATATCGTTTTTAACAACGGAAAATCAAGCAGGTATGGCAAACTGTACTGAAATTGAATTTGTTATAGATAGTGGTGCAACCAACCATTTAATAAAACAAGATTTTATAAAATATGTCTTTGATCAAAAGAATATAAGCCATAACATTAATCTAACCAAATCGGGTTCAACTATAAGGGCAACTAAACAAGGAAATATGAAGTTATTCATTGAAAATTCTAAAACTTACAATTAAAGAAGTGTGGGTATGTAAAGGGTTACTTTGCAACTTGCTATCGGCAAGGAAATTGGAACAAGCAGAATACAAAGTGAATTTTAAAAATAAAAGGCAACTATTAAAAGAGGAATCGTTATAGTATTAAAAGGAAAATTAACTGGAAATCTGTATACAGTTACATTAAAAATTTCAATAAGTGCATCAATTTGTGTTGCAAAAGAAAGTTTAAATTTACTTCACCGAAAAATGGGACATTCATCAAGGTAAGGTAAATGCACTGGTAGTTGACATTATAGTGGGAAAAAATTATTTTTTGTTCTTTTAATAAATCAGAAATTGTAGTTTTTAAAAATGTATTTTATATTGGTGTGGCTCAATGCTTTAGAAACTCGATAGCATAAAATGAATAGCCAAAATTACAAAAACCACATGATTTATTAAATTTACAAAAATTGTAAAATGTTTGTCAGTAGTTGACACTCACAAAATAAAAAACTTTAGTAGTTGACATATAGAAGTATTGGTAATTGACATTAAAATAAAAAAAAACAGTATTTTGCTAAGTATGCGATTCAAAAATGTATTTTATAAAAAAATATAAATTCTAGAAATATAAACATGATGAACTTACAAAACTTAAAACATATAGCATGATCTACTAAAACTAAACTAGCCATCTACCTCAATTGATTCAGGAAAATGATATTTCACCCTCTCTCCGGAAATAATTATTTTTGGTTGTGGGAGTTTCTTTATTATCTGATCATATTTGATAACACTGATATCTGTATCATTTGTTTTGAAGAGAGTTTTCCTCTCATCACAAAAGTTCATGCCAACAACTTCAGCCTCAGAATTTTCTAATGTTTTTTGTATAATGCAAGCATATTTATGTTCTTTTTTGCCAGGGAATTTGACAAGTATGTAGTCACCTTCTTTATAAACAGTGCAAGCTGCATCTTCTAAATCACTTTCAAATTCTTCTGAAGATACATCATCAAGACTGTTTCCAGATTCAATCCATGATTCATTGTCACTACCTGATGAATAGACATTTTTATTACTTAATGCTTTACGTTTCTTTCTTATCAATTTCTGATTTTTTCTCTTCTTGCTTTTGTTTTTTAGGATATCATTTTCTTCCTTCTTCTTTCGTCTTTCTTCAGCTTTTTTCTGTTTTTCTTCCATTAGTTTAATTTTTTTATTTTCTTTGTTTTCGTAATAGATTTGCCAATCTTTTGATGTAGCAACTGCTGGTACTTTCTCAAACTTCCTTTTTTACGGATGATTGTTTAAGTCCTCGCCAAAAAAGCACTCGTTTAAAAGGAGAAGGTATAGTTTCTACTGAAGAAGAACATGTGAGTTTTACAACTGGTGAGAAATTGAGCTGTTGCATGCTTGTTCCAGGTTCATCAATATTCGTTATAACTTGTTCATCTTGGGAATCTTTTTTTCTTGGAGTTTTGTTTTCTTTTAAAACAGTTTCTTTAATGTCGGATTGTAGCATCGTATCGTCCAATATTTTGAGAATACTTTTCTCCAATATTGTGTTTTGTTCAATATTTAATTCATTGTTTGTGTGTGATAGTAATCCGTGGTTTTCATCTGGATTATCATCATAAGCATCCTTACAAAGTTCATTGGTACTATGTTCATTGTTGATACTGCCAGTGTCTCTAGCAGTTAAGTTATCAGATTGTTCTTCTGCATTTTCCAAAGTTTTCTTTAAATTAAATTAAATTTTTTTATTTCTTTTTACAGAGTCGCATTTTTCGCAAATATCTTTATAAAAATTTAAAAAGGATGAGTCTTGGATGTTACCATTCCAATGTAAGTTTGTTTTGAATAACATGAGTTTGTTTGGTTCAATGTACTTTTCCAAGAAGTATACTCTGTTACGACACGAGTAGGAATATGTATATTTACAAACATTTGAACGAGACGGCCTGCGTGCCACAACCAGTCTCGCCCCACCTCTGGGCAGTGTTAAAGCTAGGAGAAGTTGTTAGACCGCGAAAGAGGAAGCATTTAAAAGACGCACTCCTGCAATTGTAAATTGTAACATTGGTGTTCAGTTATTATGAATTCGTTATTATTTTTGTATGTCAGTGTTATCAATCACAGCAAGCTTCGTAAGCTTCTCGATATACAGTCCACTCCTCTGGCTTGCATTGCATCGGTAGTGTGAAGGCAACTCGTTTAAATTAGGTCTACCGTGACCTCCTCGTTCAACAAACATTTCTTTCCTCGAAACACGAACATTATATTTGGTCCATCTATGCAGGATCGTGACTTTTGTGGCCGCCTGTTTGTTTAATTATCTATCAAAAAACTCAGAAAATCTAACAATAATTAATGCGTCTATTGCTAACTCGTTCTCGTATATGCGAATTCATATGGTGCTATTGTGCTTCAATGTATCGCATATGGTAACAAACATTCTAATCGGGCTAGAAGTGAAGCGTATCTTCACAGTCTAATATCCTCGGGTAAACCAGTGCCACAAATATTCAAAAATATTCTGGTTTACAAGTGTTCCTTCCTTTTCGTACATTAGAGCGAGGAGGAAACCACGATTTCGGAACAAGCTACAAGGACAACGTACAATCATTAGAACTTGTAGATAGCGGCGATAAACGATATACGCCGATATTTCTCGACCGCTACAACCCTAGTGGAAGGAGGTCAACTACTTTCATCAGGTGCTTTGTGTTTACATTGGTTCAACCCGTAGTTTGAACTTGAATACAGGTTATCTTGCCTACGATACAGGTCATTACACTGTTATTATTTCACGCTTTCCTTTAAATTAAACCCGTTTTCATTCATTATAATACTTCAACATCATGGCACAAAATCCAGAATTGGATTTAGTTCACGGACAAATTAAGAAATACAAAACTAAACGTTCTTATCTAAAGCGCTCGCTTACGATTCTTGAAAAATATTTATCGGAAGAAATTTGCCGGGAAACTCAACAAAAAGCTTCACGACAATTTGATATATGTAGTAAATTAATTGACGAACTTGAATCTTATTTACAAAAAATTTACAATCTTGATTTTTATGTAGAATTTCAAGTTTTATTTAATGAACAAATGGAAACTGATACGATGTTTTCTACGTTACAAGCTAAAATTAGCGCGTTAAATATTAATAAACCAGAACAAAAACCTGTTGTTCCTCAACCAGAAATTAATGTCAATACTTCTGCTAATCGCTCAGCTGCAGCGAGGTTGCCGTTTTTAAATCTTCCTTATTTTTCAGGAAAATTTGAAGAATACTTCTCGTTTATTGAGGTATTTGATTCTTTGATAGGTTCAGACCCTTTATTAAGTCCCTTGGACAAATTACAGTACTTGTTAGGATGTTTAAAATCGGAAGCAACGGAAACTATCAAATGTTTAGAAATTACGCCTGAAAATTACGAAAACGCGAAACAGATTTTACGTGATCTATATGAAAATGAGAGTTATTGTTACAATTCACATTCGTTCAATTTTTGAATTGCCTGCCTTACATAAAGAGTCTTATCAGGGACTACGTAATATTTTAGATATTGTCTCGCAACATTTAAGGTCTCTTACTGCCATGGGGAGATCTGTTGATAAATGGGACGATATGTTAGTTTATCTAATAACCTCGAAACTTCCACTTACAACGCGTAGTGAGTGGGAAAATAAATTAACGTCCACGAATGTACCTACATATTAAATGTTATCTGACTTTTTAACACAAAAATGTCACGCTCTAAATGCGATAAATTCTCGTGAAGCTAGCGATAACACTAGTTTCAAACGACAATTCACAAAAAATAATTACAAGCCCGCGTCTTGCAGTTTGACTCTAAACAAACCAAGTAATTGTAATTATTGCACAGAAAGTAATCACTTTACAAATCAGTACTCGAATCTTTTAAAACTTTCTGTCGAAGCTCAGATAGAAAACGTTCAGAAAAGCGTTTATGTCTCAATTGCCTGAGGCCAGGTCATCCTGCGCCCAATTGCAAATCCTCTAGATGTCGAAAATGTGGTGCCTTGCACAATACAATTCTTCATTTAGTTAAGGTGAATGCTAGCGGTAATACTCGTAAGCCACCTTCACAGGAAGCTAAACGCGAAGCTCCTTTAAACTCGAATCATTCTGAGTGTGCTTCTAATGGCCAGAGCCCTCAAGATGAAATTCACATATTACACGCAATACAAAATCCATGTAATATTGTATTATCTACTTGCATAATCGAAGTAAGAGATGATACAGGATGTTATCAAAATGCAAGAGCTATACTAGACTCTGCTTCACAAATAAATATTATCACTACTGATTTAGCAAAAAAACTAGGTCTTCCTACAAACAAAATAAATCTGCCAATCACGGGCATTAGTGATAACACCGCGAACTCGAAGTTAGTTATCAAGGCTAACGTACGCTCAAAATACACAAAATTCGAACTCGGTTTAGAATTTTTTGTGTTGAATAAAATATCTTCTAATTTACCCATAAAATCGTTTGATTCAAATTTAATGGATGTTCCGCCCAATTTGCAACTTGCTGATCCTGAATTCAATGAATCTCGAAGGGTAGATATTTTAATAGGTGCTCAAGTATTTTACCGTTTACTGAGCATTGTTCAAATACGTTGTAGTAACGACAAGGTTGCTTTACAAAACTCGGTCTTTGGATGGTTGATTTCGGGAATCGTCCCAAATCAATACGCTTATCCCGCTGTATGTAATTTAAATACATTACGCCAGTTAGACAAAAACATTACACACTTTTGGAGAGTCGAACACATTCCTGAAATTCCAATTAAATCTCAAGACCAATCAGAATGTGAAAAACATTTTGAAAACACAATTAAGCGCGACAGTTCTGGCAGATTTGTGGCATCTTTGCCTTGGAAATCTAGCCCAGAAGCATTAGGTGATTCGCTAGAAATCGCCAAAAAACGGTTTCTTAACCTCGAACAGAAATTAACAAAAAATCCCGAGATTGCAAGAAACTATCGTGATTTCATGCAAGAATATTTACAGCTCGGCCATATGGCAGAAATTGGTAATGTTGATGATTGCAACAGCAATGGTTATTTTTTACCGCATCACGCAGTTTATAAAAATGAATCTTTAACATCAAGAACTCGAGTGGTTTTTGATGCGTCATGTAAAACTACTTCAGGGATGTCGCTGAACGACATTTTAATGATAGGTCCCGTAATACAAAATGACTTATTTAGCATTCTAATCCGTTTTAGGTTCTATAAATACATCATAACCTCTGACACTTCCAAAATGTACAGACAAGTTTTAATCGATCCACACGATACTCCATATCAAAAAATATTATATCGATTCTCTCGTGATGACAAAATTAAAATCTTTGAATTAAAAACGCTTACATATGGGACACGCCTCGCTTCTTTCATAGCTACAAGGTGTTTGCTTGAGCTCGCGAAACCCTTTGAATTTTCGAACCCCGAATTATATAGGGTAATTACAAATGATTTTTACGTAGACGATCTAATTACAGGTAGTAATGACGAAACAAAATTATTACAACTACGCGATAATATTTTAAGTGTTTTAGCTGCAGGTTATTTTCCATTGCGAAAATGGAACTTGAATAATACAAATCTTTTGAAGGACATCGAGTCCGACCAAGAAAACTTGGTTATAAAATGCAAAGATGGTGAGAGTTTTAAAACTTTGGGTATCTTTTGGTCTCCCATCTCCGACACTATACAGTATAGTACTCAACTAAACTGCAGTAAAACTCAAATTACAAAACGTATGATTCTTAGTCATATTGCGAAAATCTTTGACCCTCTAGGATTACTTGGTCCTATAATCACGATTTCCAAACTGATCATGCAAGATCTTTGGAAAATTAAATCGGGTTGGGATGAAGTTGTGCCACCTGATCTCCTTAATCGATGGATAGCGTTTTCATCGTGTTTAACTGATATTTCTAAAATTTTTATACCACGAAAACTTATTTTTAACAATAATTCTTGCATTGAGCTTCATTGTTTTACTGATGCCAGCGAACGTGCTTATGGTGCTTGTATTTATGTCAGAGAAATAACCTCTGATAATTTAATAAATTGTGCTATTCTGTATGCAAAGTCACATATAGCTCCTCTAAAAACTATAAACTTACCTCGTCTTGAACTCTGTGCTTGTCTGTTGCTTGCACAGTTAGTAGAAAAAATTCGAACGGTTTCCAACACAAAATTCTCGTCTGTTAGTTATTATACTGATTCTACAATCGCGTTATCTTGGATAAAATCGTGTCCAAGTCGTTGGAAGGTTTTCGTAGCGAATAGAACTACAGAAATAAAAAACATTTCTGACACAAATTCTTGGTATCATGTTGATACTCATTCTAATCCCGCTGACATAATTTCAAGGGGTTGTATGCCCTTAGAGTTATGTAACAACAAACTTTGGTTCAATGGGCCCAAGTTTTTATTCAATGTGAATTTCAAACCTAAAATATTTAACACGAAAAACCAAATAAATTTACCGGAAATCAAGGTGCTCGTTACAAATGTTAATCTTTCCAATGAAGAATTAATTGCTTTCACAAGTAATATTTTTACGAAATATTCCAGCTTTACTAAACTAATTAGAATAATCGCCACTTGCAAAAGGTTTATTTTAATTGCAAAATAAATCTAACAAAATCATTACAGAATTATCTGTGAATGAGCTAAATGAAGCCGAAATGATTTTAATTAAACTCGACCAAAAAATTAATTTTGGTAACGAAATTAAATCTTTAAAAAATTCTCAAGTTATAACTAATAATTCAAAAATTCTATCTTTGAATCCTTTCTTGGATAAAAATCAAATTTTACGCGTAGGAGGACGCTTGCATCACTCTAACTTAAAATACGATAATAAACACCCCATTTTAATAGCAAAGGGTTCACTTTGTGATTTAATTATTTTAAACGCGCATAAAAAGAGTTTGCATAGTGGTATGCAAGGTACGCTAGCAACAACTCGCTTGAAATATTGACCCTTATCGGGCAGAAATTTAGTAAAAAAGGTTATACGAAATGGTTTTCTTTGTTTTAGACACAACCCTCTCAAATCCCAACCTAAAATGGCAGATTTACCTGCTTCTCGTTTAGTGGCTAATCAAAGGGCATTTACAAGGCTTGGTACGGATTTCTTTGGACCATTTTTTATTAAAGAAGGTTCACGTACCTCACGAAAAATTATAAAGGCATACGGATGCGTATTTGTATGCATGAACACGAAGGCGGTTCATTGTGAACTCGTAGAAAATTTGACTTCAGAAGCGTTTATCGCTGCACTCAAACGATTTGTTGGCAGACGAGGCATTCCAGCTGAAATATTTTGTGATAACGGAGCTAATTATGTAGGCGCAGCCAACGAATTACGAAATATTGTTAATTTTTTAGCTGATAAAACGACACAAAATGCGATTCTCAGAGATACAGTTTCTCAGAATATTAAATTTATATTTAATGTTCCCAAAGGCCCTCACATGGGAGGTTTATGGGAGGCGGTGGCTACGTCTTTCAAAAAACATATCTTTAAAATTGCTTCTAATGCCCATTTAACCTTCACAGAATTAAACACGTTGCTGATTGAAGTTGAAAGTATATTAAACTCTCGTCCGTTGATTCCTGTATCTGATGATCCTTGTGACCTTGATTATATCACACCTGGACATTTCTTGATTAACGATAATCTAAAGGCGATACCTGAACTTGACTTATCGCAAGAAAAGGTCAATCGACTTTCTCGATGGCAGTTCGTACAACTGCTCCAACAAAACTTTTGGTCGAAATGGACTAAAGAGTACTTACAAGAATTACAAAGGCGTAACAAATGGCATTCATCTACTAGAGCATCATTATGTCCTGGTCAACTCGTCATTATTTCTGAAGATAACGTTCCTTCTAGAATGTGGAAGTAGGGACGTGTAACTGAAGTTCATCCCGGACGCGACAGTGAAATTCGTGTCGCTAGTGTCAAAACGGTGAGTGGGGTCATTAAAAGACCCATTGTGAAATTGTGTGTTTTGCCTATCGAGGGGCAAGAAGTTTAGAATCTAGTTGCTCGGCGCAACGTCTATAGTAGTAGTAATATAAAGTGCTATTTGTTATGTATTAGTTATTAAACTTTTAACGTATATTTGTAATTCTTCTAAACCTAAATGTATTGTGGAATATTTACAATTATGTACACGTTCGTTAAGTACGTTTGTCAATATGTACGATTCTTATTCTGTTTAAATTACTAATTTCAAGGGAGGCGGCTTATGTTACGACACGAGTAGGAATATGTATATTTACAAACATTTGAACGAGACGGCCTGCGTGCCACAACCAGTCTCGCCCCACCTCTGGAAAGTGTTAAAGCTAGGAGAAGTTGTTAGACCACGAAAGAGGAAGCATTTAAAAGACGCACTCCCGCAATTGTAAATTGTAACATTGGTGTTCAGTTATTAATAAATTCGTTATTATTTTTGTATGTCAGTGTTATCAATCACAGCAAGCTTCGTAAGCTTCTCGATATACAGTCCACTCCTCTGGCTTGCATTACATTGGTAGTGTGAAGGCAACTCGTTTAAATTAGGTCTACCGTGACCTCCTCGTTCAACAAACATTTCTTTCCTCGAAACACGAACATACTCCATTCTTCATTTTATGAAGTTTGTGTTTCTTTTTCGAAATATCTTCTTTCTCATTGGGAAAGGTAATAGCCCCAACAGTCCATGGAACTAAGCCACATTTACGGAACCCATTTTGTAAAATTGATGGTGTAGCTTTTTCATTAAGTACTCTTTT
This sequence comes from Platerodrilus igneus, assembly GCA_036346225.1. NCBI lineage: Eukaryota > Metazoa > Arthropoda > Insecta > Coleoptera > Lycidae > Platerodrilus > Platerodrilus igneus. The sequence goes on along the minus strand of JARFIW010001118.1, from coordinate 673,656 downwards.
TAAAAGGGGACAAAAGTAAATTTTCCTTAAAATAGGAGAATTGTGATTATCGATGTGCCACTGGTGTACTGCTTCTTTCCAGCCCCATTTTAGTGAACGAAAAACAGCTACATCCATGGGTTGCATCAAGTGTGTAGCATTTGGATATAGGGCCATCAAAATAATATTATCTACCCAAAATTTACTGGTATGCATTGTGAGGTGTGATGAATGACCATCTATGAAGAGAATTACAGGTCGTGGAATTAATTTTTCTGTCAGACATTTGTCAAAAATATTTGTAATAAACTCGTAAAATGTCTCCCCTGTCATCCACCCACTTTCCAATGCCCCATTCTTCAGGCACACTAAGTGCGAGTTCTTTAGGAATTCTTTCATACTTAAATGCCACCATTGGTGGTGCCAAATTACCACCCGCATTTTCTGTTATGAGGACTGTAAGGCATTCTTTCTCGTCAGGGTTTATTTGTTGATAAACTGTTTTATCGCCCTTCTTTGTCAGTACCTTATTTCCTTTTGGATTAAGAAAAAATGCAGACTCATCAGCATTGAAAACTCTACTTGGTTTTTAAAACTTCTTCTAAATTGTTCTCTTGTAAATAACTAAATACTTCTTGGAACCATTTCTCAATGTGTTCTTTTTTCACTGCCGATCTTGTTGATGTGAGATTTTGTGCAACCCTAATGCTTACTTCAGGGTTTCTTTTTAAGAAGCTCGTAAGCCATGTTCTTCCAGGTTTATTATCTTTAAATGGATTGTTTTGGTTTAATTCTTTCATCAGCACCTGAAACGAAACAAAGTTAAATTCAAAATATTTTTTAAAGTGCATTTTATAATGTGATTTTATTTTTTAGTAAAAAGTTACTCAGAATTTCTTCAAGTACCTGTACACTACTCATAAACTGATGATGCCGCACTGGAAAACCAGCTCTAGCTACATCTGTAATACATTTAACAAGGAACTTTTCTTGTTCCTCATGAAGGTATGGTTGGGTACACATTTTTCGCTGTCATGGAGTTTTTCCCTTAGCTTTATACAGTAATGTTACCCTAGGTATGCCATATTTCTTAGCAGTTGTAGAAAGCGGTTGGCCTCTTAGAACTTCCTCGATGGCTCTTTCCATATAATCTTCTGTGTATCGGAACATATCCTTTTATAGGAGGCATGTTGAAACTATAATTCAGGTTTTAATAGTTGACATCTCAAAAGTTTTAGTAGTTGACATGCTGTCATCCATTAGAATTAATGAACAGATTGCAGTATTATTGAAACTGAAGTAAGAAATTAAGATTGCCCTTTATGATACACAGTAATAAGGTTTATGTTTGAAAGCATATCTATAATAGTAGTAGTTGACACTTGTGTTAACTACTAAAAAACTTAATTTATTTGTGTTATTGTTTGACACCATGCCTAAAACTAATTTGGAGGTTACAATTAATTTGTTACCATAAAAAAACACTGATACAAAGTTCATACAACAAAATTATAACTCTGAAGTCACAATAATTCAATACATAATCAACAACAAAAAAAAATGTTTGAACTTACTTTCTAATCACTTTTATTAAGAAAACACTGCATTTACTGCAACACATATGTATCTGTAACAAAAATGGTGGGAAATTTTTGTTTGACATAAACATGATTCTGCGCAATTTGGAAATACACATATAGATGGCAGTAGTATACTGTGGTGTTTTTAAAAATCATCTAGGAAGCTTAAGGGAAGTGTCAACTACTAGGGAAGTGTCAATCAACATAGACAACCAAGTAGATATATATCTTTAGTAGGATGACCTTGGCTCATGTTTTAGTTTCTTCCCACTGGCAAGAGGCGCCCTAGTCAATATAATTCTATCATGATGTGTACATAATTTATTTTAAATTTCTGTTTTCCGTATGTCTTATTTGGATGCAATTATTGTAATGTTCATAACATTGATGCAGTTACTGTTTTTATTAAATAAATTTGTCGACAGACTAAAATTACAAAATAAAGCATAGATGAGATTCATCATTGGTAGTGAAAATGTATAAACAATTTGGTAGAATGTTGTAAGCTTCAGCGCTCATCCGATCACTGAGGTTAAGCAACGTCAGGCGTGGTCAGTACTTGGATGGGTGACCGCTTGAAAAACGCCTGCGTGTTGGACTTTTTTTTTTATTGTATAATAGTTTCTTTCTTGACGCAGGGATGGCGCTTATAATTCTAAGAATCTTACTATTGAGTTCATTATCTACTTGTTTGTCTATGAGTGTCAATTACTAATGCAGTTACGTTACCCCGTCAATGGAATATGTGAAGTATGTATCAAGGTAAAACAAATAAGGTTACCACATATAACAATACCGGAAAGTAAAAAGCCAAAACGAGTTTTGGAACTTGTTTCTATGGATGTTTGTGGTCCAATCAGTCCTATGAAACATGATGGTAATAATTGCCATGTCAGTTTTGATCATTTTTCACATTTTTACGTGGTCTATTTAACAAAGCGAAAAAGCGAATCACAAAATTCAAAGATTATTTAATGATGGTTAACGCAAAATTTAATTGCAAGGTCGAAAGAATTCGGCTTGATAACGGAGGCGAATATATTTCAAAAGGTTTTAAAACACTTGTAGAAGTAATAGCATTAATATTCAGTATACAATTTGGAGAATCCTGAATTGGGCGAAAGTTTAATGGCTGCACTGTCAGCTGGACATGTAATTTCTAAATTACCACAAAACTATCAAGAGACTATAAAAGATGGAGGTTGAAATGATGCGATACAAGCGGAATCGAACTCAGTGAAGGAAAACAACACTTGGGAATTAGTGATACCACCTAGTGATGTGCAAGTGATTGATTCCAAGCGGTGTTTCATGAAAAACATGTTGATGGTGTTTTGAAAAAGAAAGCTCATCTAGAGGCACGTGGATTTCAACATCAGGTTGAGGATGTGTATGCACATGTTGCAAGGATGGTAACTATAAGAATTCTGTTATCTTTGTATAGTGAATATGATATGTATGTTCAAGAGTTAGATGTACAAACAGCTTTTCTTTATGGATCTTTAAACCGACCGGTGTATATGTATCAGCTTGAAGGATTAAATGAAACTAATAAAAATCTAATTTGCCAACTTAATAAGTCTTTATATGGACTTAAATAGGCTCAAAAATGTTGGTGTGAGTTGCTAAATCAAAAACTGATTGAATTACGTTTTCAAAGGTCCATAAAGGATCCATGTATATATTTTAAAAATGTCATCTTTTTGCTGATTTATGTAGTTGATATAATTATGTTTTCCAAAACTTTGAGGGACATAAATTACGTTAAAAGTGAACTGTCAAAATGTTTTAAAATGACTGAATTTTAAAATAAGAATGTTACATTTTTAGGTTTAGAAATAGTAAAACATAACGGTGAATTATTAATAAGTCAAAAAGAGTTAATTAAAAGGTATTGAATAAATCTGGCATGCAAGATTGTAAAGGGATAGATATACCAATGAATTCGAATTTCAAAACAGATCCTATTGATTCTGATTTGAATAACGAAAGATAACCATATCGAGAAGTCATAGGCTCATTAATGTATATTACGTTTGGCTCATGTTCAGATTTGTTTTTCTATTACCTATTACAGTCAATTTCAAAATTGCTACACCAAGCAACACTAGAATGGTTTAAAGCAAGTCTTAAGGTACCTTAAGAAAACTATAAATTTCTGTTTAAAATTTGTGAAAAGTAATAAACCTGAACTTAATTTAATTTGCTTTGTTGATTCAGATTTTGCAAATAGTCAGAATGACAGAAAAAGTATATCTGGATTTATAATTAAGATTAATGAGAATGTGGTTTTTTGGAAAACAAAGAAACAAAATTTAGTAGCACTGTCTAGTACAGTCTAAATGTATTGCATTATTATTATTATGTATAACTGAAGGATTGTATTTATCACAAAAACTTGCAGAAATGTTATTTATTAGTTTAGGTCCTATCGTCATATATGAAGACAATCAATCATGTATTAAAATGTCTTCAACTTTGGAAACTAAATGATCTAAACACATTGATGTTAAATTTCATTTTGTTAAAGACTGCGTAATGTCTGGTAAAGTTGAATTATTATACATTTTTACAATGGAACAATTGGCTGATATGTTAACCAAGCCATTATCTTATAACAAGTTTCAAATATTTCGGAAAGTGTTTAAATTTGTTAAATTTTTTAATTTGTTTATTAGTATTGCAGAATTGCAAGTGGGTGTTAATATATTGAGTTCAGCATACTTTGTCTTTTGCTGGTTAATAAAAATTACTCAAGTTGGCTTTGCTCAAGTTTCGACAGTTCTGGTTTTGTAAATTTTTTTGTACTTATATTATAATCAAAATAATTATAATTGTATTACTTAATAGTAGCTTAATATACGTGTTATTATGTTAACTGAGCTTTGACTGCATACAACAATGCATAAATAAAATAATGCTTTAATGAATTTAGTTTTTATAAGAATAACACTTCTTCGACCTGGGTTTGAATATTGTTCATCAACTTGGTACGGTATTATAATATACATGGTTATGCATTAGAAAAAAATCCATAAGAAGTTTGCCCTACAACGTGCATATAAACTTGGAGTAAAAAGCACAGTTACAGAGAAGATCTTTCGCTTCTGAATATCGAAACTTTGGAACGTCAGCGTTTAAAATCAGATGTATTTTCTGTAACTTGATTCATGGTATTCTGGATTACCTATATCTGTTTCATAGAATTAATTTTAATACAAACCTGATATTTAGGAAAAATGAAGTATTTAAAATATATAACTAACTCCACACATAATTATATTTATAATAGTCCATTAAGAAGAATACAAAGAATGGTAATTATAGTAACATTTTTGAAACTGCAAAATTAGCTCTTATAGATATTGACTAATGCATGGCCATAATAGATTTAATTAATTAACGAACATAATTTCTTTATATTGCAATTATTTGTGTTTAATGATTTATTTAATTAAATTTGATATCATGTGTACGTCTGTATTATGTTTATGATACTCGTACATTAAGATTATTTATTGATTTGTTATATTGTACTGTTGCTAAGTGCGATGTATAATAAAGAATATTTACATTAATATACCATTATTATTAATTTTTCTGTTAGCTCCCGTCAATAAATTTATCTAAAAAACTTATTTTCAAAACTCTACAATATGTATGAAACAGGTTGAATTAAAATTCATTTATTTACCATATATATGCTTATTCAACCTGTTAATACATATTGTTGAAAATAAGTTTTTATGTAAATCTTATAGTGTCATTATTTTGAATTTCCCGCTGTTAGTCTCGTTTTCGGCAGTAGTCACTAGAGACGCCACCGTTTTAAACCGCCATTGTTGTCCCCACTTTTTTACATTGAATTGGTGACTCTCTTACTGTATGTTCTCTATAGACTAACCTACATAACAGCACCAGATTCCTAGAACAACTGGCAGTAGAGACGTTTGATGATGGGATACGCGACCGATTGATCCAGCTATACTAGCCCAAAGAATAGAGGACCACGTCCAGAGAATTTTTCTTTAAGGATTTTAACAGTTTGAAATTTTAATGTGCAAGATTGTCTATAAGTCACAGAGTAGTTGATATTTGCATGAAAAAAATCAATGTATGGGATTGTATACTGAAAATGATTGTAGGTTCCTGAAAATTAAAGCTCATAATGCAACCCCTGAAAGACAAAAAGGTCATGTAAAGACATATTGATTCATTGAATCCCACTACTGTTGGAATGATACAAAAAGACTACTTGGCACTCGAATTAAACTTAGCACTTATGTATCGTTTATATAGGAATGAACATTCTTCAGAAATGAACATTGCATCAGTGTTGCCTTTTGTGTGCCGAAATATTTCTAATGCGCACGACCCATCATTTTCTTTCTTTATTCCTAAAAAAGACCAGTGCACTAAATGCAATGCCTTCCATTCAGCTCCAGATAAAAGCATTTTGCAAGAAGACTGGACCAACCACAAAAAGCGAGAGAATGACTCCTTAAAAATGGAAGCTGGTGCCAATAAAAGACCTATAGATCAATAACGTTTAATTTGCAATCAGTTTTGACTGTACCGTTTTTGGGAGATAGTTAGCTCTATTACAAGCATAAACTTACGGTCTAATTCACAAACCGTCCTAAGTGGTCACTCACACTTATCTCCCACTAATTTCTTCCTATCCCAATTCAGAATCTTTTGACACTGAATTAGTCACTTATATGTACCTAACTTGTGAGTGAAAGGTTAGTTGAAAATAAGTGGTGGCTTATAGTACACTGATTTATACCCTGGTTCAAAGTTATTTAACTGTATTCAATGTATATATGTAAATAGTATTAGTATAGGTATTGCATCCTTTTTCATGATAGTATAAACAAACTCGTATAGTTCTTCTTTCTCCTCGTTGGGAAGTTTTCTTAATCTATTAATATCCTAACTTCAACTATGGATGATAACTTTTTGGAATTTATTAATCATGTGGAAGATAATGTTTACCTGCCAATACCTAGATAATAATTTTATTTATTTACTTCGTTATTGTATGTTGCTTGCAATTTTAGAGAATACATTCGAGATCAAACGAACCCATTAGAGAGGTACACCGATTCCGAACTGGTTCAGCGTTTTCGTTTTACCCGGAATGTTATTATTAATATAATAATCCCCCTGGTTTATCCACTTAATATTAGTGATAATCGTGGTTTACCCATACCTCCGATAATAAAACTCTGTGTTGCACTACGTTATTATGTCACTGGCAGTTATCAGTTAACAGTAGTTATAGAGCACTATAAAATACCATAATAATAAATGTTGCAGAGAGTATGTGGTGATACTCTCGACATCAGTCAGCCCTCTGTAAGCAGAATTGTCACTGAAGTGTAGTGACAGGTTGGCTAATAATTTAAGAAGACGTAAAATTTCCTGAAGACAGAAATGGGTTTACAATGCTAAAGCAGGCCTTCTTTAATATTTCACATTTTCCTGGAGTAATTGGTTGTGTCGATGGCACCCACATCGAAATTAGTCCTGGTGGTGCAAATGCCAAAATATATAGAAACAGGAAAGGTTGGATGTCTTTAAACATTCAAGTTGTACCAGGTTCAAGTAAAGAAATTTTGGACATTGTTATTAGGTGGCCAGGAGCTGCTCATGACAGTAGAATCTTTAATAACAGTGTGGTGCAGATGAAGTTAGAATGTAGAGAACTGCCAGGAATCCTTTTAGGCGATAGTGCATATGCTCAAACACGGTATGTTTATACTCCCTTACTAAATCCTTGTACTAGAGCTGAACAAAGATATAATGCTGCACATATACGCACCAGAAATGTCGTCGAGCGTGCTTTTGGTATATGGAAAGGTCGTTTCTGGCGTTTAATAAGTGCCCTTCAATTACAATTAAGGCATTCAACAAGGACAATTGCTGCTACTGCAGTACTTCATAATATTGCAATTGAAAGTCGGCAATAATTTTGTAACCAGGACTTCGTTCGTGATGAAGATATAGCCGAAGTTATTGCTCCAGATACCCCAAGAGGAAATGCAATAAGAAATACTTTTATTCAACGACGTTTTGTCTAAATTGATATTGTCAAAGAAGTTAAATTAATATTGGATAATTTGTAATAAAATAAGAACATAAAACATTTATTTAAAAATTAAGCATTATCTAGTTGTAGTACAATAATGTTAAATGTAATTTTTTGTTTGTAATAATTTAGTTTTTATTTTTTCTTGTTTTAATATTTCTTCGGCAATTTCCATGCGTACTTTTTGTTCATTCACTTTTAACCGCTGTTCTTCCATCTTCAAAGCATGAAGTTCGAGGTCTTGCCTTTTTAATGCCTCTGTTCTTTCTAATCTTTTCTCTAATTCCACTTCGATAGCAGTTCCTCGTGAAAAGTGGTTGCTCTTAAGGGTGCTTGCAATTTGTTTAAATGCAGTTTCGCGTGAGGTCAATGGCTGTGGGCCTGTGCTTTTTATGTGTTCTGCAAACATTTCTATAAAATAACATGAAAGATAAGAAAATAAGTTGTTACCTTCGCCGTAATCGTATTCAAACTCTATTTGCGTAACATTTTCTTGTTCGTCACAAGCCAATTGTGAAGTTGGCACAATGAAAGTTTCACTGTCAATCACATCTTTAATTTCAATATCGACATTTTTGTCTAATATGTCTATTGCATCATCAGATGGTGGAACAAAAGAGCCTATTTTTTTCTTCGTCCAATTCCTTTCTTCTGCGGGACTTCATATTTTCCCAGCACTTGCGTAACTGTTCCAGTATTCTCTAAAAGTGTGATTCTATATTACAACATAATACATTTTCAGTGTACCTAAATTTAATACTTACATTAGAGTATTCTGAGGAAGAATTAAATTCTGTCACAATATCCAACCAAGCTTTTCTCTTTTGCATAACGGATATTGCATCTGTTTTCTTAGATTCAATTATGCTGCAATTCTGTAGCACAAGTTCTTTTAAAAAAGATTTCTCTTCGCCAGTCATGAATGACCGTTTAACGCCCTCCATTGCAATATTCAATTAAAAATATATATCTGATTCTCGGTTCTTACTGAAAATGGACTTACCAATATATTGAAAAATTAATATTGGCTGCAACCAACACTAAACGGTATAATGCAATTATATAAAATTAAGGAATAACAGAAATAAGCACAAATAATTAATAATGTTCAACTGAACCAGGAATTTAAAAACAAAATAGATAGCATAGAAAACAATAATATGAAACAAATAGAGGTTAGAAAGATATAATATGAAATTAGATTCCAAACATCAGATATAATGCTCCCTCACATGAGTGACTAATTTAAAGCTGTCAATATTCTTTATTACTATATTATTCTAGAAGTTTGATTAATCCTACTTACATAAGCATTTTCACCAGCAGAATTGAATTCGGTTGCAATTTCCAACCAGGCTTTTTTCTTCTTGCTGACGGATACTGCATGCATTTTCTTGCATTCGATAATATTAATTTTTGATACACAAGTTCTTTGACAAATGTTTTTTCTTCGCCATAAACGAACGTTTTGTCATAATAAATTCATACACCGCTTTACAGGATTAGCATAACCACATTATGTAGATACGTGTACGTAGCGACGAGAGCATATACAACAATAAGATTAATAGATCAGGTGACCTGTATAAATAAACATGAAATTGAAGTATGTCATTTTTTCAGTGCTGCCCTAGTGATTTCTGTAATGCCAACCAATATCCACATTGTAAAAGTATGCACATTACCTTCTCAATTGAGTGACTAAGATCTTTTTATGAATAACGTAAGTGACACCTAGTACCACTCACACTAACGTGAGGGAAGTCTGAGATAAGATAGGTTTAATTTACATATGAGTGTGTTTTATGAATTTGGCCCTGAATGTCAGTTTCAATGTGGAGTACTTCTTTCACTAACTTGAGTGTGACATGAATTAGGAATAAGGTGAGATTTAGTGAATGGTTAGCGAGGTTTATGAATTAGACCCTTAATGTTTACAATTTTACTATCATGGATGCTGTCAAGAATGATGGTATCTGTTATTTATGAGATGAGTGCATGGAAAAAGTGTAGTAATGAAATTGCAAGTTGTGTTCTAAAGTAATTTTTGGTTTACCTAAAACTGTTCCTCACATATCATTCAGTGATACGTGTGGAGGACAGAATCGTGTTTAGTTCATAAATGCGGTCATGCTGTGTGCTGTTAACAGAAAATATAACTTGGAGACGATTACTTTAAAGTATATGGAGAATCAGGTCATCATTTGTATGTAGAATATAATTATATGCACTCAATTATTGAAAGAAAACTAAAACATCAAAAACTGTACACACCACGGAAGTAGGCACTTTTGATATCAGGAGCAAGGATTTACACCTGCACCGTACCAGTTTAAAAGATGGCATACAAAGACAAAAGTGACAATAAGGGACTTGTATCAGGAAAGTATTCGATGTTACAATCAACGATGAGGGAGTCAAGGTTAAATGACTAAATATTAAATTGAATCGAGTCCAAAAATGCAAATCTTTGATTATTCAATACAACTACGACTTGTCTAAAGATTCATTTTTGGAAACAGACACAAAAGCAATACCAAGCACTACAACAACAAAGAACAATGCAAAAAGTGACTGTGTTGTTCATCTCTTTATTTAAAACCATTGCATAAATCCAAGCTGCCTACAACTTAAGCAAAGAAAATTGACCTTTTAGAGCTGTTAAAACTGAAAGTAATTCCAGAAGATTACACACACTTTTTGAATCAGTGCAGTTGGGCAACCAAATTGCTAACATCGCGTCAAATAATAAAGATAAAAAACTAGTTTTATTCAACGTATTCACACAAACGTTTGTTCTTATAATTGGACAAATAAACACATATGAGGTAAGCCTAAGCTTTGTCCCCAAATGTGTTAAATGTGGTAATTAAGTATTCTTTAAATAACTAAATCTCAAAATAAATAATTGTAAAAGTCTATTTTGCTGTATTGGATAATTAATAACATTCAAGTATGTTTTTAAATATTTTGGGGTGAAAATAAAATAAAATTGTGAACTTAAAACTTATAAAAATCGAAACTCAATTTGTGAAAAATAATCAAATTGTTATTTAACACATATGTGCGCTAAGCCATCGATGTGTTCTTATATAGTTGTGTACAATAGTAATTAACGCAACGTACTTAACGGAAGGTCTATTAAGTTAGTTCAATCACTACTTAAGATTTTAAGTTACCTTAACCCTTTCACTGCTGGACGTGGATTTGCATACTGTGCTTGTGTGCGGCATGTAGCACCCTATGAGTGTTTCTCCGCCCCGCAGTTGAACCATAAACATGTTACGCAGATATGTACGCTTCCCACAGTTGCAACATGTGAATCAAAAATTATTGAACGGCTAACGCACCGCTTGTGTGCGCCTAAGATTGCATGTCAATAAAAAAGGAACGCATATTAAAAAGAGAACCTTCCTTTATTCGTTACATTATGAAAATACAAACTGTAATAAACTGTCAGTGACAAAAATATATAAAAACAAACGCAATTTTCAAAATCGAAATAAAAAATAACCTCAGACAAATGTGACAGAAATAAAAAAATGTTCTTGACAAATATATACATAAAAAATAAACGTAATTTTCAAAAATTCAGAACTTTTTGAGTGTGATATTTTTCAAAACATTTCAAAACACTAAGGGGCACATCCACTGGGCACACCTGTAGGAAGTTTCTTTTCTAATTTTGTGTTTTCGGCACACTATACGTCTTTTGGCCATGAGTTTTTGGTCGTCTCATTCTTCTTGAGATGGCTGGGGAAATGTCTCGCTACCAGCCTCATTGACACTTCTTGACCTGGGTGTTTACTGCTGCTGGCTCTAAGCTTAAGCTTTTGGTGTCTTTCGACAATTTCTTTTATTAATTTAATTTGAAACTTCAACAACGGAATATTGTCACCCGTTTTCATTTTATATATAACGTGAGCGTTTAAGACGCTGAGGTCCACGAAGTGAAAAAATACTTTTTTGTACCACTTTATGGTTTTCCTTACGGATTCTGTGGAACTGAGCAACATGTCTGTCTTGTCAATAGCTCCCATATTTTCATTAGAATTTACAATACACGATAGCTTTTGTTTATTCTCACCTTGGAAGGTTTTACCACAAACTATCATTTCGTTAGCATGAATTGTCGATAGCATTCTAACGTCACGCTTATCTAACCATTTTGTTGCTAATATATTTTTTGTTGCATAACACACCTGTTGATCCCTATTCAATTTTTCTTTTAGTGGTGGTAGGTGTTTTCGATTTAGTTTTACGGTTCCACAAGCATTTGTTTCTTCTCGTGTAGTATTGAGAATAATGATGGACTGGTGTACCAGTTATCAAAATAAGGAATTCCCATTGTTGAGGTATTTTTCTAATATTGTCAACACGATGCTTCCTGAAATTCCAACTTCGAGAAATTGAGTTATTTCGGTGTTAGAACCTGTATATATTATAAAGTCTAGTATGTAACTTGTCTCACAATCGCAAAGAATAAACAATTTGATGCCAAAATGGTGACGTTTTGATGGTATGTACTGCTTGAACGCCAAATCTTCCTTTGAATAACATTAAACTTTCATTAATGCATACATTTTGAAATGGTTCAAGTGAATTTTTGAAACATGTTCTAAGATGATCAATTACCAACCTGATTTTGAATAACTTATCGTTTTAGTTTGGATTATTGTTGTCACCAAAATGCAACATTTTTAACATAAGTAAGTACCGGTCATGTGGCATAATTAGTCCAAATGCAGGTGTGAGGAGGAAAGAGTCAGTGGTCTAATAGTCATTGATTCTTTGTTTTTTTGTAAGAGGCATAAGTAACGTCTAAGCTATAAATGTATACATTTCCTGACGATCTACAGGAGTCCAGTCTCTAGCACGTGATGAGGAAGAAAATCGTATTTTGTTGGATAGATGTTGATAGTAATTATAAGTTTCTATAACTATATTGTCAATCAACTCATTTGAAACAAATACTTCAAAGCATTCCAAAACAGAAGGAAAATCCCCAAGATTTGCTTTACATCCAGCATTGTCGTCAGAAAATATATGAATATCCGGTATAAACTCGCCCTGCTGAACCTTCTTCCAAGTAAATCGTTTATCAATCACAGGCACAGGCCCTTTTTGCTTTCTTGACCGTTTAGCTTGTGTTGGAACAGATTGTTCCTCATCTCTTTCAGAAGCACTATTATTTTCATTTTCTTCAGATGAGTCTGAGCTTTCTGATTCAAATAAGTCATTATTTTGATTTTTATCCAAGTCGGAAATTCAGATCCACTGTCGTTATTTTGATCACTTGAACAAGTATTTGAAATCGAATATTCTGATTCTAACCCTTCCAAATCACTATCGTCGCTATTCATTAGAATGTTATATAATTCTTGTTCATTATAAATCTTTTTATGTTTGTAAGACATATTTATAATGCAAAGTCATCTAATAAATCGTCAAACAAAATAACACAATGAAATGAATGTGTAAATAAACGTAAACAGCCTCATAAAAGGTACACGTATTCCCACGAGTATGAATGAGACTGAATACTAAGAAGTGGGGACTGTAGATGTGTACACAAAAGTTAGCTCATTTACCAAGCATATTTAACAGCGCAAACGTTCGCTTGTCGCAGTCCAGTACTTAAAACCGGCCTGTGAAAAAATACGTCTTCCGCACCATAAGACCACAAATAATTTGCAGGATCTTACATCTCCCGCAGCGAAAGGGTTAAGTGGCTTAATTCTAAAAATCAGGTGAAAACAAATAATAGCTGCATGTCATCGTTATCTGTGGTTTTGAAAATGGCAGCACTGTATGGTAAAATAACCTAATTCTGTCTATGTAGTAAATTGATGACAAATTGTGATCATTTTGATTTTGCATCTTTTATATTTTTACAAAGTTAAAAATCATGGATGATACAATGCTCATTGATTTTGTGCATTTCATTTATATCTTTCTGTTATTATCATTGCATGAACTGCAAAATAGACTAATGGCGTTACAAATAAATGTTTTTTATTTAAATTCTCGTCCATTTCCTTATAATTACATTTCTCATATTAAACATAATAATAGTATATTATATACCAGGCGTAGAAAGTTCATATTATAGCCGAGCTCATAATTCGCGGCCGAGGCGTTAGCCGAGGCCGCAGAACAGAGGGAGACATTTAATATGCTTTCAATACCCATTTATTTCCAAGCGTTTAATTTAAATAAAACAATTTTTAGTTTATGTGCTATTGAACATGTACTTTTTAATTCTTTTTAACACTATGAATAAAATTGAATGTACAATTTGTTAAAGTGAATTATTAATATAAAAAAGGTGCTTGTCGTTTTGTTTAAATCAATGCTATTACTGGAGGTCACGGTGCTGCTCATCGGAATTGATATGGGATCAGTCATATTGAGATTTAAAATTTTGCATGCGGTGTCTGTTTTGTTTTTCATGAAATTTGCAATACATCCCTCTGCGACTACACTTGATCTCCAGCTACCATATCTTTTTAAATCGCTTAAGTTACCTCCATTGTCAACCAATTAAGTCTCTGAAGTTTGTCTAAGAGTATGGCCCAAATACTCTATGGGACGAGGAGACTTGCAAGATTATCCTAATGAGGGGATGAGATAATGATCTCTTGGAGAGTGCTCTTTGAGTCTCCCTTCATTATAGATCTCCGAAATACTTTTATTTGTTTGTCGACTGATTTCGAATACCTTCAGAAGTTACTTCTATACAAACGTAAAGCTTTAATTGTACAAATAACTATAAATGTACAGAGTTATTTAACATATGTACTATTTTAAATTTAAAGAGACCTTTCAATCAAACTCAACTGACAACTGTAATAATAAAAAAAAACTGAAAACGTTTGGTTGACAGCCAAGCCTACCTTACAATACTTCCCCTTTGGATCTCACTATCGTCCCGTGTGTGATCCAACATTCAGGAGAGTTGGTCTTCTTTTTCCAAAGATTGTATCGCCTCTCTGGTGCATTTTTCTTTTCAGGTGTTCAAACATGGTTGTCATTTTTGACACTTTGTTTGATTATTGCAGGACGACCCCTTCCTTACAAAGGTTGCATTGGAGGTTGGTCATCAGGACCATGATACGGCGTCAGTGCCGAAATATAATATTTACCCATTGGCCTTTTGGGGTCGGACGTATTCGCCACTTCAAAAGTAGTAGGACTGATAACAGATAACACCACGTGCGGACCATCTCTTTTTGGAGTAAATTTCGAAGTAATTTTTTTTTGCACTACTTAATATGTTTGTTTTTACCAATACTAAGTCTCCGACTTTAAAGGGAGACAAATCTCGACTCAGTGTCCGCATACTTTTTGCACTCATATTGACTCTTTTCGTGATTTTCCCAAGCTTCTTTTAAGGTTATTCCTAGGCGGTCCAGGTATGGAGTAATTTGTGGAATAAAATTTTGATCTTGTACGATTTGACGTAAAACTCTGTTCACATCGTCGGGTGTGCGCATTTCTCTGCCAAACGTTAGAAATGCTGAAGTAAAACCAGTGGTTTTACAACGTGCACTATTTAATGCAAATCGTATTCCTGGGACATGATCAGGCCACGAAGTATGTTCTTAGCAAGAGAAGATTGCTTATTGGGTTTTTACGTCCTTATTCTTTCTTTCAACAGGATTGCTAGAGGGATGATATACGGGAATTAAGGTTTGAGCGAATCCCAAACACAAGGCAACTTTTTGCATAACTGCACTCACAAACTGTGGCCCATTATCACTAATCACTCTCCTAGGGACGCCATAACGGAAAACTACTTCATTGATCAGGGATTCGGCACATTCTTCGGCGGTGGCAACCTTTAACGATAGTAGTTCTACCCAACAACTTGCGGTGTCTTCTACAACAAGAATCCATCTTAGACATTCCCAAGATTCTGGCAAGGAACCAAACAGGTCTATAGAGAGAACTTCAAATTGTTGCGATTGTACCGGAGTCTGCAACAATCCTGACGGTTTACAATTAGAGATTTTAAATTTTTGGCAGTCAATGCATTTTGAGAGGTATTCGGTTACATCTTGTCGCATATTATTCCGTTGGAGAACCATGATATTCTGCCAATATTCTAGGTATCGCAGAATTGGGTACAACCATTTGTGGTTCTTCCACATCTACATCAGGACAACACCGATAAAGGATTCCATTTGACATTATATAGCCCCGTTCTACCCAACGTTTAATATCGGTATTATGGGTTGAATCGGACAATAATTTTTTTTATATCGGGATTTTCCAGTTGCTTTTGACGCATTTCGTCGGCAGGTCGAACGGGTAAGTCAATACTTACAAAATTAATTTCTGATTCGGGAAGTGCCGGCCTTGAAAGGTATCAGTAACGACATTCAGTTTCCTGGGAGTATACTCGATCTTTATATCCATTTCTTGAAGCGACAATGCCCACCGGGCTAGTCTACCACAAGGCGATTTTAACGATAAAAGCCATTTTAGCAGTTGATGATCGCTGTGCACAACTACTTTTGCTTCCTCTAGGTATCCTCTGAATTTTTCAACAGCCCAAACTACAGCTAGAGCTTCTCGTTGAGTTGTGCAATAATTTCGTTCAGCTGGAGTCAGCAAACGACTAGCAAACTCGACTGGACGTTCATCAGTTCCCTCCCCCTGGAGTAAGCAAGCGCCGAGCGCATAAGCACTGGCATCAGTTCTAAGTATAAATGGAATACTGACATCAGCCTGTCTGAGAATCCGACTCGACGTGAGGCAACTTTTTAGGCGTTCCATAGCTTCTTTTTGTTCAGGCCCCCACTGCCATTTTGAATTTTTCTTAGTGAGATCAGACAGAGGGCGAAAAATTTCAGAAAACTTATAAATGAATCGTCGAAACCACGAAGCTGTCTGTAAAAACGACAGAACTTGTTTTACATTTTTGGGTTCTGCTAAACTAATTGCCTCAACCTTAGATGAATCTGGTTTGATACCATCCGACATAATGAGATGTCCGAGATACTTCACAGAAGTACAGGCAATCGCACACTTATCTCGATTTAGACGAAGTAATTTGTAAAATTGTGTAATTTATTTTGATAGTTAGTTCAATTCCTGATTTTACTGTAGACTATTTAGCTGAGATAATTTCACCAAACTATTGGGTTTATAACACTAAAGAGAGTAGCAGCAAATTTAACATTAATAAATTTATAGACCACTTAATTCCAAAAACAATATGTCACTTTACAACAACTTGCTCATACAATGATTGATGCAGACCATGAATACTATTATATGAAAATTCTTATACGCTTGAAAAAAAGAGAAATTTTCTCACTAAATAAAGAGTGCATGTGTCCTCTCTTCTTGAATTAGTGAACATTTTTAAATGTAAATAGCTATGATTTATTAAGTTATGTTACGTTACGCAGTGTTAAGTTACGTTGAGTGATTGTAAATAGCAAATAATGATTAAAATTTGACCATATGTTTATTATACTTTTTTTAATTGTTTTAATTCCAAATATGAGGATTTCCTCCCAAACCACTCTATATACGTTTAATGTTATGCCATTGGAGCTACGTTATAGAACGTAGTTGTAAAATAACATAGTAATGTAATAGTAATACTTATATGGTATTTTCTAGATTGTAAAATTTAGTCCTATGGCTATATTGTGATTGCTCTGCTATAACAGAACATGTTATATAACCATATATCTATGTTAACTTTAACCTGCTTGATAACACCAATGTATTTGTATTTAATAGGTGGTAATCAAGATTAAATGTTCGTCTAACAATCACTTACACCTGAAATATCCAAACCATAACAAATAAATAAATGAGTGTCATATCTCAAGATAGGCAGAAAAATTATTTGAAAGTCATACTACACTGGTAATAGTGCCCTTATGTAATATTTTCATGAAAACAATAGTGTGATTTATAATTTTAAAAGCATCTATGGGCTGCATGTCTGATGAGAACAGATGCAGTTTTGGTAGATGTGGCTAAAGATATCGTTACTGCTATTATTTTGGACAACGATATTGTTATTATTACTTTAGAGCCAACATATATTCATAAGATTTATTCCTATTATTATTAAATTTTAGAACTTCAATTGTTAGCCACGAATGCTGAATAGTAAAAACTTTAGTAGATGCCGATAATTTCATGAAACAAATTCCAACAACACTATGACCTTGTAATTTCATATCTATTATCACATCGAATACAATTTATACAATACAATAAAAATAATTTTAATACGACGATCATTTTCCATCCATTTAAATTAATTGTTTGTCAAACCAGCTTTTTATACCTCTAAAATACAAAATTATTAAATCGTATCGTACCATAAGTTTTCAGCACTTACCGCTTTAGTAATTGCAAGAAAATTTTCGAGATTGCCAGATGCATTTGCCATTGTGTAAAACAAACTGTTAGTCATTTGTAACAAATTATGTGGCTTATCAAATTCAACTACAGCTCCTGTCTTCATAACTAGAACCCTGTCAGAGTCCATAATGGTATGTAAACGATGCGCTATAGTAATAACTGTGCTATCAACAGATTGTTGTCTTAGTGTTTTTTGTATTATGGAATCTGTATATGGATCAACATTGGCGGTAGCTTCATCTAGAACTAAAATTTTGTTATTGCGTATAATAGCTCTTGCCAAACAAATTAATTGCTTTTGTCCAATACTAAAATTAGAACCACATTCTGCAACAGTCGTGCTTAGTCCTCCTGCTATATTTTCAACTATTGGTTTTAATTCCACTTGCTTCAAAGCAGTCCATAATACTTCGTCTGAATATTCTTCTAGAGGATCTAAATTTTTTCTAATTGTTCCTGAAAACAGTACCGGTTCTTGTGGAATAATAGATATTTTCGATCGAAGATCATAAATAGGCACTTTAGCGATATCTACATTATCAATAATAATAGAACCTTCTACATCATACAACTGAAATAACGCAGCTATTATAGAAGTTTTTCCTGCACCAGTTCTCCCAACAATTCCTATTTTTTCTCCACCTTCAATAATGAAATTGCAATTTTTTAATGCAGTTGGGCCATTTACAGAATATTTTAATGACACATTTTGAAAAATAATTTTTCCACAGTTGGGCCACTTATTGGTCAATGCTTGAAGGTTATTTTTTTTGGGTTCCATGTTGATTTGATTATATTCAAGTACACGTTCAACAGATATTATATTAGTTTCAAGTTCACACCATTGCCGCAATCCCCATTGCATAAGTCCACTTACTGCTAAATATTGTGAAATAACAAGTCCAATATCACCACCTTGATATTCTGTAACAACAAATTATATTATAATCATTAAATATTTCTAAATGAAAACAAAATTAGTAGTTTTAACGATCAAGAAGTAAACATTCAATCAGGTTTATTACTGCTGCATGTCATACAGTCATCTGTACGGTTGGCTTCAACACAGCTGAGTGTTTCAATTCAATGAACTAAAATAATTTGTGGTACAAATTGACATACAGTGAAATTACTAAATCTTTTTATAAAATTAAAAACCGATGTATTAACGTGTAAGCATTTAATTTTAAAGTTTAATAAATAGCAAAGTGCTTTCAGCGAGAGCCATTCTCAGTGAATTTTTTTGTCAAATTTAATTAAAATTTCATAATTGAAACAACGATTAACAATCTCACTTTACAAAATTCAATAAATTACGTAACCATTAATTTAGAAGTTTTAACTATACATGATTACATTTATAAATTTAGATGTGGTTGGTTTGCCATTTATTGCATTTTGTAATGTGATATTGTTAATAGTTGTTTGAATTATGGAATTTTAATTAAATTTGACAAAAATGCACTGAGAATGACTCACGCCGAAAACGCTTTGCTATTTATTAAATTTTAAAATTAAATTATTACACATTAATACAGTGTTTAATTTTGTTAATCAAACGTATACACGGCCAATTGGGATAAGATTTTTTAATTTAGAATTTTTTCATTATTGCTCCTTTTTAAGATTGTACTAGTTGAAGCTTCCCTAAACAACAGTCAGATATTATGGTGTGCTTGTGGACTAATTAATTAGTAACCAAAAGAG
The DNA here is from genome assembly GCA_036346225.1 of Platerodrilus igneus. Taxonomy (NCBI): domain Eukaryota; kingdom Metazoa; phylum Arthropoda; class Insecta; order Coleoptera; family Lycidae; genus Platerodrilus; species Platerodrilus igneus. The sequence continues at coordinate 653,901 of JARFIW010001118.1, read as the reverse complement.
TATAATAATATTGTAAGGAAAAACCATGGAATATGACTTCGAATGCGAAAACTATAACACTATGCATGTAAATGTTAATGTACTTACAAACAGTAGCTATAGGACAAACACTGTTGTAAAAACGAAAACTTGTTTTTATTTGAAACTATTATTTCACTCTTCGAAGATCGAACTGTATGGACCGATTTCATTTCAGCAAGTAACCACACACTCCTTTTCCTGAAATACCACTTAAAGCGGGTGTAGTATATTCGGTATATATAAATTATGCCTTAATCCGTTACTGCATTAAATGTTGTATACAACCTTTAATTCGATATACGACCGAGGACGACACGAACAAGTTACACCTGGACAGGAGATGGAAGTTGTTCGGTGCTCATGTAAGAGTGCGGTACGTTCTAATCAACTACTTTTATACAAATAGAATAATGAGATGTGATTGTGTTATAAACTACTACATAGTACTTCAAATAATAATTAAGTAATAAATATAGTGTAAGCAAACTAAGTACAAACTAAAGTGATGTGTTAGTGTTTCCACGCTATGACGACAGACACCTGATTTGAATGCTATCCACAAAGGGACGCTCACCTGTTGGATTAAAGCTCAAGGTAACTCCTTAGATTTATGTTATATTACAATACATAACAATGTGGCGACGAGGACTTAAAAATGATTAAAGTGACAACGAACTCTTAAAATGCCGGAAGATATTAATGAAAATATAGTGCCTCAAAGATCAATCGAATTTGATCCGGTTAAAATAGATTTTAACACGTTTCAAATAAAGTATGATAATTTCTTATCATTAAATAGTATTAATGAACCAATTTTAAAACGTGCTTTACTAGTTGACTCATTATCTCCAAAGGCATTATCAACATTAATTTCATTATGTACGCCAAAATGTCCAAAAGACTACACCTATGATGAATTAATTAAAAAACTAGAAACAAATTACAAAAAGATTACATTCAGAAGTACTGAAATATACAAATTCTTCACATCTAAACAAAATGCAGGACAACCCTTACCAAATTTTGCTAATGATTTAAGAGATTTAAGCGTAAATTGTAATTTCCCAGAAGATTTTTTGAATCAAGCATTGATCACAGCCTTTACAATGGGACTAAAAGATAATAATGTCCGTATCTCATTACTTCAAGAAAACCAAATTGAATTTGGTAGAACAGTGGAACGTGCAAAAACATTAATAGGACTATTTGCTACAAAAATTACATTTTCTAGTGAAACACAAAATGTCCAGTTTAATACATATAAAATATACAGACGCAAAAGTAATTCAATTTCGTCTAGCAATTCAAATTCTACTACACAAAGTAAAAATAAAAGTCCATGTCATAGTTGTGGTGGATACCATTTAAGGAAAAACTGCCGATTTCGTGAAGTATATTGCAATGCATGTAACAAGAGGGGACACATTGCAAAAGTTTGTCCATCATTACAATACAGGGAGAGAAATAGAAATATATCGCCTTCACCCTCTACTTCCTACTCAAACAATTATTTACAAATTCTGTACAAGAAAATTTTAATGCTGAACAAAATGAAAATTATATGTTTTCACAATTCATATTACCATAAATACTACAAACAATCCAAAATTTCTAGTTCCCATAGAAATCAAGAGGTATTTAGTTAATATGGAATTGGATACCGGAAGTTGCGCTACCATTGTTTCTGAAGAAATTTATAACAAATTGGGTAGACCGTTACTTGATTTTCCATCTACTACTTTGGCTAGTTTTTCTGGTCACAAAATTCAACTACTTGGAGAAAAAACTGTTTCCACGAAATACAAAAAAAAAAAGAATTACTTAAATTATATTTTGCTTCAGGCGTATCTAACAATCTTTTAGGTCGAGATTGGACAGATCAATTAAATTTAAGTCACGTATCATTAAAAAAAATGTGCGAAAAAACCATTATATTTTCTGTAAATTTTTTACAAAAGAAAAGAATTCATTTTGCTCCAGATATTACAAATGAAAACGAGACTACAATAAATTTGAAAAATAATTCACTACAAATAAATCTTTGAAAAATACAAAAGTGTTCAATGATGATCTTGGACATTGTAAAAAGATGAAAGTTCGTATTTATTTAAAAGAAAATGCTAAGCCAGTCTTTTGTAAAAGCCGTCCACTTGCGTTGGCAATAAAAGAAGCCGTAGATAAAGAGAGTGATCGTTTGATTACCATTGGTGTCTTGGAAGGAGTCGATTATTCTGAATGGGCAGCTCCTATAGTTACTGTCAGGAAACCAAGTGGAAATATTCGAATTTGTGCTGATTTTAGCACAGGATTAAATAAAGCATTACACACAAATTATTACCCACTGCCAAATCCTGAAAATATTTTTTCTATGTTAAACGGTGGAAAACATTTCTCCGTTCTAGATTTTTCAGAAGCCTATTTTCAGTTACAATTAGACGAAGAAAGCAAAAAGCTTCTTGTTATAAATACGCATCGAGGATTATTTCGTTATAATCAATTACCATTTGGGATTGCAAGCGCTCTTGCAATCTATGAAAAATTTATAGATCAGATGTTGAGTGGTCTAAATGGCGTTGCATGGTATTTAGATGATATTATTTGTACTGGTACTACTGATGAAGAACATCTCTACAATGTACAATGTGTTCTAGAAAGAATTCAATCCTATAACTTCAGATTAAAATTAGAAAAATCATTTTTCTTCAAAGACTCTGTTCAATTCTTGGGTTTAAAAATCGATAAAAATGGTATACAGAAAACAGACAATAAAATAAAAGCAATAATTAATGTGCCTGCTTCACATGATTTAAAATCGCTAGAATCATTTCTCGGTATGATAAATTACTACGCAAAATTCATTCCAGATATGGTAAATTGTGCTATCCTTTAAATTGTTTAAGAAAAAAGGACGTACCGTTCAAGTGGAATAAAGATTGCGAATCATCTTTCGAAAAACTTAAAAAACTACTTGCTTCTAACGAATATTTAGCACATTTTAATTCAAAATTACCGATTATTCTTTCTTGCGATGCTTCCTCCGTCGGTATTGGCTGCGCTTTATATCATCGTTATCCCGATGGTTCAGAAAGAGCAATTACATATGCATCAAAAACACTACATTCTGAAGAACAGAAATATTCCCAAATAGAAAAAGAAGAGCTATCAATAATATTCGGAGTAAAAAAATTTCATAGATACATTTGGGGACGTACTTTTATTCTACAAACTGAGCATAAACCTTTAGTTACTATTTTTGGTTCAAAGAAAGGTATTCCTACTACTACTGCAAATAGACTTCAATGTTGGACTATTGTTCTAATGGAATATACTTACGAAATAGAATACATTCCTACTAAAAAATTTGGGAAAGTAGATTGACTTTCTCGATTGCCTTGCGGTTTTGATAAAGAATTTGAGTCACATGATTACAGTATGCACCATGTAATAAACCAAATTCAAGAAGAAATGTTAAGCGAATTAACAATCAAAGCATCTTTGATTTCTGTTGAAACTTCTAGAGATCCTGTACTGAAAAGGGTCAAAGGAGCAATTCTTACTGGGTGGCCGTCGTACACTCAAGAAGAAAACTGCCAAGCTTATTATTTAAAAAGAAACGAACTATCTGTTTATTGTGGTTGCATATTATGGGGTATACGTACAATTATTCCTGAAAAATTCAGAAAACAAATTTTAAAATACATTCTACACATCAAGGCATCGTAAAAATGAAGTCGGAAGCAAGACAACATTTCTGGTGGCCTAACCTTGATAAAGAAATTGAAATTGTTGCACATAATTGTGAAACTTGTTCAAAATTTGCTCCAGATTCTCAAAAGGTTCCATTAAATACATGGCCTACTGCTGATTACCCACAGAAAAGAATCCAAATAGATTTTGCTGGCCCATTTCTAGGAAAACAATTTTTACTTATAATAGATGCACATTCGAAATGGCCAGAAATCGTTCAAGTTAAAGACATAACTTCAACTACTGCAATAAAAATTCTAAATGACATGATTGTACGATATGGAATATGCGAAGAAATTGTTAGTGACAATGGAACTTCACTAGTATCTGAAGAATTTCAAAACTTCTGCCATGAATATGGTATTCGACACATACGCATACCAGCTTATCATGCACAATCAAATGGTCAAGCTGAGAGAAATGTTCAAACATTTAAGTCTTCTATGGAAAAGATAATCTACGATAATCCGCAAACAAATACCAGAAATGCTCTACAAAATTTTTGTTGCGATATCGTAGTACTCCTCATTGTACTACAAATCTTACTCCTAGTGAATTATTTCTGAAAAGATAAATGCGTACTCCCTTAGATCTACTACATCCAAATCATTTGGAATTAAATAAAAAATCAGTTGAAACATATACAACAAATTTCAACAAAAGAACTAAAGAAAAAAATCTCTTTGTTGGACAAAAAGTTTATGTATAAAAGTTCCATGCTAATAATTCTTTTACTTGGTCACGAGGTATTATTACAGGCAGAAATGGATTCCGAATATGAATTGTGAACGTCGATGGTAAACAGTTCAGACGTCACAGTAACCAACTCCGTATTGATAATTCCGATGAAACAGATCTACCAATTCTACAAAATCTTGAAACACCTATAATTCCTGCCCAAACATCACCAATTATTACTACTCCTGTGGGAAACAATTTTCTAAGAAACGTTATTAATTTGCGCCCTCGAAACGGAATTCGTGCCCCACAAAGATATGGCGAAGTCATTGATAATTCTGAATAGGTGTAGGGGAGTGTAGTAAATTCGGTATATACAAATTATGTCTTAAGCCGTTACTGCATTAAACGTTGTAAACAACCATTAATTTGATATACACCTGGACAGGAGATGGAAGTTGTTCGGTGCTCGTGTAATAGTGCGGTACGGTCTAATAAACTACTTTTATACAAATAGGATAATGAGATGTGATTGTGTTATAAACTACTACATACTACTTCAAATAATAATTAAGTAATAAATATAGTGTAAGCAAACTAAGTACAAACTAAAGTGACGTGTTAGTGTTTCCACAATATGACGACAGACACCTGATTTGAATGCTATCCACAAAGGGATGCTCACCTGTTGGATTAAAGCTCAAGGTAACTACTTAGATTTATGTTATATTACAATACATAACAGCAAGTATATCACACACTCACTTAGTGGTTCTGTGTTAAAAACATGAAAATACAGGTAACGGGATTATGCAAATGAAATAGATATATTGAAATTAAATTTAAAAATCCACTTTCTTAACTATTTCAGACTCTCCTGCTTAAATAGATTAGTACATTAATCTTAAATAAAATTCTTAAAGTACAATATTTACGAATAGTAATATAGAGAAAAAGTAAAAATTTGTCCAGTATAAATTACATCAATAAAATATAAAGAATAAATAACAAAGTTTTAACTTGTACCCAGAATAAATGTATGTTAAACTTGCAACGACAGAGTACTATCACTGCCATACTTACTCTTAAAAATATACCTTTTAGAAAGACGCATTTTAATTGTACTTTGTTATGTAAACATGGCTCACTGATGATATTTCATCAACTGAGCTTTTTTTAAACTATTACAATGTTATCAGAACCAATCATAGATATGCGGAAGTTGGACTAACACGTGGTGGATGAGCATTGCTGGCTTTAAAAAATTGTTTGGCATTTACACCAATTGAAGTAACTGAATTGTGTTCCGTTGTTCCTCTAGTAGATATTGTTGGCTGCAAGATCAATATGAAGGTCGAAAATCTACACATCTTTACTATCTACATACCACCAACTACTACAACCACCTATTTAGAAATATTACTAGAATACTTAGAGCAATTCGCCACACACAACATATCAATTATGGGTGATTTTAACATGCCACTTTACAGCACAGGTAACACAATGGACATAAAGACTTCAATGCTTCTGAACTTTGAACACTTTATTGACGTCACACAATATAACAATGTCTTTAATCAAAACAATAGGTTTATTGATTTGATTTATTCTAATAATATATGTATCATAATTGAAGACAAAAGTCCACTTATAACAAAGAACGAACACCACCCACCTCTATGTATACAACTTAGAATTAAAACATTTTACTCTAACTATCCAACAGGTTTCACCAAATTTATATTTAAGTTGTATACTGCTTTTATTATATCCTGATTGATGCATTTTCTGCCTCGGTTAATATTATCCTAAATATTAGAAATGGTTGATGGTGTCCTTGGCTCTTTGTCATATCAATAGTTAATGTGTCCTGGTGAAGGTCACAAGATATTTCAAGACACACGTCCTTGTCATCAGGTTGTAGCCAATGGAATAATGTGTGTGGTCATGATGCACCTGTAGGTTTGAATGTTCTATTATCAACATGTGTAGTTGTTTTGTTAGGAGTATGTGTGTCTGTTATATTGTCAATACATGTTGTATAAGTCTTGGTTCTAATATGTTGTCTGATTGGTTGTAGACTTGGATAGTCATTATACTTTGTGAAATTTTCTAATTTGTGTATTATGACCAACTCGGAAAAGTCCAGCTGCAGCTAAAAAATGAGTTAAAGAATGCAATTTTTTATTTGACAAAAGCTCCGACATTTCTTTAGAGAGAAAATTATTTCGTATTTGTTTAATAATAAACTGTAATAAAACCTCTAATTCTTGAGGTGTGAGAGAACCAGAAATTCGGTTGTCTTTGGCAATATTAATGAAGCGAAACACATACACAAAAGTGCATAGCAAACGAGAGTAGTTAGAAAAACGAGAGAAAATTTCTTCAATGTAAGTAGGGGATAGTGAATCATTGTGAATCACAAGATGAGATTTTCTTTCTTCTGGTAATTCTTAAATAGTTAGAGATTGATCAATTGCTAGTTGAAAACGAGGATTTAATAGAAACTTAGGACCATACCACCATGTATCGTTATTAGGAATATCATGGCAAGATAAACCTCATGAGAGAATATCAGCTGCATTTTCGGACGACTTGACATGTCGCCACTTGAAGTCTGAGGTAATTTCTTGTATTTGGGAAACACGATGAGAAACAAAAATAGATCATCTACTTGCGTAGCTTCTACACCAAGCTAACACTATCAGTGAATCAGTCCATAAATTTACAGAATCAAAAATGTATTTTATATGCGAACATTTTTAGTAATAATTTTATGAGTTTTAAGAGAAGAAGTATGGCACACAGCTCAAAGGAAGAGTAATTGATTTAACAAGTGCTACCCTTGATTTGGAGGAAATTAATGTAGAAGAAATTATGCAATGTTGATACATGGCACAAATATACACACAACAACAGTATACTGCTAAACTCGCATCAGCAAAGCCATAAATTTCAATTTCTGAAATTTTTTATTTAGAAAATAAAATCTGGGAACGTTTTGATCTTTTAGTAATGAAAGATTTTTATAGAAGGTGTTGAAGTCGTCAAGAATATCTGAATCTGAGATAATGGTATCCCAGTCTAGTTAAAGGATCCATAATTTTTACAATAAAATTTAACCTTTTACTATTACGCGATTTATTAATCCAAAAGGGTCTTAGCACTGAGCTATAACAGACAAAATCGTTCTTTTAGTAAAAAGAAGGATCTGCAACTTTTCTAGTGTTGAAACGCAACGAGTATCCAAATTAGTATTTCATTTTAACCCTAAAAGTTTATTTGGAACATATTGTAAATTAATGTCATATTCCAAAGAGTCAGACTTTTCAGAGATATTTTTTAGAAAAATATTGGAGTTAGAACAATATTTGTGAAGTTCAAATCTGTGTTTATTTAGAACATATAACGGGGTTGTTATGTTATATAATTTGAAAGGGGTTCTGCTCGATTCCAAATATACCAAATATACCAAATACCAAATATTCATAAATGTAAAACAAACAAACTTAAACATTTAGGTAAAATCACTGATATAGTTCACGGCGCGATCTTAACCGGCCCGCGTATATAGATGGACTGTGTCGACTCACTACTGATAAGGAACGCTCGGCCTTATTCCGCTTAGATCGTACACTATGCGCAGGGGCGTACTTATTGTATTTGTTACAAACAGAATTTAACTCAGCATGAAGTTTGAAGTGTGTCTAAATTTTTGATGCCTCACAACCCAACATTCACAAAAATTGGGAAAAAATTGCTTTCAAGCAAGAGAAAATTCACTTTTGTTTAAAATTCTATTTCTTTAAGCACTCGTGTGGCGAGAAAAAGATACGTAACCATGTCTAATTGAATAAATTTTAGATCTTCGTCAGGATTTTCACGTCAAAGAATATTTTGTAATAAGGTTTGTTCGGGATTAATTCGAATTTGTCTAAAGATTTTTAGTATGTCCGTAGTAAAGTCAAAGGGGAACCGTTTGAATCTACAAAGGATGTTGAATAAGTCGGGATGAACTTGATAGTCTTTAAGACAAATGTTATTTAGGGAGTAACCAGAGGCAGTTTTACAACTTGCATCATATACAACGCGAAGTTTAGTGGATATGCTAGATGCACATAACGCATTAGTGAGGAATGAAATATTTGTTTTCTAATATAGATTTCTGTAACGTTAATGTGACATCCAAGAGAAATATATTCTTGAATGAAGTTTTTATATTCTTGAAATAAAGTACTATCCTTTTGAAGCCTTTTTCTAAACTTAAAAGCGTTTTTTAGCAATGGTAAAAGAATCCCCAGCTTGCTTGGTTCTGACGAATATTTTAGTAGAATGTCAACCTGAAACCTGCCAATTTGTAATATTTTAGTTGTAGAAGTAAATATATGTTCGAATAATCGATCTTCTTAAGAAGGAATAAGTTTTTCGGAAACGTTGGACATCTCAGAATTTTTTAGAAATGAATCAACTTTTTTGAAGTTGCAAGAAAAGAAAAATTTGCATTATTTGAATTTTGGTTTTCAGACAGAGAAATATTAGAAGCGGTATAGTTTTTTGGAACTGTACCTGCTACAATCCATCCCAAGTGAGACTTGTAAAACAGGAAGATTCCTACTGAGTTTGTATATATTTTCAAAGATTGTCATAATAACAATCTAGACCTATCAAAGTGTCAATTTTTGACGACTTATAAAATTTGTCCTCTGCTAACAAGATATTTTTACAAATATCTATTATATCAATCATTATTTGATATTGGGGATGCTTACACATTGTAATACGCAAAACTGTGCACTTCATTTTGAAGGTTTTACATAAGATTTCATTAGAGAATATTTTAGTATCCATCATTTTATTGGCGATAGTAGAGCTTTTGTTAATGCCAGAAATGTTGACCGTTGTGTCATAAGATTTACCGGAAGTTAGTTGGCTAATTTTTGTGTGATAAATGAATTTTGGCTACCTGTGTGTAATAACAGTTTTGCCAAAATAAATTCTCCATCTTTGGAGTAGAGCGTTACTTCAGCTGTAGCTAAGAGTAGCAGTTTTCTTACAGAATGGGCTGTATGGGTAATTGTATTGGACAAACGCTAGGCATTGTCTTTAGAGGTTGGAGAAAAAGAAAAATCTTGCTCTGTGAAAGAATTATCATTTTGCAAACTTGGAATGTTCTTATTAATTTCTGAATTTTCATTTAGAAAATTATATTTAGGTGAAAGGTTATATTTGTAACTAGAACTTTTGATCCAAAAAGGTTGATCCGCCAATCTTTTGTTTATGTGTAGCAAAGAATTGTGCGATTTAGAACAGAAATAACATTTTTTGGTAGAGGAACCATTTTCAAGAATGTACTTGCCTAATCAATTAAACCACAACGTATTAGACTTTACAGAATCAATTTTTTCTTGATACTATAGATTTTTAAGGAAGAACAAGAATAAATTGTATGCCTTGCTTTTTTTGCAAAAGACACACTTAAGGGGTTTTCATTATTTTTAACTGAAACGAAATGATAAACAGAAATTGACTGTGTTTGCAATTTGGGACTAGAAACATCAATATTTTCCAACATTTTTTCTAAGAATTTTATGAAATTGTTCATATTGGGAAGTATAGAATGATCCCTTTCCATTTCATATGTGCCTTTTGATTGAAATCTAACTTTTTTGAAAAAGGATGATTAAAATAACATTCCATAAATCTTTGTAAGAAAAACTTAAACTTTTGAAAATTGGGATATTTTTCTGAATAGTAGCTAAAATTACATTTTGCTATGCTAGAAGTATCTAGCATTGCAAATAAATGAGAATTAATAATAAGAAGTTTATTTTCAAATCTACATTTCAAAATATGTTTAGCAATATGAAAATGTTTATTAGTAATTTTTAAAAAATCAGTTAACTCTGAGTTATATAAAACGCTGAATATCTGATAACCGAGGATTTTTTATTATAAGAACACCAAAACGTTAATAAAAAGATTTAAATTCTTTTACGTCTCCTGAAAAACTTCAATTTTGATTTTAAGCAACTTGCCTGCTGTTAATCGAGAATTATTTAGAAGAGAAGATAGTATCATTTTAAATTTCAACAACTTCAGTTTGCTTCTTTCTTAAATTGGAAATGCAATCAGTAAGATTACTAGCAAGAGAAGAATATTAGTCTTTTATGATGGACCTATCTTCTGCATCGAAAATTCCTTCTGTAGAAAGAATTTCTATTTCATCTTGAATTTTTTCATATGAATTAAACAAAGAATGCACTTGTTGCAATCCGATTTCGAATTCGAGTGGAGCAGTCAAATATCCATATTGAGAATCGCGATTCCATTCGCGTAAAAAACCTTTGACCGAGGCTCTAGACTTTTTAAATTTTCTAAACTCATTTTGAATTTTAAAGAAATTAATTTATGCAAAAATATACACTTTTTGCAAAACAATTTTCAGAAAGAAAAATGTTTATAATACAACAATAGTAAAATGGAATAAGCTCACCCAAATAACCGCTGGTGTTTTCACCAAGAAGTAGAGTATTCAGAAACTAATAGCCTTTTTTGTGTAAAATGCTGGCCAAAACTCTCCAACAGCAGTGAACTGTAATGGTAAAGGATGCAAAAAACTAGTGAGAAATTCTAAGGACCATGAGAGAAAGATAACACTGGTGAACACAATAACAATATTTAATTGGTATAGTGATACACTTTAATGAATAACTAATCGAGCATACACCGTATAATAGCAATTAATAATGTCACTGGTCGTTGTAATGTAGTTTGCTAAGAATGTACAAATTTTTCCACGCGAGACCTGGAATTCATATATTTCCAGAAGTACGCATTTGCGTTAAGAATGAACAGGAACTATCAGGAACACAGATCGCTTTGTTTGAAGTCAATCAGTAATCTTTATGAGAGAAAATAGCATAAATTAGTTATGTAAAGTTACGTCCTCAACATAATTAGAAAAGCTCACACCCTCATGACTAATAAGGAATACGGTTATTGAGAGAATGTTTAATATCGAACAGATCATGAATGACATTTGAAGAAAATCGTTTGTTTTACAAACAGACAGGTGTACGAGGCGATAATAACGACATGCTATCAAGGTTAATGTTTTGTTTGTTAAATAGCATAGATGCAAAATTTAATGATCGTAAATTTAATGATATTGAAAACCTGTATTTTAAAATGAAATTATTTACTAAGAAATTTTTATGGCCTTTAACAATATAAAAGTATTTAGATGAAACTCCAACACATAGCTGCTCTCTGTTCCTGAGTTAACATTAGGCTAGAATGGTGATTTTTTATGCTTAAGTCACTGTGACCGATCGTTTTTAAGCAAATTGCCAAGATAGATCACGTTACATGAAATCACACCTTACCACAATTTCATTCACTACAGCTTAGTTTAGTGTTATAAGCAACCTCTTTCTTTTATGTTTTCATCCCCATTTATAATAGCTAGATTTAAAAACACTTTTTAGTGCTAAAACCACTCTTCCTCCATAACCCAGGTTGTAACATTACCACAGTATGGTAGTTATATGGTACATTTAAGCACTTTCTTCATCAAGCTAGTTTAAACAGGGGTAAGCGAAAATTAATTTATTCTATTTTATGCACTTAGTAGTGCATTTTCCATTATTTAAATATTTAAACAAGATAAAATTAATCAACCGCATTATCCACTACTAAATCACAAATTTAAAAAAAGTCTAGTACCACAATTTTTTTAAAAAAGCACTTTGCTCTCATGTTTTGGCACGACTTCCTTTACATTTGCTAATGATTTTTTTCTGCTAAAGACCATATGGCCAGCGCTAACAAATAAACTTCCTGACCAAGTGCTGCAGAGCCCTCACACTAAATTTTAGTTATAGTGCTGAACTAAAAGTTCACCAAATATTCATTCTATTAATAAACTAGATTTAACTAAAGAATCTATAGCAGAAATTAAATTACCTTGACTAACAACAAGCAGACAAAGAATAACAGACCCCATGGTTATGAAACTTATAAAATCCAGCCATGCAGCAAAGCCTCTTCCAAGCGAAACAAATAAATACCATGCTGAACTATGACAATCTTGAAGGGAATCAAATTCTTTAATAACTACATTTTGCACTTCAAACGATCTTACAGTTGGTAAGCCAGAAACTGTGGCAACTATATGATTATATACTGGACTGCGTGCTATAATGAGAATTATTTCTAACTATTTTGCAGAACATATTTAATTGTACCCATTGCTTCAATACGCTTTATATTTCTACTAGTATTTATATAAAAAGCTCTAACCCAATAAAGTAAAGCCAAGGAAGCAGCATATACAAACAATAACCAAATGTTAATGGTTATGGAGATTACTATTGCGGAAATAAGTACAAAGAATAGCTAGAAAATATGTTTTTAAATATGTTAAATTTATAATTCACAACTTACTCCAACAATGTCAGCTAGAATCAATGGTATATATTCATCAACAATACCCACATCGTTAGAAAATCTGTTTAAAATCTTTCCTATAGGATTTGTATCAAAAAAACGCATTCTAGCAAAAATAATTTTTTTAAATACCAAATTGTGTAAATTAGCTGAAGCATTTAAAAAATGTATAAAAAACATAATATTGTGTCCAAGAGCTAGAATAATTATTAACCCAGTAATCGTGGAATAAATATATATTACTCTGTCTTTGTTCAAAAATAGACTAATTTGGATATTGCTGACAGTTTCATTTCCATTCATTGCCTTTTCAAAATTTATCCTGTTTTAAAAGGTTTTAGTTAAACAAGAATTTTAACAATACTTTACTTACCAGTATGCGACAAAATAATCACTGAAGCTGCATGTTCCATAGGCTGCTATAATTGTCGAGAGCAAGAAAAATATAAACAAACAATTTCTTCCAGCTTTAATATACCGACTGTATGTTCCAACAGCAACACCTCCAGAAGCAATAGTTTCTTTACTATAATCATTTTGATTAGCTATTTCCACATCTTCGCAAAATTCTCGTTCTGAAGGCACTTTTTCAATGACAAGCTGATCTTGTTCATTCTCAAGATTATTCTGTTGTAAAAGTGTTGCAAAGTCTAATCCACTGCATTGTATCTCCTTGTAGGAGCCTTTACTGACTATCTTTCCATTGGTTAGCACTACAATTGTATCGGAATCCTTTATGTATTGAAGCTGGTGGGTAGTTAATATACAGATCTTGTTACTAAGAAATCTTTTAATGCACTGTTCAAATAAATGGTTTCCAACATTAATATCTACTGCTGATAAAGGATCATCTAATAAGTATACATCAGCATTCCTATAAAGACAGCGTGCTAAATTAATTCGTGCCCTCTGTCCACCACTGAGTGATTTACCATTCTCGCTAATGACCGTTTTATCACCAAATGCAAACATTTTCAAGTCAGGTTCTAAGGCACACATATATAACACTTTCTTATAACGATTTTCCTCATACTTGTCTCCAAATAGAATATTTTGTTGAATGGTACCATGAAACAGCCATGGTGCTTGTGATGCATAAGAAACTTTTCCAGTAATATCAAGATTGCCGTTACTTATTACAAGTTCATTTAAAATGACATTAAGCAGAGTAGTTTTGCCACTTCCAACTGGTCCCACTACAGCCACTAAATGGCTTTTATCAATGTGTAAATTAATATCCTGCAGGGAATAACCTTGTAAATGTGTAAACCATTTTACATTAACTTTGTTTAATGAAACTTTAGGCGTTTCTGTTTCATTTATTTCACGGCATTTATTTGTACTAAGTATGTTTTTACTATCACTATAATGAAGCTTTTGTGACTGCAGCTCTTCCAAATCTAAAAATTTGTTGACTCTGACGACAGATACATGAATTTCAGCTAACGACATAATAGCAACTGAAAACATACTTGTTAAAATTGTCCGTAGAATATTGTATGTAGTAGTGATTAAATAAACAACATTGGCGGATATATTGTTGCCTAAAGAAAGATACACAAGAATTGTAATGAATACTGATGTTCGAGTTACAAACATTTGCATGGCACGCTGAATCGCCTCAACATGAAAGCGTGCTTGAGCTGCCTTTATTTCACTCCTAAAATTAAATTTTTTACCTACATATGTACAAAATACACCAACATTTATCTACAGACCACAGAGACTACCAAAGAAAGAAAGATATTAAAAATTAATTACTTTAATTTTTTATTTGAAATAAGGAGTTTAGAGGTTTAATATATGTGTACATTTAAAATGTATAAGCTTTTGCAACCTTTGCTTCGATGCAAAGTAACCAGATACTATACTGATAAAATATATTTTTCAACATAGTGAATCCACTTTTACATGCCGACTGGCATGCATTCACGTTAGATTTAATTTGTAAATAAATTCCCGCGTATATTTTTAAATGAAAATGTCAACTTCCATTGTCCCTGACAATCGCGTCTGCGTAAAATAATGCGGAGTGCGCGCGTGGTGCTAAAAGACGCCATTAAGTTACGAGCCGTCGACAAAGCAACAACTATCTTCAGTAGTGGTGTGTCTTTTCTTTTCAGAAATATGTAGGTTCCTGTATCTTGCCTTGTCGTTCCTTTGCCTGGTGTTTCTATCAAACCTCTACGAGTGGAAAAGTGTTTTAAGACGGATGGAATTTGAATTCAACATGGTCTGACGCAACCCAACCTCACAAAGCCGAGGGACCCTGAGACGAATTCACAAGATGCCGCCATGTAAGTAATTTGTTTTATTTAAATCGGGCTTGCAAATTGACTTAAAAAGCGCTTGCTTCACTCGAGACGTGGTCGGTACAAGTTACAATATGGCGCAGAAATTTGCCGCATAAGGCTATAACAGTTGCGCAATAGCATAACAATTGCCCGCAATAGTATATCAAGTGACTGGTGTATAACACACTATATATCTCTTTAACTTAAACTTTTTATTTACAGCGTCCTGGCTTGCTTACTCTCTTTTCTACATGCTCCTGCATAGATGTAAACAATCCAAATTTCCTAATAAAGGTATTTTTCAATACCAGGCACTAATTTTCTCTCAGTTTTAACTTCTTATATTCAGTCTCCTACTTTGCTTATTCCCTCTCTTACTTACTCTGTTCTAAAATAAATTTTATAAAAGTAATACCATGGATATTAATAAACGACTAACCATCATAGAAAACTCGAAAATGTTATTAAATGAATCCACCGCTATAAAAAACAGATATTGCCTTGCTGCATATACAAAGGGATGCTTGCATAAATTCATCAAATAAGATAGTCGTGATGGCAGTGATGGCATTCTCTTGTAGCTGATTTATCAGTTTTTCCTCGATATTGTTTGGTAAAAACTTGCTGAATTTATTAGAGATGATAAAATATATTAGGAAGAAATTAAGGGAACGTAGGGACCAGATATGGAAGATTCCTCTGCTGATGATATTGTTATATGAAATAATGTCCATTTGTCAAAACATTTATATTAGAAAATATGCTTTCTGTTATTTGACTGATTCCGATTAATTTACAAAATATGATTATTAGATGTCGATATATTTAGGCTACAAGGCAATTTGTACATTTACAGAATGATTGCTTAGTGTTGCTTACCTTAGTAGCAATTCATCGTACCTTAATTTATTCATAATGTAGTAGCTATTCCTTTTCTCCCATTAGGTTCAAATATGATATTGTTATGTTCTTAACACCAACTGAACATATTTCAATTTACATTTCTTTGTTCTGTACAACACAAGTGTAATTATTCATAGATATTTACAGAGAATCCTTACCCTACAGAAATGCAACTACAGAGATAATGATTACTTAAAGTATTTACCACAATAAACTCTTTCTTAATGTAGTGAGTCCACTATATTTATTACTTATCGAACTACATAGGTTGTATTGCACTATGAATTTATTTACACAAGCACTAATTGACTTCTATCATAATTATTATAAACGCTAGGTGCATTTGTTTTAACAACTCGGACAAACAAATTATTGTATCACTGGCAGGTTAAGACAAGACTAAACTAACTGTTAGGTTGTACGATTTATATATCAAGCTGCATATTCTCCATATTGTTGTGCCACTCGAGCAGATAATTTTTGCATCTTTCCAACTCTTGTGGTTATCAATAAGAGCATTGTTGGCTTAATGCCTTTCATAGCTCTCATTCTTATATGTTCCGACGGCAGTGGTACACTGTGTATATTTACATTTTAGAAGTGGCAATAATATGGACATAGTTTTGTTGGAAGGCAGTGCAGAATCATTTCATTTGCACAAGCAGATCAGTGTGTTGTCTGTACCAATTTGCACAAGACTTCCGTTGCACACTATTTAGTTACTGGTATTTTCATTATTTATGTCATATTATAATTAATTAAATTGTGCATGTGTTCATCGCCTGTTTAATATCACTTTCACTGTATTTGATACTAAATCCGTATTGATGACATCTTCCACGGCGTTTCAATTAGCATGGCAACACCATCTGGTGGAGAAGTATCTGTGTACTTCAGCATTATATTTGTTTAAAGGCATTATTTATTCAGCTTGATGTTGACTTTGAAACTAGACACTTTTTGAGTAGCTTTTAGTATATTAAGGTAAGCTTAGCCATATTAAATCTGTGTTAATTATTTCTCCTATTGAAATCTGACATATATGGTGATGCTCTAAACATTAAATGTATTGTATTAATTTAAAATATTATGTAGGCTAACACAGAATATTTTAATAGCTAAAAGATGTCTTGTACATTCTTGAAATTATACCCAAGTTACACCATAAAGAAGCACAACACCAAGATATAAAATTCTGATTGGTTTTGCAGATAATTTGAAATAATCAACAAAATCTAATTTTTTCTAGTTCCAATCTCATAGATGTTTAAAGTTATTGAGTTATTTTAGGTAATGAAAACGAAATCTTTAATCAATTATGAATATAACTTACAAAATAACAAATGCATGTTTATGCTTGATTTCACCGTTTATTACTATCTTCCATGATCCTTCAAGCGAATTTTAGTTAAATTGTATTTCATGTCCTCAATACTTTAAATTATATTTTCGTTTGATTGGGACAGTGATATAAATTTCATTATCGTTACAAAGTTGTATAGACACTTTCTTAGATTGTAGTTTTGAAATCGTTGTAATCTAAGGTTTTCGTTTTGCTGTAGAAAGTATTTGTTTCGTTACAGCTCTAACAGGAGTTTTAAATTAAAATAAACAGTAGGTAACTATGCAATGCAAATATAGAGCAGATGTATCACATTTTAGAAAGGTCTTGGCTACAAACATTTGGTTGCTTTATAATTGTCTTCTGTCCATTTGGGTAGTTTAGGGTCACACAAATTTGTACATTGTGTTGACATATTTATTAAAAGAAAGGTTTATGAATGTTGGAAATATTGAACTTCGATTGCATCAACATTTGCCAGTGCTATTGTTTCGTAAGGAATATGGTATCTGTAAATTATTGTTCCTCATTTCTCTCTATAAAACCACTCTTTCGGTATAGGGTTATTGAATTTCAACTTGTTAATATCGTTATTTGAAAACCATTAGTTTCAATGTGATAATCACAGAAAGGTTATCGTTTCAAGCAAACACCTCCTTAGAAAAATCAACAGCATTACAACAAACACTCGCTTTGTTAGATCAAACAAGGGATTATTTTGCAGAAATTGAGGCTATAGCGCAATTACCCTTAGAAATCATTTCTGAGTTCAACACACTTTATTTCGATTGTCCTTTGGATGAAGACAGTATAGGAGAAATTTTCCACATACTGATTTAGATAAATATTCTCTTCAAATTAAGACACAGTTCATGAAAATGCAAAGGCAGTTTCGCTCCTTTATCTTGTTATTTCACAGCCGTACATTTTTTTATCGTGGTTGACATCTTTCGTTTGAACAACTCAGCGAATCTTTAGGACTTGTACTAACTGATGTCGTGTTGTGCTTTACTTTTGGGCATGCATAATAAGCGTAAACTATGCCTCTGTAGTAGAAAGTCGATTTCCACAGTTACAACTACAAAGACTTTTTATTCAATGTGCTTTCTTTCACATATATTTCAATCATTTATTACAAATTCCATTATCAATCATTTTATACCATAGGGACGTTAGTATCTTTTCTGTTCTTACCTGAACGTGTTGATGAGGGGCTGTCACCTTTGTCGTTTTCTACATTATTTATATTGTGTTAGTGTATTCAAAATTTTTCTACTGTTATCTTCGATTAACTGTCTATGGTACAGTTTTTGCTGTGTCCATGATAGCTATACCTTTGAAATTACCGAGTGGGTATGTTTAAGTTGATCGTGTTACATTTGTCTGATTTTCTTATCACAATAGAAGCGCTCGGTAGAAAAATGGTTTGTCTAAATCTCATTTGAAGCATAATGATTTTTAATTATCGACGTGTTGGTATGAGGTTTATCTTATCATAAACGTTGCAGGTGGTCCTTCAGACCGATCTCTTTTAATAGGGACATTTTCTACTCCCTGCCATTTCTGTGGAATGTTTATCCTAAAAACTCTACTTTTCTTATCCCTCTATCTCCGTTTTCATTCTTGTTTGTTTCCTTCGTTGCACATGTCTTCTTAGTCCAAAGACAATCGACCATCACACAAAATTACCCCCCGTTCTGCTGACTACATTTTGGCTGGTCGAGTAGTGCTTTGCTATCAACCATTTTTTATATTGTCATTACTCAATGCGAGTCCTACCTCTACTCTCTTCTACCTGGTTGCTATAAAGCGCTAAATATCCCATCTTCCTCTTATATCTTCTATTTGTTCTTTTACTTTCTAGGTCACTGCATAGTTGGGCCATGGGTGTGACAAACCTCCGTCTAGCTGTTTATCGCCCCTGTCTTCCTCTGGTTTACGTAAAAGCGTCAGTAGTACAATTTGTTATTTGATTTGGCCTGCGGGCTGATTTCTTCCTAATCGACACAGGGGTGCTTTTCTTTCTCTTTAATTATATCTTGAAGATTTTATCCTAATTAATTAATATTTTAAACCACAAATGGTTTGTTACTTATCTTTCTTTTTGAAGTTATCTTGAAGATCCTGTTTTATCTAAACCATATATGACCATAAATTATTGGTTAGTTATTTTTCCTATAAAATATCACGGCGATTTTTTTACTTGGCTAAAGTTTTGAACCGCAAATGGTTTGTTACCTATCTTTCTCGTAGAAGCAGTTTTCGAGATTTTATCTTACCTAAACAATATTCTAAACCATAAATAGTTAGGTATTTGTCTTCTCTCTGAAATTATCGTTGAGATGTTACTTTATCTTACTGTTGCTTTAAAGTAAATAAACTACCTATATCTTTCTCTTTGGAAAATATTTTTGAGAGTTTAACACACTCGCGGCCAAACTTTTTTTTCAAAATGTCGCACACTGCCAATGATGTTTTTTGCATATATTCGTTAATGTATGCCATTTATTAAGGGTATGTGATAAATAAATATTATTGAACGTTTTTATCACTTATATCGTGAAAAAAACTGTGTCGGTCATTGGTGACTGCTATTAATAAAAACACAAACGTTTCACCTGTAAACACAGTGGTTGGTCACCAGTGACCGCCCACCATTGCGGTTCACATTAACGACTTTTAGTGAAATGCACGATCTCTGTAATACAAGCCTGAAGTATGGAGAATAGCTTTCGTATTCTGTCTTGAAGAGTTTGACGATTTATGAACAGGTGTATCCAACTTACTAGTCTTATCCATGAACGGAGAATTGTAGAAATTGCGATAAGTTGTGTATCATCCGCCAAAAAGGTATTGCCTAGAATTCATAGATAACTTGTTTTACAAACCAATAGAATATTTTATTTACAGATGCAAGTGAAAGTGGTTCAGATGCAGGTCCCTTTTCTGATAATGACCTTGATCCTATATTTTCACCAGAAGGGAGCTCAGATTTTGATTCATCAGAATCGCTAAAACTTAAATTACGGGAATCGTCAGTGTACAATGTAGATCGTACTGGTGATGACTATGATAATGTACGAGACAATGAAATTGAAAATAATACATCTGAAAATAGTGGTTGGACTAAACTTCACTGAATTCACATGAATTTTTCTTATAATGTCAAATCTGGTGTAAAACCTGAGTATGCTGCGCTGCTTGTGAATGCAGAGCCTGTCAATTTGTATTTGTTATTTGTGGATAAAGAACTAGTGAACAGTATGGTATCTGAAACCAATCTGTATGACCTGTATGACACTCAATTTCTTCTTTCTGTTAATGATGTACCACCACACTCCCGTCTCTGTGAATGGACTTTGACTAGTGCACCTGAAATGAATTGCTTCTTAGGAATTTTGGAATATATGGGCATAGCAAAACTGCCAAGCATGAGGCACAGGCACTATTGGAGCACAAATCCACTTTTCAAAAATACAACTGTTTCTGGTGCAATGACCAGAAAGAAGTTTGAATTATGGCTGACAATGTGACATGTCAGTAATAATGAAACATGCTCAGAAGGAGACAGACTTTACAAAATAAAACCACTTATAAACATATTTGTGAAAAAAGCAAGAAGTATATGTACCAGGAGAAACAGTGTGTATTGATGAAACACTAATACCATTTCGTGGCCGTCTACTTATAGAACAATATATACCCAACAAAACCCCATAAACATGAGATCAAAGTGTTCAAACTTTGCTGCAATAATGGCTATATGTGGAATATGAAAGTCTACGCTGGAAAAGAGAAAAATCCAAGAACATCTGTTCCTACAAAAATTGTTTTATAAACAGATCAATGGTTGAACAGTGGAAGAACTATTGTTGTGGACAATTATTACACAAGCATAGAGTTAGCTAGCCACTTACTTGATAAGCAGACACATCTTTTGAGAACTCTCAAAGTCAATCGCAAAGGTAATCCCAAACCAGTTATAAATAAGAAATTGAAAGTTGGAGACTGTCGTACAAGAGAACAGCAAAGCTGTTAGTGTTGGAAAATGACCTGACAAGGGAGAAGTAAGTTTCATTTCAACAAAACACCATGATGAAACCTTTGAAGTAATTCGTCGTGGTGATGCAAAAGTTAGAAAGCTGTTGCAATTGTTGATTACAATTCAGTTAAGTCATCAATCGATGTGTCTGATCAAATGGCAAGTTATAACACTGCGCTTAGGAAGTTCATCAAATGGAATCGTAAAATAGCCATCGAAGTAGTTCTGGGAACAGCTGTTGTGAATGCACACATATGGTATCGAAAAATAAAAAGTACCAATATAACCACCACAGAATTCCGAAAAAAAATAATTAAAACTTTATTAGAATCTAGCAAGAAATTGCAGGAAGTTGGTGGTACACTGTACACTTCTAGAAAATGTACAAATAAAATGAACGCTCTTACATTTGCTAAAAAAGGAGGACCTGCAGCTAAATGCAAGAAATACTGTTGGGGGTGTTATGAAAACAAGCAGTAACAAAACCTGTCAACAAACTGTAAAAAAGGTAACTACTTATTACGTTCAGTGCATTAACCAACCCCATTATTGTTTAAGTTGCTGTAGAGAAAAACACAAATAACAAATTAATGTATATAATATTTAATAATATTGGGTTGTTTATTGCATGAAGCTTAAATTTTGTATTGCCTCTCAATTATTTTATTACTTTTTATATTATCAACCATTATGTATCTCTGGAAATAAAAAATCAAAAATTCTATGAAGTTTAGTATTCCTCATGGCCGGAGCGGTCACGCACAGTTGATGTAATGTGTATAATGTCGGGCACGAGGTCTGGAAAGCACTTTAACGGAAGTGTATAAAGCAGTCATTTGTGACCACTTTGGCAAGTCAGTAAAAATTGATATCAGTCACTGATGACCGCTGTGGTTGCTAATGTGTTAACTTAACTATTTGATGTTCTGAACCTTTGCTATTTATGACCAAGGTAGGGTATATAGTAAAAAGAAAAGAGCTAACCTGTTTTTTATTTTGTGCTTGAAAGGATAAGTTTAAGAATTTGTGCATCATTAATGCAGCAGTACTGATTAATTTACTAACTTAACGTTTTTACTCTACAACATGGTTTGTCTTTATTTTGCTTAAAACCAATATGAAATTTGTTTAGCTTAAGAGAATATCTTAAGCTATTAATGAGAACTTATATGCATTAATATGCAATGATAAAAATGAACTTTGTATTTAGTTTTGTAGTAATTTAAATGTTTTAAGTGTTTGAGTTTCATATATCAGACTAAATTTGCGTGATTGGTACGGTGGCAAATAAAATCTTTGTGTGTCTAGATGATGTAGCTTATTTTCGTTTCCTGATTTCGCAAGTATTGCTACAGTTTAAAAACCAGGTTAGCGCTTACGAACACTAAGTTTTATATGCATGTGAGCTCTCGCCCACAAGCACTTTTTTATTTTGTTTCCTTGCGATTATTACACCTCTGGCTGCACAAAGTTTTTGTTTAATACTGTGAATAGGGGAATTTATAATCCGAAAGAGAAAGCTTTTTCCACATCCTTAAATATGTAAATACTCCCTGTATGTTTGTTGTGGTTTGTTTAGCATTCTTCTTAATCTTCTTTGGGAATGAAACCACTCATAGTTTTTAAAATCTATTTTATTTACGTTTCGATCCATGTCCTAGGATCGTTGTCAAAATAATCATGGATCGAAACGTAAATAAAATAGATTTTAAAAACTATGTGGTTTCATTCCCAAAGAAGATTAAGAAGAATCTTAAATATGTAACTACGTGTATAGTTTGTGGTTATAATTTCGCACAAATCAGAGATGAAGAACCCGTAATTTAGGGATGTGTTTTACCAAGCACAATGTGCTTGTTTATCTTCTACGGGGTAGTCAACGCCAGAGGAATGCTATAACGTATTTTGGGTATGTAGAAAACTTCTAGCATTATTTACAACCAATTTGCACATTAGAAGCTACTGAAAAAATATGCGTCATTGTCTCTCTAAAATCTTTCAGAAACAAATCGAAGTTTAAGAACTCGAGCAGTACGCTCAATTACCAAACATTAATTCTGGCATAGTGACTTTTTTAAATGCACTTCAAACAAATATAGTTTTAACACAAAATGCTAACAAAATATTAGCAAGTAGTAACAAGAAAAACGCCATACACTGTAACAAAATAATCCTTTATGTTAGGGCCATACTTATCAACATGCAGCTTAAGAACATCGGCACTAGAAACAGTTTATTCCTTTAAACAGCCAAACTTCATTCTGTATTTTATATAGCACTGTTATATCTGGTGCTTTTTGAATGTGATGACTATGCCAAGCAGACTGTAGAAAGGCTAACACAATGACAACAGTATGAAGTTATGTAAAAGGGAGTTTGTTGTAAGTGAACTAAATGATATGACACAAATTCTACCAAATCATCGGCCGCAAGTCTTCACGAGCCAGGGCATTGTAATTATCATTGTGCACACAACATAGTTGCTTAATGCCACTATACTTCTGAAAACATCTGAAAATACCTTAAGAATGTTAAAGGTTTCAAAACGATTTACTTTATTACATTTATAAAATATTTTTTTATATTATTGTAAGAATATCCGGAATTTCCAAAGACATTGTGACAACAGGGATATCTTTTCTAATGTTTATAGTAAATTATCTGCAGGAGAATACAGTGTTTTCACTATATTACATACACCGGAATAAAAGTGTAAAGAATAAACAATTTCATGCCTAAAAGTGCAATTCAATATGTGAAAAGTCATATTCTTGTACACTTTAAAGTGTCTCAGACTTTTTAATACAAAACAGTGGTCAGTGCACAAAATTCCTTTCTTACTTTTCTTATCTCTTGTAAGTGGTCAAAGTTTCAAAAGAAATTCAAACTTACCTGCGTACCGAAGATACCAATTTTGCAAATGGTAATTCCCATGCATACATTTTTATTACATTGATGCCAAACAAAATTTCATTCATAAGTCTTAGCCTTTCGTCTGTATGCACAGCAGTCTTTAGCCTCAAACTTGAATTTGCATTTCCAAGAAAAACTTAAAAAAGTTACAAAAGTTCATTAAAATAAACTAAATAATCTTAAACATAAATACGTACTTTGCACAGGAACAAAGACTAATAAAAATACCATACCATAAAAAGCTGCCCTGCCAATTGCTAAATACAACATATATAATGCAATTGCAGTCTGAATAGGAGATATTAATATATAGTAGCAATAACAGAATTTTTGGTCAAATCTATTCACATCGTTTGAGAGTAAGTTTACCATTTGACCGATAGTGACTTGTGATAATGCTGTTGGACTAAGACGTAAAGCTTTACGGTATATTAATGAGCAACATGCAACTCTCATTTTCATACACAAGTGTGTTGTCCACATTAAAACAGGGTGGCCAAATGCATTTCGAAGACCAAGTCCAAATAATATTAACCCTGCATAATAATAAGCATCAGATTGATTACGGTTTATTGGGCCATTTTGATAACATGTGACCAAACCACTTACACCTAGTGGTGTAATAATTCTAAAAAAAAAACAGTGATAGAAATTTTATAATAAAATGGCATCAAGTCTTAACATCAATCAAAATACAAGTTATCAAAGCGTTGTTATACCTCTAGATGAAATACATTGAAAGGTTAATTTTAACTCTAGAATAATATTCATTTAGTTGGCATAAGTATTCAAAGATCAAAAATAGAATCCATACGCAGTATTGTTTAGTGTAAATAAATATTTCAGCTCCCTTTTGCAAGAAAAATATAATTTACATTGCCTACTTTAATGCTCCTTAAAAAGAATTACAATTGATATTATTTGTTACGATACGATATATTAATAGTCTTAATTAAAATTGTTACATTTACTTATTAATGGTTTCTTACTTAAGTATGAATCAGCCTGCGTGCTGATAGGTTTACACCCCCACTTTCTCTTTATGAGTAATGAAAAATACCAGTTGGTCTAGTGATGTCGTCGAAAGGTGAAGTAGATGTAACCGTTTCCAATATGTGCTATTAAAGAATTTATTTGTGTGTGAAGTCAAACATTATTTCAGTGTTTTCACTTTATAGGGCACCGTGTGTTCTCGAAAAGGCATTAGTAAGGGACATTGCGTCCGTTACTATAAAAACAAAATATTCAGTCCTATTGCTCATCAATCTCGTGGTGTTAGCTTACACCTGGTCCTTATCACAGAGCAATCGAAGCATAACAATCTCTCAAAAGCACAAAGCTCGTACATGATTCATACTTACATAACTACTGTTTGAGCAACAAGCATTAGGAAACTCGCTGCAACAAATTCTAAACCAAATTGTTGTAATAATGCAAAATGCAATGAAAACTTTCCATATCCTCTACGTTTTTGGTTCCATATATGTTCTAACCTATCTCCCAATTTACTAGATTTATGTTCTTCCAGTACTTCATAAAGATCTTCTTCACCAACATTTTTTTTGTAGAACTTCCAAAGTACTGGAATGAGGTACCTATAATAAACGTTCAATTATTAGTCTTAGAATATTGTGTTTGTTTTACTCAAATTGATGTAATTACTAGACCAGGGTATTCCTTAGACTTATTAAAATGTAGTAGTATACTTTAGCAAGTACGTTATGTATGGAAAGTAAAACTGGTATCCCATATTTACATAAATGCTGCACTTAAATTCCGTAGCAATTCACTCCTGCTTATTAAATTTTCAGTCAAAAATTAACGACAAAAAATGTTTAAAATGCAAAGACTCTTTACAATGCCATTTAAATAATGTTAAATTGAAGTATTAGAATAAGTTCACAAAATATTAAAGAAGTTAGTAATAAATTAAGTGATTGTAACATGCAAAGAATTGAATTCAAGAATAACCATGGACACGTTATTATAAGAAAGAAAAATGATATTCAGGAATATTTTAATGACCATTTTGTTAATAGTGTGTTATACTCTCTGGCTGCACAAGATTTTCGTTTTAATAGTAGGGTTAGGGGACCATATAATCCGAAAGGGAAAGGTTTTTCCCATCCTTAATTATGTTAGTAGGTGTGAACCAGAGACAAAGAACCCCTAATTTATTGATGTGTTTTGCTAAGCACGCATTTCCCAGTCAAAAGGAATATGTGGTTATCGTATTTAGCCAATTGGAGGGGTTTCATGATGGGTAACAAACAAGTTCATGAGAAAGACGCATTTTAGCCAATGACTTGATTTCCTACTACCAGATGATATCGAAGTATGAAATTTAAATGTGCGTTTGCATTCCCTCATACTTGTCCTGGTGTTTCAAAAAAGTGTAGGTTCAACACACTTTGCGGCAAGAATCTGGACCAAACATAAGAAACGACTGACGGAACCCTGATCTACCTAAACACGAGCAAAGGATGCCTTTGCTCTAGCTATTGAGCCAGGCATGTCTTTGGCGTATTTTTAATTACTATCTATAACCGTTTGATGGCAAAAATTTGCGACCAAATTTGGGGGTGTAATAAATTACGTCCAAGGTGAACATAATAATTGATGCAACAAGAAAAGCAATAATTGGTAATAAGCATTGACGACATTGTAAGGAGTATTCCTGACTGAAATAAACTTGATCCAATCATCCTATAAAACAGTCCTGATATTAAATTCACAGAATGATGTTAGCTAAATTGTTAATAATCTACCTAAAAAATGTGATTGATCTGATACACTAAATTCAAAAGTTATTAAGGTAACTTTTAACGTAAAAGGACATGTGATTCTTCATCTGATCAATTCCTCTTTAAGAACCGGTATTTTTCTAGCAAATTAAAATGTAGTACAGTAATTTCCATTCCTAAAAGTGTAGAACATCATATTGGCAAGCGAATATAGACCAATAAATAGACTTCTGTGTGTTGAAAATATTAGAAATTGCTGCATATAATTAATTAATAAATTATGTTGAGAGTAACCGTTAATTAGATAGCTATCAATCAGGCTTTAAATCTAAGTACTCATGTGAATTTGCAAAACAGTTTACCGTGAGTAAGTGGAAACAAGATATCGACCAAAATAAGTATATACTTGCAGTGTTTTTAGATCTAAAAAGAGCGTTTGGGACTGTTAACAAAGAATTGCTATTCACTATTGACTAATTTGCTACAATGTGGAATGGGTGGAAAAATGTTGAAATAGCTGAGTGACGACCTGTGTAATAGATTGCAAAAAAACTAAAGTAGGTGGTACCATATCGAGATCAATATTAGTGAAAAATGCTGTCCCACAAGGAAGCGGAATAGGGCCATAATTATTCATCTTATATTTGAATGATTTACAATATATTGATCACAGATATGAATTTGTTTGCATATATGTTAATGATACCTTACTGATAATTATTGATTCAAATATTTAAACAGTGATAAAGAAAATGAATAGTAGTCCGGAAAAAAAATCTGCTAGTAGCTTCAAATAAACAAGTTAAAATGCAATACAAACAAAACTGTTGCAATAGTGATTGGAAGTATACACAAATTGAATAAACTAGACAGAAACGCCATAATATTGAAAATTGGTGATGAAACATTACAAATCATCGATATATTAAATACCTAGATATAGTATTAGACAACACTTTGTCATTTAAAAGTTACTTTTATTGTGTTCAAAAAAGATAACTCTCAAGGTTAGCACCTAAACTATTACTGAAAACTAAGATTACGGTTTATACAGCAATTATTCAACCGCATTTCGACTACTGTGCAACAATACTATATTTATTGGACCAAAATTAATTCGGTATTCTCCAAAAGTTACAAAACAGAGATTTAAGAATCATGCTCAATTGTAGTAGAATAACTAATATTAAAAAATGTTAAACACAGTGGACTAGTTATCAGTCAGGGATAAAATTGAATATTTTAAAAGAATTAATAGCTTGATGCCCAATCACCAATGAATTCATTGTATATTTTAACAAAATACATAAATATGAAACTAAATCACAAAATACTTTGTAAGCAGCCAAATCTTAAAAAACATGATGAATTCAGTATCCTTTAAAGAATTGATGAAATTTAATGATCTACCTAGAAGTATTCAAGACTGTAAAGCGGTGTGCA
The DNA here is from genome assembly GCA_036346225.1 of Platerodrilus igneus. Taxonomy (NCBI): domain Eukaryota; kingdom Metazoa; phylum Arthropoda; class Insecta; order Coleoptera; family Lycidae; genus Platerodrilus; species Platerodrilus igneus. Next base: position 625,323 of record JARFIW010001118.1, on the reverse strand, counting down.
GATTTTAAACGGAAATTAATTCGTGAACTAAAATCTAACTAAAGTGTGTATTCCGTTGGGTCAATATTATTACTATTATAATGTTATAGTATTTACTTAAATTAAGAAAGGATCATCACCACAAGGTCTTCAGACCTGGAACTGGTTAGACGCTTACCACCCACACATTTCTTTTAAATGCCTACAACCTACAGCTTTCACTATCTGTATGCAATAGTCTAAATCTACGTCTACCTCTATTTCTCTTTTTTTCTGCTTCTACTATAAACCGCACTATTCCTTCATGCATTAGAACATGCCATGTCATCCTATCTCTTCTATTCTTTAACTGCTATCTACAGATATCTTTCTTCCCCTATTAATCCTAGTATCTCTTTGTTCTTAACTTTGTCTGTCGATGATATCTTCATCATATATCTGTTGCATCACTTTCCAAAGGCTTCATCTTTTTCCTGTCGCTTCTTCTACTGTTCAAGTTTAACAGCCATACAGTGCTATTCTCCACACATATCCTTTCAACAATTTTTCCTCGATTCTATGTTTGTTGTCTTCGAACATAGCAGCTGCTTTTTCTTGTTAGATTTCGAACATGTTTTTCCATTTTACATCATCAAATACATTGTGTATTTTCTCCTTTTTCTATTGTTTTCTCTATTATCACCCTTAGAGCTAAAATGGCCTTACAGGTTCCCCTGTTCCGCCTAAACCCAAATTGATCTTCTCCTAGTACTTCTTCAGCAGGTTTTTCCAACAGTCCGTGTACAATTCTAGTTAATACTTTTGACACTTGTGCTGTGAAACTTATTGTTCGAATTTTTCACATCTATCCACACTGCTTTTGTTTTTCATTTTCAATTCTTTAATAATTTTGAAAGTATTGTAAATTAGGGTAACCAATCTAAATAAATAAACGCTATAAAATTTTAATTTTTCTTAAGTGGTGTACATTTGACATAATTTATAGTGTGCATTTGAGGTATGTTTAAAATTACGCTTAAATTGTAATTACAAGCCAAAATGATCAAAAGTTCAGTATTTAAAGTCAGACAGGATTGACTAGGTAGATTGATAAAAATATTAGCCGACAATTTTTAGAACCAGTAGCACTACTATTTATAGGGTACAAACCATACCTGTAAAGAAATCAATAAAATAAATGGCATCCTTGTTAATTGTTCCAATAGGAAGATTAATATCCTCATATATAAGTAAATTTCCCAAGTTTAGATTATGCAATTCCATGAAAGCCTTATGAAATGTTTTACAAAATACCTTGAGATACCAATTATTCGGTGATCTATAAGTAGTAATAACTGTTAAATCTGTATATTTCAGATAAACAGCAGGAAGTTTGGAGTGTATTTCAATTGAATATTTATTGATAAAATCAAGTTTAACTGCATTAAATATACCATCACTAGGTTTAGCAAAAATAACAACTCCACCCCAAGCATGTTTCGTTTTACAGCAGCTTGATATTGGCACTGAGATTATTAATATTAGAGTGTTGCAATTCGTCCTAATGTAAGTTAATGTCATTTAAACATAAGAAGTCATATATCATTTGATGGCATTAAAAATTACCAGAAATCATTAATTTTATTGAAATGTGATTGAATATTAATTGAAAATTCATTTATAGTTAAGCCTTTTTTAGATTCCTTGATAATATCTTCAGTGTTACTTACTGTATGGTCTAATTTGTTAGATATCTCTATTGGTATTGTACTTAACTCTAAATGTTTTACAAGTATATTATTCTCCCATAAATGATGGCATAAAACTTTACTAACGTCACTCTTGTTTATGGTTAATTTAAATGATTTGTAATCCTCGAATTTTCTATGAAGCTACTCAGTTTCATTCTTAGCACCCTCCTGTTATTAATAACTTTATGATTAGCTGGTAGGTTCACTAATTTCCAGACCTCATTTTCAGTTAGCGATGCTGTTTCATTGTCCATTGCATCTTTCCATTTTCTTCTATCTGACATAGTCATCGCCTCTGCATACGACTTTGGATTTTCAGTTTCGGTGGTAGTAGCAGTCTTTATGTAGTCTTTCAACCAAGCAGGTTTATGTATTTCACGGCAAAACGACTACTTTGAACTTCTGTTAAAGTCGTTTGCGTGTCTTTTACGCAATCTTCTGTTTCAGACTCGACTAATTCATCTTGACAGGATTCGTTTTCTGAAGTGTCATCATTTGTAACCAAAACTAAATTCTGTATTGGAACAGACATCAGCTCTCCAACTTCATTAGCTTCATTAGGCTCTGCAATTTCAGTTAAGATTTCTTCTTATTTGTTTATTGTTTCAGGTATCTCTGGAGCAAAACGAATATTGCAACTACGCAGTACTGATTTTTCATTTTTGATGTATACCCAATTGCCATCTTTTTCACCCTCGTATCCTACCAGGATGCCTTCTTGAGCTTTAGCGTCAAATTTCTTCTGCTTTTGTTTTGGAACGTGTACATAGCACGTGGAACCAAAAAATTCGCAAGTGACTTACTCCTGGGGATGGACGTCTATACCAAAATTCATACGGTGATTTTCCCTCGACCGAAGTTTGCCCTGTATGATTCAGGATATGCCGCAGTATTCACTGCCTCAGCCCACAACTTTATTGGTAAATTTTTGGCTTAGAGCATTGATCTAGCACTTTCCACCAATGTTCTGTTCTCGCGTTCGGCTGCTCCATTTTGTTCCGGAGTATACGGCATTGTAAAACTGATTTTAATACCGTGTTGATTGAGTAAACGCCGCGTTCTTTCGTTATTGAACTCGCCACCGTTATCAGTTTTGAATTGTTGAACCTGATGTCCAGACGCTTTTGCTTCAGCTAGTATATTGACAAGTGTATCATAAACTTGAGACTTGTACTTAAGAAAAATACTTTTCGAAATTTCGTATAGTCGTCTTTGTAGCAAACTTAATATCTCGATCCTCCTAATGAAGGTTTTGACATTGGCCCGCACACGTCAGCGCTTATTAACTCGCCCGCTTGTACTTAAGAAAAAATACTTTTCGAAATTTCGTATAGTCGTCTTTGTAGCAAACCTAATATCTCGATCCTCCTAATGAAGGTTTTGACATTGGCCCGCACACGTCAGCGCTTATTAACTCGCCCGGTGTATTAGCTCGGTATAAGTACAGTTTACTTCGAAGCTTCGGATTTGAATGCCCTTTGGCCAGGATGTTCCTCTAGTGTGTATAAGTCGATATCAAAAGGAATTAGAGGCAGTTCCATGTCCAAACCGCCATGGCGGGTACCCAAACCCGCTAAAGACATATTTCTGTTTTTCATTAAAATGATCAAATTTTCAACATTTTGGCGCCAAAGTGATGGTTACCGAAGGAAAGGTTTTCCCATCCTTAATTATGTTAGTAGGTGTGAACCAGAGACAAAGAACCCCTAATTTATTGATGTGTTTTGCTAAGCACGCATTTCCCAGTCAAAAGGAATATGTGGTTATCGTATTTAGCCAATTGGAGGGGTTTCATGATGGGTAACAAACAAGTTCATGAGAAAGACGCATTTTAGCCAATGACTTGATTTCCTACTACCAGATGATATCGAAGTATGAAATTTAAATGTGCGTTTGCATTCCCTCATACTTGTCCTGGTGTTTCAAAAAAGTGTAGGTTCAACACACTTTGCGGCAAGAATCTGGACCAAACATAAGAAACGACTGACGGAACCCTGATCTACCTAAACACGAGCAAAGGATGCCTTTGCTCTAGCTATTGAGCCAGGCATGTCTTTGGCGTATTTTTAATTACTATATATAACCGTTTGATGGCAAAAATTTGCGACCAAATTTGGGGGTGTAATAAATTACGTCCAAGGTGAACATAATAATTGATGCAACAAGAAAAGCAATAATTGGTAATAAGCATTGACGACATTGTAAGGAGTATTCCTGACTGAAATAAACTTGATCCAATCATCCTATAAAACAGTCCTGATATTAAATTCACAGAATGATGTTAGCTAAATTGTTAATAATCTACCTAAAAAATGTGATTGATCTGATACACTAAATTCAAAAGTTATTAAGGTAACTTTTAACGTAAAAGGACATGTGATTCTTCATCTGATCAATTCCTCTTTAAGAACCGGTATTTTTCTAGCAAATTAAAATGTAGTACAGTAATTTCCATTCCTAAAAGTGTAGAACATCATATTGGCAAGCGAATATAGACCAATAAATAGACTTCTGTGTGTTGAAAAATATTAGAAATTGCTGCATATAATTAATTAATAAATTATGTTGAGAGTAACCGTTAATTCGATAGCTATCAATCAGGCTTTAAATCTAAGTACTCATGTGAATTTGCAAAACAGTTTACTGTGAGTAAGTGGAAACAAGATATCGACCAAAATAAGTATATACTTGCAGTGTTTTTAGATCTAAAAAGAGCGTTTGGGACTGTTAACAAAGAATTGCTATTCACTATTGACTAATTTGCTACAATGTGGAATGGGTGGAAAAATGTTGAAATAGCTGAGTGACGACCTGTGTTATAGATTGCAAAAAAAACTAAAGTAGGTAGTACCATATCGAGATCAATATTAGTGAAAAATGCTGTCCCACAAGGAAGCGGAATAGGGCCATAATTATTCATCTTATATTTGAATGATTTACAATATATTGATCACAGATATGAATTTGTTTGCATATATGTTAATGATACCTTACTGATAATTATTGATTCAAATATTTAAACAGTGATAAAGAAAATGAATAGTAGTCCGGAAAAAAAATCTGCAAGTGGCTTCAAATAAACAAGTTAAAATGCAATACAAACAAAACTGTTGCAATAGTGATTGGAAGTATACACAAATTGAATAAACTAGACAGAAACGCCATAATATTGAAAATTGGCGATGAAACATTACAAATCATCGATATATTAAATACCTAGATATAGTATTAGACAACACTTCATCATTAAAAAATTACTTGCATTGTGTTCAAAAAGATAACTCTCAAGGTTAGCACCTAAACTATCACTGAAAACTGAGATTACGGTTTATACAGCAATTATTCAACCACATTTCGACTACTGTGCAACAATACTATATTTATTGGACCAAAATTAATTCGGTATTCTCCAAAAGTTACAAAACAGAGATTTAAGAATCATACTCAATTGTAGTAGAATAACTAATATTAAAAAATGTTAAACTAGTTATCAGTCAGGGATATAATTGAATATTTTAAAAGTATTAATAGCTTGATGCCCAATCACCAATGAATTCATTGTATATTTTAACGAAATACACAAATATGAAACTAAATCACAAAATACTTTGTAAGCAGCCAAATCTCAAAAAACATGATGAATTCAGTATCCTTTAAAGAATTGATGAAATTCAATGATCTACCTAGAAGTATTCAAGACTGTAAAGCGGTCTGCAGATTTTAAACGGAAATTAATTGTGAACTAAAATCTAACTAAAGTGTGTATTCTGTTTGGTCAATATTATTACTATTATAATGTTATAGTATTTACTTAAATTAAGAGAGGATCATCACCACAAGGTTTTCAGACCTGGAACTGGTTAGACGCTTACGACCCACACATTTCTTTTAAATGCCTACAACCTACAGCTTTCACTATCTGTATGCATAGTCTAAATCTACGTCTACATCTATCTCTCATTTTCTCTTTTCTCTGCTTCTACTATATACCGCACTATTCCTTCATGCATTAGAACATGCCATGTCATCCTATCTCTTCTATTCTTTAACTGCTATCTACAGATATCTTTCGTCCCCTATTAATCCCAGTATCTCTTTGTTCTTAACTTTGTCTGTCGATGATATCTTCATCATACATTTGTTGCACCACTTTTCAAAGGCTTCATCTTTTTCCTGTTGCTTCTTCTACTATCCAAGTTTAACAGCCATACAGTGCTGTTCTCCATACGTATCCTTTCAACAATTTTTCCTCGATTCTATGTTTGTTGTCCTCGAACATAGCAGCTGCTCTTTCTTGTTAGATTTTGAACATGTTTTTCCATTTTACATCATCAAATACATTTTGTATTTTCTCCTTTTTCTATTGTTTTCTCTATTATCACCCTTAGAGCTAAAATGGCCTTACATGTTCCCCTGTTCCAACCTAAACCCAAATTGATCTTCTCCTAGTACTTCTTAAGCCGGTTTTTCCATCAGTCTTTGTACAATTCTAGTTAATATTTTTGACACTTGTGCTGTGAAACTTATTGTTCGAATTTTTCACATCTAGCCGCACTGCTTTTATTTTTAATTTTCAATTCTTTAATAATTTTGAAAGTATTGTAAATTAGGGTGACCAATCTAAATAAATAAACGCTATAAAATTTAATTTTTTCTCAAGTGGTGTACATTTGACATAATTTAGAGTGTGTATTTGAGGTATGTTTAAAATTACGCTTAAATTGTAATTACAAGCCAAAGTAATAAAAAATCCAGTACTTAATGTCAGACAGGATTGTTTAGGTAGATTGATAAAAATGTTAGCCAGACAATTTTTAGAACCAGTAGCACTACTATTTATATGGTACAAACCATAACCTGCAAAGAAATCAATAAAATAAATGGTATCCTTGTTATTTGTACCGAAAGGAAGATTAATATCCTCACATATAAGTAAATTTCCCAAGTTTAGATTATGCAATTCCACGAAAGCCTTATGAAATGTTTTACAAAATACCTTGAGACAACATTTATTCGGTGATCTATAGGTAGTAATTACTGTTTGATCTGTATATTTCAAATAAACAGCAGGAAGTTCAGAGTGTATTTCAATTGAATATTTATTGATAAAATCAAATTTAACTGCATTAAATATACCATTACTAGGTTTAGCAAAAATAACAACTCTACCCCAAGCATGTTTCTTTTACAGTAGCTTGATATTTGCACTAAATTATTAATATTAGAGTGTTGCAATTAGTCCTAATTTAAGTTAATTTCATTTAAACATAAAAAGTCACATATCATTTGATGGCATTAAAAAATGACCCAAAATTATTAATGTTATTGAAATGTGACTGAATATTAATTGAAAATATATTTGTAGTTAAGATTTTTTTAGATTCTTTGATAATATTTTCAGTGTTATTTACTGTATGGTCTAATTTGTTAGATATCTCTATTGGTATTGTACTTAACTCTAAATGTTTTACAATTATATTAATCTCCCATAAATGATGGCATAAAACTTTACTAACGTCACCCTTGTTTATGGTTAATTTAAATGATTTGTAATCCTTGAATTTTCTATGACGCTACTCAACCCCCACCACTTTAACATCATGTTTATCAAGATAGTTGGATGTCTTCTGATTTGCAAGAAGAATCCACTTTAGACACAAATATCAAATTGGCTTAACTACTCCCATAAATTAAAAATGTCTTCTTCAGGATGTTGCAAGATGTAGTTTGACTAGGTTGGCGTACTGTATTCGAAATATTTGGCAAAAATCATCCATAATAATTGATTAATCCCGTAGATGAACGTACTTCTGTTTTATTTGTCGGTGTTTTTGCTTATAGAATGACATTGATTTTACAGTACGCCTTATGAATGCTATTTTTATCTAGTACTTTGAAATAACCCCTTGGGAGTACTTAATGATAGGAATTTCTTATCTTCGGTCTTATATCCATTTGCAAAAGAGCCTGTTTTGAATCAACTTTAGTGAACTTTTCACCTCCAGTCATCGAAGAATAACTGGTCAGTTGATAGTAATGAGGAGTTGTCTACTAAAACATATTTGTTTCATACTTTCAAAATCGTCACATAAACGAATAGTTCCTTGGCTTTTATATCTACAATTGGAGTCACACACTCTGAACTGTTTATCCTTACTAATACCCTCTCCCTCCTTCTGAAAATCAACTTCCTTCTACTTTGGGTAATAAAGCATGTGGCATTTCACGAGCTTTACTTTTACTTTTAAACTGGTATGTAAGCCTGTAATTTTCCAAATATCTTTTTTAAAACCTGAATGATATTTCTGAAGCAATCAATCTAAATTAGAACTTGTATTCATCTTGGCAACTTCAGTTAGTAAATTTAACCATAATTGTCGGATTCGTTCCTAATCTAGAAAAGGTTGTTTGTAAAATTTTGTAATGTAAATATTTAAATTCATCGCAATACTTTTATGTAACCTCAACTTGTGCAACCTGAACCGCCGTAAGTAGTTGACCACATAAGTTCAAATCTGTATGATTAATAAAGTAACAGCTGCACCCGAATCTGTTTCACTTTACTCTGCACCTGTAGTTAACTGATATTCCTAAAATTTAATCGAATGGAATTCCCTTTACTGTATTAATTGTTGCTGGATATTTCTGCATATATGCATTGCTCAGACGACCCATACGTTTACATTTAGCGTAAGTTAAATTTCCTTTGTTACATTTATTAGCAAAATGTTATTTTGATCTACACCTAAATCATCATTTTTGTCTTCATAACTAAAGTTATTTTGAATATCACCGGTGCTTGCAACTTTAGACTGTTTGTAATTGGTACCTAACTTGCGCACACTCTGCGAAATCATAAGTTGATGTAATTGAGCTGCATTCCTCTTAAAATTTCCATATCAACTGCCCCTTCTAATGCCTTATCTAATGTCAGCTAGGAATGTACAAGGAGTTGACTTTAGATATTTTGGTTTTGTAATCCAATCACAAATCGATTTCCTAACACCCTTTTAAAGTAGTCACCAAAGTTGCATATTGACGTTAATCCTTGTAGTGTTGTCAGATACTCTCTGATACTTTGGGCACCCGCCATGGCAGTTTGGACATCGACCTGTATCTAATTTCTTTTATCGATGTTCACACAGTGTTTTCACAGATTTTTGGAAAAAAATGAAAAATGAGCTTGAAGTAAACTGAACTTGTTCCACAAGCTCTATTCTGTCTCGGTCGAAATGTTTTCTGGTTTGCTTTCCAAGCACACAAACTTTGCAGAATTCATTTGTATCTGCTGTGATATTGATACCTTGGTACTTTAACACTTTTCTAACATGTGCTTTGTTTTGGTGCCCAAGTCTTTCGTGAAACAATTGTAAATTACTTGTACTTCTTGCTATAAAGACTCTAGCTGGTTTCTGCGGTATTATAACTTTTAGATTTAAAACAAATAACTCTTTTATCAATGTTGCTGTTAGAACCAATTTTCGGCCTATGTAGCATTTTGCACCTTCGCCAATTGTGCACCATTCAAAGCCATTAAAAAGTGATTGACCGAGTGAAAAAATATTCGACTTTAATTTTGATACATACCAAGCAGACATTGTATTAGTCACTTTTTCATTGATTTGCATTTTCACATTTAATGTACCTTAGTCCATTGCTTCAATGGTATTGCCGTCAGCTATTTCTATAGAACGTTGTTCGGCAAATGGTTCATACGTCGCAAACCACTCGGCTCTTGATGTCATATGTGAAGTTGCACCGATATCTAAATACCAAGTTTCTGACCGAATCGTCTTCGTTTCGAGATATCTGTGATGATCAGACGTAGCTCCTAAGGCTGCACAAAAAAGATTTGAATTGGTATTTTGTGCTTTTGATTCAGAAGCAAACTCCTTCTTAGGGGCGTAACAATCTTTCATTGTGTGTGATCCCCATCGCCCGCAATTTTTACAACGAGCTTTTGGCCCGTTATACTTTTTCGACCACTTCTTCTTTGCAGTTGTTTGCTGTTGTTTTGCTACGAACGCTATAGCAGATCCGTTTTCTAAATCTACAATATTTGATTCGGTTGCTCTGAGTTGCTCCTCCATTTTCTCGTATGTTCGATCGGCAATAGGAATCATCTCCCAAATTTGTTTCAAGCTATTATATTCAGGAGGTAATGTAGACGCTATACGTAATAACAACAGTTGATCTGGTAATTCACATTTGAGCTGTTTAGCCGTTTCGGCTTTGAATTCGTGGAATTCCCTCTGCAGTGTAGCCATTTGCGTCATTATATTAGTAGCAGCGTCCTTTTTGGATGCGCTAAAAAATTTAGCCGCTAATCTGTCTTAACGCTGTCCAGATGTTTGTTCGTAAATGCTTAATAATTTACGCCAGAATTCTTGCGAGGACGCAATTTGTCCTACTTGTTTATATACGTCGTTTGAAACGTTAGCGTTATGTATCAATTGCGCATGAGTATCCTTCTTAGTCCATTCCTTTTGTTCCTTGCTGTACCTTTCGAGCACTGCCGGCGTCGACGGTTGCGAAGGAGGTAACGGCTTAGTAAAAGTCCCGTTGACCACATCAAAGATATCATAATATTGGAGCAGAAGTTCTAGATTTTGCTTCCACTTCGGCCACTCTTCTATAAGGTTAAGTTTTTCGAGATTGAGTTTCAAATCTGAAGACATATTTACTGTTCTTCACTATAGATAATTTTAAATTCTATCTATTCCAACTACGGTGTTCTTAGTTGACGCAGTGGAACTGCACTGTGCCCATAACCTTTTGTGATTATATTACAAATAAAACAACAACCCTTTTTGATTTAATTGTTTAATAATTTATACGACTAACTTAACGTAAAACATCTGTCAATTATTTTTTTTGAGATTGCTATATAAATATTTTAATATTTGCAACAGTTTTGAATCAACTTTAGTGAACTTTTCACCTCCAGTCATCGAAGAATAACTGGTCAGTTGATAGTAATGAGGAATTGTCTACTAAAGTATATTTGTTTCATACTTTCAAAATCGTCACAGAAACGAATAGTTCCTTGGCTTTTATACCTACAATTGGAGTCACACACTCTGAACTGTTTATCTTTACCAATACCCTCTCCCCCCTTCTGAAAATTCAACTTCCCTTTCTATTTTGGGTAATAAGGATGTGGGCATATCAGGAGCTTTACTTTTACTTTTAAACTGGTATGTAAGCCTGTTATTTTTCCAAATATCTTTTTTAAAAATTAAATGATATTTTTGAAGCAACCAATCTAAATTAGAACTTGTATTCATCTTGGCAACTTCAGTTAGTAAATTTAACCATAATTGTAGGATTCGTTACTGATCTAGAAAAGGTTGTTTGTAAGGTTTTATAATGTAAATATTTAAATCCATCGCAATACTTTTATGTAACCTCAACTTGTGCAACCCGAACCGCCGTAAGTGGTTGACCATGTAAGTTCAAATCTGTATGATTAATAAAAGTAACACCAGAACCTGAATCTATTTCAAATTGTAAGTGTATTTTATTTATCGGTAACTGTACAGTAAACTTCACTCTGCACCTGTAGTCAGCTGTTATTCCTAAAATTTAATCGAATGAAGTTTCCTTTACTGTATTAATTGTTGCTGGATTTTTCTGCATATACACATTGCTCAGATGACCCCTACGTTTACATTTAGCATAAGTTATATTTCGTTTGTTACATTTATTAGCAAAATGTTATTCTGATCCACACCTAAATCATCATTTATTTGAATTGTTGTCTTTATAACTAAAGTTATTTTGAATATCACTGGTGCTTGCAACTTTAGACTGTTTGTAATTGGTACTTAAATTCTGCACACTCTGTGAAATCATGGATTGATGTAATTGGGCTGCATTGCTCTTAAAATTTCCATACCAACTGCCCCTTCTAATCCCTTATCTAATGTCAGCTAGGAATGTTCAAGGAATCGATTTTAAATATTTTGGTTTTGTAATCCAAGCACAAATCGATTTCCTAACACCCTTTTAAAGAAGTCACCAAAGTAGAATATTCACGTTAGTCCTTGTAGTGTTGTCAGTTACTCTCTGATACTTTCCCCGTATTGTTGTTTTCTATGAGAAGATTTGAAAATTTTAGCAATTTCCAGAAGCTCTGCATGTGTAATGGATCTTCAATAATTCTATTAATTCTTTTTAAGTTTTGCTATCTGATAATTCGCCTGGGCTAAAGACGATTTCTAGAGTTATACAATTTTTAATTTCGTATAATCAGTAGTGCTTAAACCTGTACTATGATAGATATACTTAAAGTGTGTCTGCGGGGATCTAACTTGACAGGTGATCTGTTATGACCTGATCTAAGCATAGTTATTGGCCAATCAAATGCTGAATTCTACTAGTTTGGGTTACTATAATTTTAGGAACATTCTTGAGAGCTCCCCCTCCTCCCCCCTCCGTGATGGAAAAAATTTATACACGTAAGGCAAACAGGTCAATAAGAAAAGAATAAAGTTAGCAGCGGAATGCTAGCTCGAAGAGAAAAGGAAGAGAAAGAAAGAAAAACAAATGTTACGCTAACACAGTCTTAGATTGAGGTGGTCTAAAGAACGAAACACAAGAACACACAACCCGATTCACTCAGAGAAAAATGATTATTAAATATACCAACACATACATGTGGACCGAACACTAATCTATCCAATACAAAAACTTCTGATTGTAAGTTGAACTTAATCCAAAACAAATAGGCGCCACCAAGTCCTGACTCATTTATGATAATTGCGTGGTATATTTCTAGGGGCGGACGTGGAAACCCAAAGAAGAAAAATCGCCTTCGATGACAAAAACCCGTCTTAACTGAATAAGACGCTGCTCCTGTAAGAAATGGTAATAATTAGCTTAATAGAAGGGTGGAACACTATTTGTGTCCCACAAACATACCTAAAGAAATATTAAAAAGATATTTTCTATATAAAGTTGACATCAAAATTCTACTCTTAAGGATATTAGTTTCCTGTTGTTAGGTTTGACCATATTTGATCAAAATAAAAAACTTTAATCTTGAACCAATAATTTACTCAAAAGATTCTCTTTTAAAACAAAATGCAATGTAACAAAATTTCATAAATAATTAAATGAGTTCATGGGTTTTAAATTAAGGTTTATCAAAATAGTTGATAATCAAACATTTTAAAATTTAGTGTGAACTTGTTACAAAAAAAAGGTCCGACCCGTGCAGATCTGTTCGAGTGGGTTACAAATTAAAACATAGTTACTCAAGTTTCCTTATCTAAATTATTTGTGTTAGTTTCAATTTCTAATAAAAAAGACAGATCACAAAAATATTCTTGTTTACTCAACATGGGCAAACACTGTTCAAAGCATAAGTTTACTAGAACACATGTGTCAGCAATATATCGCAGATAAACAAGTGACGTCAATAACACCTGTCGCTGTTACCAACAGTACAAAATGAACCACGTGTATGGTTTTTTAAACCATTAAAAATTGTGAATTATAATTTTAACACTGGAAACTTCCAGTTCAACAAATAATCTAAATTTTATATTATTCGTGCTTTTATGCACTAAACAAAATAGCGTGTTTCTAACTTGAAACACGAAAAATTACTTAAAGCTATCTACGAACCAAAAACTGCGTTTTGTAGCTGTGAAGAGGTGTTGTAATATCAAACGTAATCACCATACATCTATCAGCTGCTGCAATATGTTGAACCCCGCTGCCTTATCAAATAACATCCTAACGTTGTGTACTAAAATGGTCTTCTATAAATTATTTAAATTTTCTATCATCAAAGTTGCTTTCTACAGACTGTAATACAAAGTGGTTTTAACATCAGTGGTTGGAATAGTTGTTTTCAAAGTTGCTTTTATTGATGTGGTTTTTATTGATGTTGTTTTTGCTGAAGTTGTCTTTGCGCGCTATTTAAAGATGTGTCTCGACTACTCAAAATTTATACGTAGATTGGCGGCATGCGTTCGTTCGTACATCTTGACTCTACAATCTCGCATAGCCGACTGGTTAACACGCTCGCTCGGACGACGGCGTGTCCCAGGGGGTGGCTTTCAACCAAAACGCGCCTGCGAACAGTTATCGAAGGCACAGATATTTAACTATATATAGAATGCTACATATAGATACAGCTTTAGCGTAATACCAAAGTTGTTAAATGTATTTCACATATTACTTTAACAAAAGTGTTTTATAAATCTCGCACTTTTATGAACGGATTTAATAACCAAAAAATAAAATTGTTACACTACAATAATTTTTATCTTAAATTTCTTTGGCGTTCAACACAAAAATTAATTCCGTTAATTAAAAAATAACCCTTTTGTGTACTAAAATTTGTATGGTAATTAATAATAAATATCCTATCTATGTCAGTTGATAAATCTTTGTGCTTCATTAGAAAAATAAATATCCTTTCTAAAAATTTCGTCCCGTGGAATTTACGCCTTAATTAGATAGGCGACTTTTCAAGTATTTTAATAATTAAATGCTGGTGTGTTTTCCCTTTTTAAACAATTCGGCGAATTTATTTTAATAAAATTAGGGTTTTCCTGGTTTATTTCCTTGCTTTGGTGCTTTAAAAAATGTAACAAGTCATTTGCTGTTCGATTAGCGACCAGAAAACACGTTATTTTGTTTCGCTCGTTTTCTTGATGCGAATTTCCGGCACGCATTATTTAGCGTGATGAGTATATGGAGTTTATATAAAACAATACTTTTGCGGCTTCATTAAATTAATTTATTGTTCGTAACTATTCTAGCTTCCTGCGGGGTACACGTTAATCCCTTGAGCTGTCGCTTCTTCTGGGAATGCGAAGTCAAATGCGCTCTGCCCTGAAGTAAGACTGCCTGTTCGCTGACGCAGACCAGCGACTGGTTCCACCCTGATGCCAGTAACTCGAGGATGAGTTCCTTTTTGTTTGTTCTTCTTTATATGTCCTTGTGAATTCGGAACCAGAACGTTCTAAGATGGCATTTCCAAATTTGATTTTTATATATAAAAATTATTGAACTATTTTGGCATTTACTGCTCTTTTGTTACTACCTTTCTATTTGTTTCTAAATTTCTAATAATACACTACAATGTTTGTAAAAATAGGTTAAGTGTATATTTACGATATTCTAGAGCTGTGGTTTTTAGGGTTGCGTTTGGTTCTTTCTTTTCTTACTAATTACTGTCGGGGGTTATTACCTAAAAACTACAGCTCGCCATTTTCATGGGTAATTTTTTTGGAATGTTTAAGGGTTTCTAATAATGTAATATGTAAATGGGGTACATTGACTTTTTTTGGGGTTGGGTTTGGGAGTACTGTTTTTTGTATATATATTTTGTTTTTAATTATAAGTTCTTTCTTTTCCATTGTATGTTTTGTTCTGAGTGTGAATGAGTGAGTGTATATAAATTTTTTTCTATTTATTGCAGTTTTCTTTTTAATTTAGCTATAGGTATAAGACCTCGTCCACTCGCCGCCTGAGCCCGGACTTACTTACTTCTTTCTCTTTCTTTTTCTTGATTTTTTTTATGTTACGTCAATGTACGTAGCAAATGCTAATTCAAATTCATCTTTAAGTATAGGATATCCCAAGTCATCATTTTCAATGTCTGGTTCATTTTCTAATGCAATTAGTTCTTCTCCTGCATATAAATTCCCTATATATTCTTGCATCTATCCACTTTCTCTACATTTTCTATAATGACATTTCCTCCTGCGTCCCTTATATTTTTGCTATACAGTTTTATATCCTTAAAATTGATTCTAATTAGTTTGTATGCTTCATCTGTCTTTCCTACTTCCATCTTAGTTTGTACCTCTTTGCACTTTTCGTCAATCCCATTGTTCTTTAGCTTTCCTGCATTTGCGAATAATTTCCCATTTTATGGCTTTGTATCTCTGTTTTCCTGTTTCGTCTGATTTATTTTTGTATTTTCGTCTTTCTTCTATTAAATTCAGGATATCATTTGTTATCGATGGTTTCTTATTTTCTTTTTGTTCTAAAAGATAAGGCCTAGTAAATGAACCTTTGCAATGGGCTTGTTATCTGTTACCCTGCAGCTGTTAAGATATTTCAAAGTAATAAGATTGCTTTTCTTTGTCTGAAAATTCTTTGTTAGATGCGTTATCTCCTTGTTGGCAAGCTGTTACAGTTTGTATTTCGGCAGCTGTTGTCTGGGAATTCCGCACACTTGATTCTTTGGCAATATCTTTGAAAGTCAAATATCTACCCCTATACATGGTTCTTTGCTTATAAAATAGGGACCGTGCTTTGAAAGATAATATTGAATCAACATCTTCTTACCTAAAAGACATGTTGTAAGGTTGCGCTTTTACAAAGCTTTCTGTGCTAGTATGAGTTAAGTTGGTGGTTCCAGCATCCAGCCCATAGAGAAATGCAGCCGCATTTTCTCATCTATAAGATGAGACCAGCACAAAGAGAATAGCTCAAGGTACAGTTTTCTGTTTTCGTTGTTGTTTTTGATGCTGCTGTGAAGAATAGACATTTCATTTGTTGTTCATAATGTTATTGCTCATGATTATCCAGTAAATTACCAACGTCACGTTACAAAACTCACAATCACAATGCACGAGCGACTATGTAATCATTCTTCCAATTAAAAATTGGTCAATCAAAGTTTGTGTTAGAGTCTGTTTTACTGTTTCTTTTGTCTTTTTGTATAGATATTAACGTAAAGAACTTACGCATCAAAGTAGTTAACACTTGATTAATTTAAGTTAGGGTGTAAAAGTTTAATGTTACACTATTTCTTGAGGATATGCACTTCACAAATGCAGAATGTATGAATTATGTATATCTCTTTTCCTAGAATTACTGTAAAGTTTATGTTTTATTTTCTTTTGTATATATTTAAAGTGAACCGTTAAGTAAGTAGCTAGATTCTAAGATGTTATATTTGCTTACCAATTTTATATTTTTATGTTATGACGCTTTATTTACCATCACGCTGTAAAAAACGATTATGCAAATTATGGGATTCTTTGTTGTTTTACAAATGGCATTTCGAGATTGTATGTTGACAATATAGTTTTACTGAGGTTTCCAATGTGTTCTTTCTATTTCACCCACGCCATTTTACGATGTTTTGAAGCTAGCCACAATTCTACCATTTTGTTCCTGTTTTGATGCGGTATTCGGCGTAAACAATTTCTGTACTGACTTTTACTGTTTTCTTTCGTGTTTGCGCAAAATACCGTAACATGTTGTTTCATCAATTGATGATCAAGCTGTTTCTACTGTTGAGAACGATTATTCAGACTACGCACTCAAGGCTACCTTATCGCAAAATAATCGGCCTGTCGCATTCTTTTCAAGATCCTTATCAAAATCCGAACAACAACATTCTTCAGTTGAAAAGAAGCGTACGCTATCGTAGAGGCTTTGAAAAATGTAGACAATATCTAATTGGCAAAGTTTTAGACTCATAACCGATCAGAGGTCAGTTTCCTTTACGCTCGATAAAAATCACTCGGAAAAGATTAAGGACGAAAAAATTATGCGATAGACATTCGAACTCCCTAGTTATAATTACGAGATAAGTTATCGGCTAGGACAAAAAAATGTTACGGCAGATGCCTTATTGCGAACATGCTCGTCAGTTGTGAATAGCGCATCTCAGTTACGTTCGCTACATGAACATTTATGCCACCCAGGAGAAACAAGAATGTACCATTGGGTACATAGTAAAAACCTTCCTTTCACATTAGAAGAGATATGGAGAATAACGTCCACTTGTCAAGTTTGAACTTTGGTAAAGCCACGATTTCATAAAGGTACTGGTCACATAATCAAAGCTACTTAGCCTTTTGAACGACTCAATATAGATTTTAAGGGACCGCTCCCTTCCTCATCTAGAAATCGATATCTTTTAATTTTGGTTGACGAGTTTTCACGTTTTTCTTTTGCTTTTCCATGTAAAGTCTGTCATATCAAAAGCAAAGGAACTCTTTTCCTTGTTTGGCACTCCTGCATATTTACATTCAGATCGAGGCTCAAATTTTATGTCGCATGAGTTTGTCTTTTCTCTGTGGCATAGGAGCTCCTATAAGTCGGATTATGGCTTACAATCCGCAAGGGAATGGTCGAAGTGAACGTTATGTCGGTATAGTCTGGAAAGCTATCGAATTAGCTTTCAAAAATCATCGGCTTGATATTACTAGGTGGGAAGAAGTATATCAACAAGCTCTGCATTGTATTTGTTCTTTATTGTGCACCGCGACTAATATAACTCCTATTGAAAGAATGTTTAGTTTTTCAAGAAGAACCAGTAATGGAATGACTACACCTTCGTGACTAATGAACCTCGAGCCAGTTTTGATGAGGCGACCGGTCCGACATTCTAAATATGATCCTTTGTTCGACAAAATACTATTATTAGAAGGGAATCTTGAATACTCTCATGTAAAATTGCCAAATGGGAAAGAGACAACCGTTCCTAATAGACATATCTTGCACCATTTGAAATTGTTTCCAAGAAGTCATCGTTGGAGTCAGCCCCAGAAAACTCTGAAGCGTCAACATCTAATCCTTTAGGAACTGATTCTGTTCCTAATGTTCATAACCGAGCTAGAGAAGGAGCGCTAACAACGAATATTTCGGTTTTGCCAGAGAATAATTCTCTAGTTCCGGAACCTATCAAAACAAGCATACGCGAACGCCATCTGTAACACTTCACCCCTGTTCTGACCTATCTGTATCAGTCAAAGAAACAAGGACCGAGTTACCTAATACATATATAATCGAATACCAATTTTATATCACTTTTTATGGTTCAAAATTGCAATATAAGGGTCCACTTACCTATTCCAATAGTATTTACTCTACTTTCTTCAAATGCCTTGGCTACTTTACAGCGGAGAATACATGGACATGTCCCGGGTGGGTAGGCCTAGAATTCTGAAACCTATACTGGTGAGTTAACTTACCCAAAAGTTTACAAAGTATCTGTACCTTAAATGTATTTCAACAAACCTCTTTAAATTATAGATTTCAAAATTATCAAGTAATGAATTTAATAACCTTTAATGTGGTGATATAACTACATACATTTACTATATTGACATACTTGAATGCAATAAAATCAATATCCCTTATTTAACTAAAACCCCCTTAAATCGGGTAATTACATTCTACTACACATTGCAAATTTTACATTTAAACAGATTGGCTTCCAACTGAAACATAGCCAATAACTCTTAATATTCTCTATAAACTCATAACAAAAAGTAATAACCTTAATAAAGTCCAAGAATTCCAACCTTAATCTAGCAACCTAACATATGCATATAAAATCATATATATTATTTTATCAACGTTCATACTTACAACACCACGTGTATGCATGCATATACACGCCCGTTTTCTCAAAACATTTATACAAGGGTTCACTCAATACCTGTGTTGGGTATGTAATACCCACTATTGCTTCATCCTAAACAAGGCTCTAAGGTAATTTATTCTCACCAGGTTTGAAACTGTTAATACGGTTATTGGTAACTTTAGTGCTTGGAACTCTGGATATCTCGCTACTTCTATACCAACTCACGGTTTGGAGTCGAACTTCCAAAATACAAACGCCACCAACCAATCAAAATTGAGCCATAAAAGTGTGTTGAGTTATCATCTTCTATGCCGTTAACAAGCCGGCGTCTCTAACCATTAACCGCCCTACAACTTAAACCTTTCGTCGTCTAATTATACTGTCCTTTATTCATTATTAAACTCCACTAATTTCTTACTTATACTTCACTTTAATTTATGCGGTCAAATAACCACGATAGTTACGCGCCATTGCAGCATAACTGGCCCCAACTATGGGTGAATTACTTTTTTTTTTATTTCGTACATCTTTCGCCTTTGTGTATTGTCTTTTTGTCTTTGTGTGTTGAGTGTGTCTTAATTTCTTCATTCCACTATTTATATACCTTTTATCACGTGATTGTTCTGGCCAATTACAAACCTTCATATTGCACAATTATATATCATTCCTACACGTGTTTTTATTGTTGCAATTGCTAATTGAACCTGTCCTATAATTAAATTTAAGTTATTTTGCAATATTCTGAACTATTTCCTGTTAATATTTTTATAGATATCACGAAAAATAACATTTTATTACGTATTTCCGGTTTTAGAATTTTCTAGAACAAATGAGTATTTCCCTTTGGCGCCTAATTTAAAATCTTCTACATTTCACGGGATGTTAGAGTTCAGTTGATAGGTTATGTTAATTTAAAGTGTCAATTGTCACCCTAAAGTCGAACTAGGATTGGATAACTGTATTAATTCATAGTTATTGATAGGTTATATTTTAGATAGAACTATTTGTGATTGGCTGAAAATATTATTTGAAATTTAAATTAATTTAAAAAGGTTCTTGAGTGTTACTCATCCTCCATCCTATTTGGAAGAATACATTGCCTAGTGGAGGTGAATATCATAAATTGATTATTTTAACATTCCTTACTTAATCTAGATGTCCATGTTTAATACTTAGGTATGTTTGTTTACAAAAGTAGTTGTCACTAATTAATTGCTCTTTGTGTATTTAGTTCTGATTTATTGAATCACTAAGTACCTATCTCACCTATACACCTTAAAAGTTGGTAAAAATAGAATAGAATAGAATTGGAATCTATCAAATATTCACGTGAAATTGACCAGAGTTGACGTCAATCTGCACGAGCGTCTCGCGGTAGAAATAACGCGGCTGTAATGACAGTTGTAAACAGATTGAGGTTACGTAATTTTTTTGTTTACATAAAGTGAATGAGATCCATGGAAATTACCTATTAATTTTGTTTATCGTGTTATCTGTAAACGAGGAGTAAAAATGAATACTTGCAAAGATTGTGGTTTTGAGTTTACACAAAAGAAGATTTTGTATGCCCATTTAAGAAAGATTCATGATTTTGAATATAGGAAACCAGTTACTTTAACTAGTAAATTTTTGTGTGATACATGTGGCAAATCCTTTACCAGTAAAGCAACTTTACGTCGTCATTGCAGAACTGTTCATAAAAGTATTCCAATAATTCTCAACTCGTCAAGAATCAAGTGCTTTTATGAAAATTGTACAACACATCTAAAGGGATATAAAAAACTTCGACAACATTTGGCAAATGAACATCAAATTGAAACTAAACTTGATCAACTACATTTTAATTCACAATTAGGTTTGAAGATTATTATGCAAAGTGTTAATTATATACTAATTTTATTCTGTTCAACAGAGTAAAAACTGAAAAAACCAAGAACAGGAACAATCTTTGGCAATGTATATACTTCACACTTCAGCTAAATTATTGTCTGATGGCACCAAAAAGGAGTACTATTAATTGCCATCGATAATACAACTACATTCCAAAAGGCAAGGGTTTGAGAAGCTTAAAAAGCACAGGCATTAATAAAATTGGAAATGTTTGTCCCTCAAGAATGGAAGCGACGATAAAGAACGATGGGTCTGTTGCAGTAGACTTTTGGACAACTCATGTTGGACATACCAACGATATTGGTCGAGTTTTTTTAAGTAAAGAGAGTAAAGCAGAAATTGCAGGTATTTTCGAACATAAAGTTCTAGTTTGAAATTTTACAATTGATGTGTTTCAGGAAAATTAAAGGAAGGTATTACATTTCAACATATATTGGATGATGTTGGTGATTCATTCTGCTTTAAAACAAGAAATTTCACAGAGAATTTTGTTGTTAGAAACAAAAAAATATGCACAATATTGTTAGGGACTTCAATATTGAGTATGGTGTGAAACGTCACCTAAATGATGCAATTAGCGTACGGCTCTGGGTAGAGGAGATGATGAACTTAGGAAATGACTGCCCAGTGTTATATTATAAAAGCCAAGGAGTAGAAGGAAACCCAAATGACTCAAAAATAATTTTAGATGTTCAAAATCTTGCATTAGTCATAGTCACTTCTTTTCAACGTGAACAGTTGCTTAAATTTGGGAACGACAAAGTGTGCGTTAATGGTACACACGGTACAAATAGTTACGATTTTCAGCTCTACACACTAATGACAGTGGATGAATTTGGTTCAGGGTGCCCAGTGGCATTTTGTTTTCAAATCGTGCTGACGAAATGATTTTTAAGTTGTTTTTGGAAAAATTAAATCAAGAGTGGGTATTATATCAACTACTGTTTTATGTCTGATGATGCTCCAGCATTTTATAATGCAGGGTCTTATGTTATGGCCAAGGTACCTCATCAGTTGCTATGTACCTGGCATGTGGATCGTAATTAGCGCAAGAATTTGTCAAAAATCAATGGAGGGATTGAAAAGAAAGTAGTAGTATATAAATCCTTTGTGTATTATTACAGTGTGTATCTATTGATGAATTTAATGACATTTTAAATCAGGTAGTAGAAGATCTTTATGACGATGTTGATACACAATCATTTGTTGAATATTTTCATAATAATTATGCAAATTGTCCAACATCTTGGGCATATTGCTATCGATTGGGTTTAGGAATAAGCACTAACATGTATCTTGAATCGATGCACAAAGTTTTGAAGTATGTGTATTTGGAAGGTCGGAAAGTAAAACGTTTGGACAAAAGCATTAATGCAGTAATGAAAATGGCTCGAGATAGCTTGTTTAAACGTATAATTAAACTTGCAAAGAATACTTCCAATGACAAAATTAATAGAATTAAACAAAGTCATAAAGCAAGTCTAACAATTACATCAGATTTTATTAGATGTCTTGAAAATGATAAGGAATTTTTAGTTACGTCGTCCACTTGTGCTTTTCAACAGTATCAAGTTACTAGAGTAGATGAGGCCTGTGAAGGTTCATGCCTAAGTTGTACAAAGTACAGCATATGTGTTCATACATTTCAATGCACCTGTATTGACAACATGATAAAGCTTAACATTTGCAAACACGTACATGCTTGTGCGATACAGTTTACAAATCGAATCTTGACACCTTTGCATATTAGTAACGTTAATGAACTTTTCAACAGTAATATTTTACATGAAGCAAAATCTTCAAAAAAGGATATTAAAAAAAAAGAGCCGAGCTAATAATAGGCCTATGCGAGAATGCTTCGTTAACTGACGACGTACATCTGGCTATAATGAGGCAATTTGATAAAATCATTGACACATTAAATAAAGCAAAATCTATTGATCTAAAACTACAGGAGATTAATATTAATAAAAAAGTTGAACTTCAGGTGCGGCTTTTTTCAACAAAGAAGAAATCAACAAGGAATAATGATCTTAAAAAGCCTACCCTAACAGATGAAATTTTTATTAGGGATGGTTTGGTTAATAACTCAAACCTTAATGTTAATGTTCATACAAGATCTGATCATACATCACCTGATTTTATTTTAAGACAGTGTATTATCTCAGTAGAAAGTAGGTTTAATTAACACTAAAGCTTATAAGGTTAGATTTTGTTCTGCTTTCTCTTGTTTGGGAATAAAATCCGATGGGGAAACCACTCGCAGAAATACATGTACAAATTACTGGAAATTATTACAATCCCAGCGATTTTGATGGAAAACCTACAAGTACTCAACTAATCCAATTTAATCCTCAGTTTTCACTTTGTTTTATCAGTGTTACAAGCACTGGTAAGTTATTGTAATTTCGTCAAATCTGTCGGATTGAGTGTTCTTATATTAACAGTTCAGTATTTTAGTTTTACTTTTAGTCGGAGTACCAAAATAATCTTAATTTTCTACCTTGTTTTTTTACATATTTTAGTCGACTGACAGTGCAAACAAAATTCTCGACAAAATAAAATTAGTTTTTTCTTAATTAATTTAGGTATTTATTGAGAATGTATATGGGTACATAACGTGTTTACTTTTTAAAAAATAAAAATACAATTATTGAAACCTCAAGCCTCTATTACTATTATTAAACACATTTCACTCAAGTAATTAATAATTTACAAATCAAATTAAAGAAATCCCAGCAAAGTACCTTTAAACTGCATATTGACACAAGTACGAAAGATATCTAGAATAGCAACAAGTTAGTACAAAATACCAAGTTGTTTACATACAAGAGCTAACATATATAGATAACATTCGTGTAAAGTTAATTTCCTTCATTGCACTAAATTTAACTTCTTTTTTATCCAAAGTTGGTTGCTTATAGAAACTGGTCTCTTATATTCAAATCGTGAAATTTTCTTAAGTAGCCACACAAAGTTTTATTTTACGTAAATTCAGAACCACAATCTAGGCAAATATTCATTTTTTACTTCTATATAAATAAGGAGATAAACAATCAATTTAACATTAACAGACCTCATCCAATTTATGTAAACAAAAAAATTACGTAACCTCAATCTGTTTACAACTGTCATTATAGCCGCGTTATTTCTACCGCGAGACGCTCGTCAATCTGCTGCTTGGGAAAGCGTTTTAGCCTGAACACTGCTTGCGAGTCTTCTTTCTTCAATAATAGATAATGAACGCGGAAATGAGTCACTTACAGTTAGCGGTATAAACAATACATGAAAACCAGCTGCACAAACTATACGCATTTTGAGCATTGCTTGCAAATCAAACGTGACTGAATAAAAATAAAGGTTACGATGTAATTTAGAACTATATCTACACACTACTATGTAGCATTTCTAAGATAAGAATAATCTCCAAACTGTACTGAATACAACATAAACATGTTTTATGATAACTAATAACAACAGAAAATTTTCAAACTACAGATAAAATATATTATTAACACAATTCAATAGAACCATCTTTGCGACCAAATATAGCTGACACTAAAATTCTAATTTAAAAATCCTGTTTTTGCTGCAAATTCAGTTATTGGAGCATCGATATTCGTGTTCTTGGCAGTGTAATGTTCTATTGCTAAGAGGGATAAATTATTTATTCTATCTTGTGAAGTAGGTTCCAAAGATATTTTTAATCATTTTTAATTTTGGGAAAGATCTCGTGGCTCTAGCAGTGCTAACGGGTAAAGTTAAATACAACATTCATGCTGTAAAATACCGTTAACAATTTTTAATTTGAATTTCGTGTCGTTTGGGTTTCCTTGCACTTGCTTCCCGCAATGTGGGGGCTCGCGGGGTGTAGTTAACCACCGACTAGAGGATATATAAAATGGATACTTACAGAAATAAAACTGCAGACAATGTATTTGTGGTTGTCCTGGGATTCTTCTGTTTAGGAACTTTAGCTTCGAATTCCATTATTTATATAAATACTTACTGTACAACAATTATAATGATAAAACCATATCAGTTTAGCCGCATGTCTAACACTAACAAACATCACTACATACTGAGTTAGTTACAACATTTTTCTAGTTTATGAATATGTAATTATAAATTACAACTAAGTTGTGTTATCATACGTGAATGACGATTCACTACGAAATGTTAAAGAGATAATAAGAGAATTATATACTACAATACATCGTTCTATAGCGTTAATAAACGCAGACATTTACCTACTTTATACGGTATGTTTATTCAACCTCTTATGAACCGAAGAACACTCAAGCTTATATAAATGTAACCTTGTGTTTAAGTACGCAACATTCAAGCAATTATGTTAATGAACCACTATTTATATTGACGAAACTTAAAGTCTTCCTATCTCACGCAAAACAAACGCCACAAGAAAAATCAAAATGTTATCTACAAGGAGAGCTCAAGGTTCCATTTCCGTCGGTCTATATCTCATGTATTTGTGGTCCCAACATTGAAATTTGAATCAAATCAAATTTTAGTGGAATGCCCTTAGAGAAAAAAACATCAATTATTTCGGAATAATTACCGCAGAATGAATTTTGGATTATCTTCTGATTTATAAGCGAAACAAAAAATATATATTGAAAATCTGCAGTTTTAAAGATTTTTGAAAATATTTTTTATACGTAAGAAATTCGGTATCTTGAGAAATTGTCCTAATTAAGCGCTTAAAACGCCTATCTTTTGATTTGCTGAAAACGAATTCGATATTATTTTTCCATAAATTAAAAATAAACAAAATAGTGGACAAAATGTTATAATCGTGAGTAGGGGAAGATGGGGAAATGATGCCACACCGGATAATACAGCCACCCTGTCCATCTCTTTCCAGCATAACTTTAGTAGTCCCTGATACGTGTGAGAGTGGCAGGAGTTATATCTTGTTAATTGCACGAGCGCATTATAACCTATTGTATGCGTATTTTACTGTTTGCGTAGTAAACGATTAAATCTATGAAAAACATCTACTTTCCGAGTTGTGCCAAAAGGTGAGTAAATAACTAGTATTTTAGACCATTCAAATAACTGCTTGTCTTAAAATCTTCAGGACATACGAAAATAACATCATACGACCTGACCGATCTTTTTAATAGAACATATTCAAAAGTTTATTCCTCAGATAAGGGTTCAAAAGGGTTTGCTGCGTGTGGTATTAGACCATTGGATACCAATAAATTCTTCAGGGAGGATTTTGCTCCAGCACATTAGATGCCTGTAATTATTCAAGAGGAAGAGCAAGAGAATGGCATTTCATCCCCAAGCACAAGAACTGTTCTTGGGGAGCAAAATATTCCGCAGACAATTAAACGAGCCATAGGTGTTGATGACACTGTACAGAATATTGATCTCCCATTAGAAAATATTTAACCGCCTACAAGTTCTTGTGTTCGAATACAGAAAATTGCTCATATTCCACAAGTCTGCCATATGCTTTCCACCAGTAACAGAAAACAACATCCAATTATCTTAACATCTACTACGGTAAAGATACAACTAGAAAAAAAAGAAGAAAAGAAAAAGCAATGTTGTTGAAAACAGTTAATATAAAAGTTAAACAAGGTAAAAACCTACAAAAGAAAGTTTTGAAGTCAAAGAAAGTGTTGGGGAAAAAGACTCACTAAAGGAAAATAACTGTTAGTAGTTCAGAAGAAGAAGGCGAAGCAGAATTAGAAAATCTCTTAGACGATGACGAGCTTGACGGTATGAATTCTAAACATGACGAAAACCAAAGTATGTTTTGCTCAGAATTTGAGATTGATAATAAATTGTGGATTAAAATAATTTAAAAACACCCGCATTGAAAGCTTAGTAACGCTAACTTTTACCGTATATAACCTCAAATTTACACGGAGTTAAATTTCCCGGGGCGACAAATGCTTTTTATATTATAACTAGCCAATAAGGGTATAACGATAGAGGAAAGAAACGAAAGGAAAGGAATCACTTTGTCGATATGTCGGAGCACTACAACGTCTATATTCGAGGAAGGTCGGTAGTCAAGTCCTTTGTTTCGACACATTCGCTCTCACAAAACGTCTCTCCGCTCTAAGAGAGGTTAAAGTTCTTGAGATACTTTGTTGGGTACAATTGCGTGTATGGCATGAGAAATGCACTTTTTGCATTTTCTCAGACCACAAAGATAAGTTAATAACTGGACTCTCGTGAGAACCAAATCTTTGTGTGGTTTTCACATGACGCTTGCACTAAAATATTACAATACTGGGAATGTCTCTGCGCGGTGTTTAAAAAATCCCCTATGTAATACAATATAAGGTAAAGCTTTTCAAAAAAAGCGCAACAATCGCTTTAAGGCATAAAAAAATAAATAAAAAGAAAAGGTCTCCTTGTTTGAGAGCTCATGCATTCACGGAAAACTTAAATTAAATTTGCGGTGCCGCCTAGTTTTTTAAACTGTAGCAAAGATTTCGTTACCAGGAAACGGAAATGAGCAATAACCCGATTTTAAGGCTTCTCAACTCAGCGCGCACAGATCTTGTTTGCTGCCGCACCCACCACATAAATTTAGCCGGGAGCATGAGACCCACATACTTATTACTAACGCTTAACTTCACTATAAATTTAAATATAAATGTTATTTTCACATTCACGTATGAATGGAAACAAATTTGCATTCGTATCTTGAAAGACATTCTCTAAAGCTAAACAAATTTTTGCTGGCTTTTACAGGATAAGGCAAAGTATGATGCGGCAGCGAAAACATTAAGTTAACAAATTAGCCAGTGCTACTGCATTAACGATACATTTCTTAACCCTACCCTATCAATACAGCGCTAAGGTGCAAAATCACTTTTCAATCTCACAATAATAAATCCTATCTTTGGTCATAAATGCCAAGTGTTCGGAAAAGTTAGATAAATAGGAATTTGTTTAATTGGGATCATCAAATCTTTATAGACCTCTCACATGTTAATCAGTTAGTTCAATGGAAATAGGAAAAAAAACTTATTTGCATAACAGGTTAATCCTCTGGTACGTGTACGGGATTGGATGTTCAGCATGACGTAGAGTGGGAACCAAAATTACTGTTAGTGCTGTCAGCGGGATAAGAGGTCCACATCCCATAAACGACAGAATCCAGCTACAAACCAACCACAACCGAGCTAAAAGTAGAAATGGTGTCAGCAGCTGGCAGCTCCAATCGAGCATACATACCAATCGCACACTAATAGGCAGGATATGCAAAATGTGTAAAGAGTACTCGTTTAAATCTTCAGTAATATTACGAAGGACATAGTATTTTTAATAAGAAAGCACAAAGTTATTCGAAGAATGATTGTCAAAATATGCATTTTTAACCTTTTTAAACAAAAAAATGGCGAGTTTTTGCTTATATCAAAGCAAATACGAGTTTTCAGTATATGGAGTAATATGGGTTGCATAGTTACAATGTATTACGAATTTAGAATATGCGAAAACAGTGCTAGGTAATTAGAATTGAGCGGATTTTGCAAGAGACAGGAACTGAACGTAACCTGAATACCGCTAGTTTAATTGTGGGTCAGGTAAAGCGACTGTGTAATTTCTGAAAGATAGAAATATGCTCAAACTTATTTCTATTCTATATGAAATTTCCGTGGTTATTCTTCAGAAAACAATTTTATAAGTACATTGGTTGAATGAGTTCACTATATTGCTAGTGCTAGTTTGTGTTATTTCTTCTATGATAAATAATATAAATCAAATAGGGCAGTTACCCAATCCTCATGATAAAAAAAGTGCTTTCTGTTCTTGGGTGATTGGTAGGTAATTGAAGGGTGATATTCCTTTAGTAGAAATGTTATTATTTTCAGCCCGGTTTGGAACCAATATTCTTCGGATTTTAACGCACATTTTGAGACGTATTTTATTCTCACGTTGTTAGGTTCTTTGAATTAATGTTTACTTGGTTGTTATTTTAAAAATTTCACATTGTCGTAACCACACATTTTCTTGGGCTGCCGTTGTATGCAGTTGAAGTTATGATGAGATGAGGACCTTGCAGTTACCTTACATCCTCAAAAGCCTACGTGAACACCATTAAATGTCAACAGGTTTGATTGTATTATTTACTCACGATACGCAGATTTGCTGGTAGTAAGTAAATACTTAAAGATGATGAGCACATATTGTTGCAACTTAATACTGTCATTATTAGAATAAGGATTTGGTATGATGTTTTTATACTGACGGATAACTGTGTTAATTGGTTACACAATTGTATATAGACTCGATAATTATCCATCAGTTGTGTTAGTGATTAATTAATAGTGTTAATTGGTTTATTGCGCCTAAACGCACTATTGTGAATATTTATTTTGTGAACTAGGTTTAGTGGCTGTTAATGATGCGGTCTCGTCATCATTATCGTCAGCGTACATCTAGCAAGTAATTAGGCAAGATTCATTTTTATAGTTATTTAGGCGAGTAGATATACTATGGAGAAACTAAGACAGCCCTTTTTAAAGGATCATAAATATCTTGTAAAGGGCATGTGTATTATTGAAAAGAGAAGTATGTATGTGTGAAGGTTATGTATGTGTAGTGTGTGTGTGTGTGTGTGTGTTTGTATTTGTTAGGTTTGAGGATAACTATGGAGAACTTGCGACAACCCTTTTTAAAAAGGTGTAAATATCTTGTGAAGGGCATGTGTATTATTGAAAAGAAAAGTATGCGTGTTAAGGGTATGTATGTGCAGGTGTGTGTGTGTGTGTATTGGTGTAGGCATGTATGGGGGGGTGATGTTAATGGAGAAGTTGCGACGCCCTTATGATAAAAGTGTAAATATCGATCGGGTGTTTGTTTTATTTTTGAAAAGAAAGGTATGTATTATTATGTATACGTGTAGGCGTGTGTTTTTTTTGTGCGTGGTGAGCGTGTGTGTCATTGTTTTAGTCTAAGATGAAATATTGTAAGGGCCGCGCAAGTTGTGCGAATGTGTTTTTGTTTTAAGAATGGTTTTTTTGGTATCGTAGTCGTCGCGGTCGTCGGGGTGTGAGATTAGTTTATGAAAAAAAAATATATAAAGGTGTATGCGTTGTATATCGAAATCGAATTGTTCGGGTATAAATGGTTTTATGACGTGTGCGTGTATTTTTTGCCTCCGAAAAAAATGAAAAAGTGTCCTATTTAATTCGTATACATTGTAGGAATAAATGCATAGAGAGACGATGACGAAAGTCTGTCTGGCCCGCCGGACGTATTGGGGTAATAAGAATTGTTTATTTATTTGTTTATTATTTATTTATTTATTTAGGTTCAATATAAAGGTCAAGTATGTGTAGGCGGCGACTTCTTTGTATGTGAGTTTGTAATAATTTAAATAACGCAGAGATTCCAGATTATCGGCAAAAAAATACGGGGTCACGATTATCTTAAAAGAGGTCGGATACGTGCACGACGTTCAAGTAATCTTTTAATAATTTGAAAATGTAGCGCTCGATATGTCGTAGGCAATTATGATGAAGTAGAAGAAAAAGAAGAAAGCTGGGAATAACCGCAAGGTTTTTATTACAGGTGTCAATAAAAAAAAATAGCGTGCTGCGTTTGTATCTGAAAAAAAAAATTTCTCCTCTACTACGAATAATAGTTTCGTCGTCTTGGTAAAAAGAATATCCAAAATATTTTTCTATTTATTATTGTGTAATTATTCGAACGGTAAACATCGTGTGTCGGAAGTGTAAAAAATGTCTCAAGCTTCGGACGAATTAAAAATTCCAGACGCGTCTACCTCAACGCGTGTAATTAAAACAATTGAAAAGTGCTTGCAACGTAGGTCGAAAACGTCACTATGAATCGATGCTGCTAAATCTGAAATGTAATCAGATTTTTTCTAATGCAAAAAGCAAGCGTGATAGGGCGATCAGAGGGGCAGGTATTAGTAAAAAGAATGGATCCGGCGATAATACTAGTGCGAAGGACAACGAGGGTTATGCGAACGACGTCGAAGTCGACGATCCTGCTGAAAATTTCGATAGATTAACATCAAAAAAGAATGTCAAAAGACGTAGAACGTCGAACAATATCGTGTGGGTCGATTTGAAATCGGCTTTCGCCAGCAGGATACGTTCGAGTGCTGTGGTCGATTTATATCACATAGATCCCATGCAATTTTTAGAAGATGCATTCGCTCTAATAGAGCGACGTTTGAGAAAATGTTTGAGAAAATTTGGCTCTCTTAAAATTAATTTCGTGTTTAACGGTGAATACGTAAAGCCCAACGGATCAACATCATCATCTTCAGAAGCCGTGGATACATCGTTATCGTCATCATCGTCATCGCTCAGACATTTTAGTACTAAAAATTATAAAATTTAAAAAATTGAAGACTTTCAAACTCAACTTAAACCCGAAGCCATTCAGGAATTGAACAATAAACTGGGCGAATATACCGAAATGCAAAGCGGGTTAGCTCTTTCGAGAATATTAAATTTAGGCGTCAATATAAATCATGCAGGAACATATAGTAGGCATTCTTAAGGAAGGGGGGTAAGAAAATTGTCTACGAGATGATATGTTTATTTTTAATCATATACGTTTGTAATATAGAAGAATGTTGACGGTCGAGGATCTTACGAAATTACCGCTCGAGTATATCGAGAGGCATGCAAGTAAAGACGTCGCCAGAAATTTCGATAAATTACCGGAGTATTTGCAAAAACAATTATGGATGCATCGCTATTGTTTAGCGCATGGCTTACAATCGTCGTCGCATGCAGATCAGATAGATGGACCTCCTCTGCAAATAAAATCGTGTCCTGAATGCGCATGTTCTACCCCATATGTACGCGCGCACACATCGCAGCCCTGCAATAAAAACCTATGAATGCAATTAAAAATGCTCATTGTTCGAAATGACTCCTAAAGGACCGCCCGCAGCCGTCGCTGCATATCTCGCCTACTCTTTAATATGTAATAATTACCTATACATATTTAAACCGAGCGTGCCCTCCTGGCAAAGAAATCCGGTCCACGTAGATCCTCTGAATGCATTCGTATGTTTCGAGGTTGTTGAAAATAAAGACGTTTTGGCATTGTCGAAGTCTGAGTCGTCACAACAAATAAGATGCTCTCGCTCTAAAGATTGGAAACGTATGGAATTAATTACCAAGCAGGTGCAACAGCAATGGCAACAGCAACAGAACCATTCGGAAGAGGTTCCCTTATCGCAATCATCAGAGACGTCGTCATCGTTGTCGTCGTCGTCGTCCGCGGTATTGAAAGACCTTTTAATTTATAAAAGTTATCTAGGAGGAGGAGGACGCCTTCAACGACGAGAAATAGAAAACGTAGATGGATCCGGCGACGGCGAGGTCGGCAACGACGACGACGACAACGGCGCCGAATGGTTGAACAATGGATGTGCGGGCGATTGTGTCGGAGACGCAGTTGGCATTGATCCTTTTCTGATGTTTAAAATAAGATTTAAATATAATAGCAGTTTTACGGAGACCGAATGGTACGTCATGCCATGGAATCATAAACGAATCGCCTTCGAAAGAGAAAGAGAGAGCGAGAAAAAAAAAGATCGAGAATTTGATAGTTCAGATGGTGTATGGACGTATTTAGAACACATCGTACTTATGCAATTAATAGGAGCGTGGGCATACTACATCTATTACAAATATAAAAATAAACTATGCGCGCATGAGCAACATCGTTTGCGCTCGAACGAAAACCTACGCATGCAAAATAATTTTCAGTTCTAACCGGGAGGTATCTTCGTTCAGGGTGTGTGTCTGTGCGCGTGAAATTTTGCATTTAATTAAATAGCAATTATGGTGAAGTATATTCAAGACGAAAATAATTATACAAACGATAGTGGTTACGACAGTCAAGTATTTTTAAATAACGATGATTATGACGTAATTTCGTCATCATCATCATCTACGTGTGCAGTATCTGGATCGCCGCCGCCGCAAGTTTTCTCAGGTATTCATGTCTACAATAACGATCAGGTGATGGATCCCCTGATATGTAGCACCGAATACCGATTGAATTCCTCCAAGGAGAATGCGCAATGGTGCGCTCACGGCCATACGATCGAAGTGGGCTTAACCAAACGAAAGAGCAATATGGATTTTAGCCCTGTTATCAGACTTATATGCCCCAACAGATTTTGTAAAGAAGGCGAATTGCAAATGGACGAAAACGAGTGGAAAGATTTGTCGTCTTTGAATATCGAACATAAATTTAGAAAATTTTTTTCCAACCGCTCGGATACTGCCAAGGTTGCATCTGCAGGCGCTACCGCCGCCTCCGTAGTCGCAGACGTATGGCACTGGAGGCGTGAAATGCATCAGACGATCGACGGATACTTGGAAGTGGAATTTAAAGACGAATACGAGTCTATTCATAGAGTCGAGGTGCAAAACTGCTGCGGCTCTCGCCGCATTAGAATCAACAACAACAGGCTCCTGATACAATGTTGCGCGAATTTCTCTCTCCCGCGAAGAATTTGCAAAAGTGTTTACTCTAGCGCCGCTTATAATGCTCAAATTAGAAATATTGAAATGACAAGATTTTCAAGAGTTCTACGATAGAAATATAGAGTGCGTCGCCACTTGCCTTCCCGAAGAGTTCGGAGCTTACGCGTATAACAGGTGCAAGAGCAGTAGCGGCGACGGCGACGACGATGGAGGTGAAGGCGTCCCCCTCCTCGAGGATGCTGGACTTTATTCGAACGTGCAGGATCAAATCTTATGTCGAGTCGAGATGATAAGCGAATGCGTATTTGGAAATCCATCCCTAAGTACCCTAAACGTTCTTTACGACATCAACAGACTCGGCTTATTAGAAATCACGCGCCATTTCCCTCACGAAATTGTCGATGACGTATTATGTTTATATCAAAAGAATTTAAATGTCGAAATGAAACCTTTGTATTTTAAAGATAGTGTATGATCCTTTTTGTAAATAAAATTTATTCTGTATGCAGTTATTTTTATATATATTTAAATTGTTACGTTATTGCAGGAGAGATGTTAGTCAATGTTGGTACACGGGGGTGAAGGGTTGTTCAACAACCTCTTAAATAAATTGCCCTTCGAACTGCACCTTCCTGGTCATAACTTCTGCGGTCCCGGAACCAGGCTGCAAGAGCGTTTAAACCGCGGAGACAAAGGTATTAATCCTCTAGACGAAGCGTGCAAGCTGCACGACATCGCGTATTCGCATCACAAAGACGTGGAGCGCAGGCACGAGGCCGACAAGGTCTTGCAAGAAGCGGCTTGGCGGCGAGTCAAGGCCAAAGATTCTAAGTGGTTCGAGAAGCTCGCAGCGTTGGGCGTAACAGCTGCAATGAAAGCGAAACGCAAACTAGGAATGGGAATAGACAAGAAAATGGTTATGAAACTGGATCGTCGACAGCGAGGACGACGACGACGACAAAAACGACGACGTCGAGTACGTTGATGCTCGGGTAAATTCAAAGACAATAACGGCAACGTCGGCAGAAAATGCTCCTTCAGAGGCGGTCTTATAAGTAAAATATCTAAAGAAATCAGAAAACAAAGCATCAAGAGTAAAGGACACGGAGATGCTTCGCATAATCGTCTCATTTCGAGCGCGATGAATGCCGCAAAAATTATAGTCAACAGGATGGAAGGTCGTTCGAAAATTAAAGTACCGCGCATAATACCGGTGCCCAAGCGAGGGGGCTTATTGCCCTTGATTCCGATATTTGCGGGTCTTTCGGCGCTCGGAGCACTGGCCGGCCGAGCGTCGAGCGTTGCAAACGCCATCATTTCGGCCAAAAATGCAAAGAGGTATTTCGACGAGAACGCACGTCACAACAGAGCCATGGAAGAGAAAAATGTCGGCAGCGGATTGTATTTAAAGTCTCACAAGAAAGGTAGCGCCTTGTACTTGAAACCTTATCCGGAGGATTCAAAAAACGGATGACTTCGACGGTGTCGAGAAATGCTAAGCTCGCCACCACCACCACCACCCTTACACATCCATGCGCGCATTGACCGATCTCGATCTGCACAAATATGCTAAAGGTGTTCCGTATTTTAGAGGCGTGTACATGCGAGACGAGTTGCCGCTAAAAAGACGCGACGGAAGCTTAGCACCGCCGTGGCGAAACGAAAGTGGCATTATAAATTTAGACGATGGATCCGGTCCGGGCACGCATTGGGTCGGTTATAAAAAAAGGGCCAATACGGTGATATACTTCGATAGTTTCGGAGACCTGAGGCCTCCCGAGGAAGTCTTAAGATATTTTCACGGTAGCGATATATATTATAACGTGGAAAGGGAGCAAGACTTTAACACGATCGTATGTGGTCATTTAGTGTTGAAATTTTTACATAAAAGAACCATAATGCCCTCGGAGCGCTACAGTCATGTCTAGGACATTCACGATCTTCGGGTATGGAAATACCATCAGCAGCGGTACGCTATACCCACCTGTGAGACTGAACGATGGCGGCACGTACACCTGCGGCTTGGTGGGTCTTTACACGTGCAACACCGTCCGAAATATTTACGAGGGAAATAATAAGTTCTATTACGATAAAGATAAAGAAATCACTATCGACGAGGGATGCTACGAAATACACGAGCTAAACACGTTCCTGAGAAAAAAGATATTGGAGGCGGCTAAAGTCAACAAAGAAATTAATTCGTCCGTAACTTTGGACGACGACGGATTGGTTGACGGCTTGTTTTCTTTAAGAGCTAATAATAATACTCTAAAGTGCGAAATAAAATCGAAATACTCCGTAGACTTCACGAAACGCGGCAACATCGGTCGAATGCTGGGATTTTATGATCGAATTTTAGAGGAAGGTCGTTCGCATACGTCCGATCGCGATGTGGAAATAATTTTGGTATCTAATATTTTCGTAGATACTAACATTACGACGGGAGCGTACCGCAATAACCAACTTTGTCATAGCATTTACGAATTTGGCCTAACCGTGCCCCCAGGCTATAGCATAGAACAACAACCCAGCAATATAATTCGTTTCCCTCTGTGCGTGGACGAATTCGATAACATTACGTTGAGACTGGTGGATCATACGGGTGAAGCGGTTAATTTTTCGAAGGATACGTACCTTTACGTTCGCCTAGAGCTAAGACGCGAATAATAAAATTATTATTAAGTTAAAAATGGGCGTCGTTTATGATGACGAGCGTCAGCAGCAGCAGCAGCAGCAGACGTTAGCCGCAGTCGTCAATATACCTAAGAAAAAATCCGTGCGTTGGGCATTGCTATCGTCGTTGCTGCCGAAGTCTTCTTCTTCTTCCTCAAAAACAAACCTATATAAAACGCAAAAAACGTTCTCGAAATCTGCAGTCGCACGCAAATCATCGTTAGGCCATAACGAAATAAAAAGCGGAAGAGGTGTGAAAAAGCGACATCATATTAAAAAGAAGAAGAAACCCGTTCTTAGTCGCGCAGACGCAAGTTTCTTAAAAGCGCTCGGCTACAAGCTTTTGAATACGAGAAAGAAAAAAAAATACTAGAAATGGCTAAACGTGGCGGTAAAATACGTGGTGATTTTAGTAGTAGCACGAAAATGGTCGCAGATCACATCTCGTCGGTGGTTAGTTCTCCTTTGAAGAAATTACGTTTCGACGAGGTGGCCAAATTAGACGTATTCAAAAGGCCTCGCTACGAAGAGACAATTTCGAAGGAAGATTATTATTCGTATTTAGACGCGAAACACAGACCACAGCGATAGAGTGATTATAGAAATCCAAAATTCCGATGCTATAACCGCAACCTACGACAGTTACATTAATATTAAGGGAACGTTTTCGGTGAAAACCGAAGGTAAACCGTATACGATAACGAACAACGCAATATTATTCTTGTTCGATGAAATACAGTACAAAATGGGGAGCACGCATGTGGTTGACGTTTGTAAGCAGCCTGGTATAACGTGCACGATGAAGGGTCTCGCCTCGTATCACAAAAAGTTCAACGGTTTGAGCAATAGCACCTGGGACCCTCGAGGAGATACAAACGCCGACATTTTTAAGAACGGACGCTTCTCGTGCAATGTGCCTCTAAAGCATATTTTTGGATTTTGCGAGGATTATAAACGAGCCGTCGTAAACATGCCTCAAGAGCTTGTTTTAATTAGATCCAAGAGCGACGTCAATTGTTACAAGAGCGACGAAAACGAGCTAACATTTAAAATTACTAAAATATCGTCTCGAAATCGAATCCAGCAACATTTTCGATCAAACCACTAAAGCATACTGCTTAATTTTGCACGACTCTATATTCGAATACGATCCGTTTACGGAAATCGTTACGCGTCATATTAGCGAATAATAGACATGAACGTTATTAAACAGAAACAATCTCTGCCGGTTGCAAATATGAATCTAACGGTCGAACAGGATGATCCTTATTCCTATTTTGGAACGCGCAAAAAGCACGGAGATCTCTTACCGGCCAGCATAAGATGCATCGTATGCGGACCTTCTGCGTGCGGTAAAACAAATGTGATTTTGAGTTTGTTACTGGCACCCAACGGATTGGAATTTGAAAACGTTTACATTTACTCCAAGTCGCTATTTCAGCCCAAATACGATTTTTTGAGTCAAGTTTTGAGACCGATCAAGGGACTAGGCTATTACGAATTTAGCGAAAATTCCGAAATAATTTCATCGCAAGATGCTAAGAGTAATTCGATTTTCATTTTCGAC
Source organism: Platerodrilus igneus (assembly GCA_036346225.1). NCBI lineage: Eukaryota > Metazoa > Arthropoda > Insecta > Coleoptera > Lycidae > Platerodrilus > Platerodrilus igneus. The sequence goes on along the minus strand of JARFIW010001118.1, from coordinate 587,655 downwards.
GACATTCAATGTCACGAGCAAAACGCGATTCGTCAATATTTTTCAATGAGCCGTCATAAGAATATAGACGCGTTCTACCTCAGCCAATCGTATGCGAGAATACCGAAGCATCTTATTCGCGACAATACAAATTTAATTATAGTTTTTTCGCAAGACGAAATGAACTTAAGACATATCTATTCGGAGCACATTAATGCCGACATGAGCTTCGAAGATTTCAAAAAGATGTGCCGTCTAGCGTGGGGAAAAAAAGACGGCGATGGCAATAAAGCCGGATACGGATTCTTAGTGGTAGACAAAGAAAAAGCCATAAACGAGGGCCGCTACTGTAAAGGATTTGATCATTACATATGTATTTAAAATCACGACGTTCGAGCGAACTTTCATCAACGCAATGTCTGCGGCTGCGATGAGACGAGGACGACGACGACGACGTCTCTCTACGAATTTAAATCGAGCCGTAGTGCAGGCCACTAAAACAATAAGAAAAAAGTTTTTAGATTTTAAACGAGATCAAAATCGAGCTCAAATAAAATACGGAATGAAGCATGCTCAATTACTAGAACCGTTAAAATCGCTATCAAAATTCTCTGCAAGTAAAAATCCTAATTATATTCGACGTCAGTATGCGGAGCACGAATCTGATAATGTCGACGACGGTTCAGATGTCTTACTTAAAAAGTATGCCGACATCCTGTCCAAAAGCGAGGATCCCAATATAGACGATACCGGAATCGGCATTCAATACGACGACCTTTCGAATAAATGGTCTATGGGCAATTCAGAGTTAGCTATTGCAGACGACGGATCTACGATTAATATTAGAAATAAAAAATATCCTATTACGGAGGGCTTACTTCGATTGTTAACTTATAAGAAAATCCCTTCGAATAAGAAAACGCCTGCTGGCAATCCTTCCGAGCTAGATGCAAAAAATTTACATCTATATTTTGAAGTAAACCAATGCATATAATAAACTGTTTCGCAAGGATCTGACTAAAACGCCCAAATATAAAAATTATATCGTTCCGAATTTAACACCGTCGCCCGTGGCGACTACAATATCTACGCCTCCGCCCTCGCCGCAGCATGCTTCGTCGTCGTCACCGTCGTCGTTGTCGTCAAGAGAGATGAATACAGCATCGGCGACTCCTACGATTCCCATGCAATTACGATCCAAAATAACGAAGAAAAAGAAAGGTCTCGGTATGGATAATTTATCGAAAAAAACAGCCATCGAGTAATATAAGCAGAATTTGGCGATACAAAAAATTCGATAATTCTAATCATAAGATAGAATACGTTCATTGGGACTCGCCGGCCGAGCTGGTGAGCCGGCTTCGTTTGTTGATGGCTGAACGTTCGGCGGGCAACAATAGCTCTCAGAATCAAAACGAATTTCTTTCTATTATATCCGAATTAAAGGAGGCGAAATTAATCGCCTAATAAAATATACACGTCCTATAGAATAGTCTCAGAAATAAAATGGTCGTCGATAAATTTGGAGGAGCGTATGTTGCCAGAGACTCTGGAGGCGGAGGGTATTGTAATACCGCTGTAATAGCGCGGTCCTCCTGGTGTAGGCTTTAAACTAACTCCGGAAGGCGATTTCAACATAGAAAATAGAAAACTTTGCAACGTAGGCAATCCCGTGACCGGAACGGATGCGGTAAATAAACGAAGCGCCTTGGTATTGGACGAGGACGAGAAACTAGTTAACTTGAAGGATTTTAGAATAGTGAATTTGGCCGATCCTAAAAATCAAACGACGGCGTAAACTTAAAATTTTGCAGCGAAGAACTCAATCTGCGTATAGGCAAAGCATTGGAAATATGTTTGACCGCTTCATCTTCGGGAAAAACGCATGCTAATAAGAAACTTAAATTTGACGCCAAGTCGCGATCCATTGTAAATTTGCACGACCCCGCAGAGCTCGGCGATGCCGTTAACAAGAGATACGTGGACTCGACGTTGGCAGAAAAAGCGCAAACTTTTATGAAGAACTTCGACTCTCGAGGCTTGAGAATTGTCAACATAGGCGAGGCCGAAGATAAGCACGATGCCGTTTCTAAGTTCTATGTGGATGCGAAAATACAAAATCTTATCGAAGGTGTCGCCATTCACCGTGATAACGTGATAATTCGAGATGTATTGCAATCGGTCGTTCAAGTTTTAAACACGAACTTCCTGATTTTCAACCATTTGAAATTAGACGAGGTCAAGACGTCTGCTGGAGACGATTTACAATTTCACAAAATTAATGCTGACGTTATAAGACACCTGCACGTGTTATTGGAGCAAGATAAAGCCTCGTCGTCTAACTCTCATCCTCATGTCAAACCTTAATAATGTCTAAGAAATATAACGCTAAGGAAATACTAGTGGATGAACTGCACAGAGGGGTTAGAATAAATTTTACACGTCGAAGAACGATCATCAAATCTTATCACGACTTATTCCAAGCCGATATTGCTGAATTTATTCCATATTCGAAATATAATAAAGGGCATAAGTATATTCTACTCGTGATCGATTGCTATTCTAATGCTCACCGTTGTAACATTAAATTTTAATATTTCTTCAGGCGTTAGCCATTTGAAATCCCCGTAAGACAAATAGCAAGATTCGGCATGACCATAGAGATTATTAATATCTCCGTAAAATAAAAATTTATTCGGCTTGGATGGATCATGCGTTTTGGGATAATATTTATTATTGCATTCTACATATCGTTTTACGACTTGAGTAAGGCCCCCTGAATGCCTCTTTCGATTTTTTAATGATCGACATTTTGACAAAAATCTGGTCGCGATTGAATTGAGCAAAACAGAGATAGAGTTCAACAAACCTATCTACATAGGTATGGCCATCTTAGAATTATCAAAAATTGAATTATATAATTTTCACTACAATTTCATGAAGGCAAAATTTGCAAATAATTGCGAATTATGCTACATGGACACCGACAGCCTTTTGTATAGTGCGACGTGCAATGATTTCTATGCAGAGTGTATAAAGACGAATCTAGAAAAATTTGATACGAGCGCTTATGATCCCGATAACATCTATAAAATTCCTTTAATTAATAAAAAAGTCATTGGTCTTATGAAACGCACTTTGTAGGCCTTCGATCGAAAATGTACTCTTTAAAAATAGAAGGCCGTGAGATAATAAAGAAGGCTAAGGGTGTTAAAAAGTACATTATCGATCAGCAAATCTGTTTCGATCACTATCTCGATACGTTACGAAATAAAGTAGTTATAGAGCGAGACCAAAATAGCATACGGTCATATATGCATAAGGTATATTCCATACGTCAGACGAAAATTGCTTTAAGTTATCAAGATGATAAAAGATACATTTTATCTAACGGAATAGATACTTTGCCTCATGGGCATTATCTAATAAAGGACCTTTGAATAAAACCATATTTTATTTTGTGAATTGCATGTTTATTATAAAAAAAATAATTAAAATCTTGTAACGAGAAAGAAATTGCATTGTCTTTTTGTATTTTTATATTATAAAAACCGCATTGTATTTTTTTTAATTTTTTATATTATGTATAAAATTAATTTAAAAATATATTTTAAGTGCTGTTGTAGAGTCTATCTTTCTTATATTGTAATCAAGAAAAAAAACTCCATTGTATTTTGTTATTTTTATGTTTATTATAAAAATAAATTAAAATATTGTAATAAGACAAGAGTAGACCATTTTCAGGCAACCCAGAACCTCATTTGCTCCAGAATCCCTCATTTGCTCCCTCATCTGGACCAAAAAGTTTTCTTCGACTAACCATTTTTCATCTTTCGAGATAAATATCTTAAATTTTTCATCTTTCGAGATAAATGAGCATCCTCATTTCCACACACGAGATAAACCTATTTTTAAGATTTTTTTTACCGCTAACATTCTGGACCAAATAGTTTTCTTCGACTAGCCATTTTTTATCTTTCGAGCTAAACCTATCTTGTTTGGTATCAATTAATATTAGATTTTTCTCGCTACCCGAATTTCTAAGAATTTTTTAGATATCATCACCCCCAAGGGAGCTACCCGAATTTTAAGATTTGTGGCGATTTCTGACCAGCCTTAAACATTTTTTTAGTCATGCAATACATCTTGTTAGTTTAAAATTTTGCATAGAATTCGAATCTGCAAGCAGATTTAAAATCGGAGCACCCCCTGCAAAGTTACACTTTAAGCTCTCAAACCTTTAAATTTCGCTCTTTGCTTTATAAGCAAAACTAACAAATAGTTTTATTCGACTAGCCATTGTTTAATATTTAAAACCATGACTTTTAAAACTTTAAAAACAGCTATCAATTTTCAGGTTTAAAATTTTACCAAGTACGTAACACGTAATCCAGCAAATATTCTAGAAAACACCATATCGCTTCAAAACTACTGTCTTTACAATCATGCGAAATACCAGTGAAAGCCGTATATAATTTCTTTCTATTAATTATATTATTAACTGTATATTTGAGAATACAAGAAATATGTTTCAATGACGTACATTAGAAACCCCGCATAATTACTTGTAGATTAATAATAACACAAGGTACTTTCTACAGTGCTCGCATCTATCACCAAATCTTGCTTTAAATTTGTAATACCTTGTTAATACAATTATAATAGTGAAAGCAAATGACTCCTGCTACATTCTTATAAAGGTAAAACGGTGTTTTATATTATGCTAATGATTCTACAACCTTCGCTAGATACCAACCATGTTAATTAGTGAATTACCGATTTAGATTCTAATATTAATTGATTTGTGTATGACATCATTAACTACCTAAATTTCAGAATTAACAAAATGTAATAAACCAGATTAAGTACTGAAAGTAAATGGGTCTTATTACATATTGAAATCCTAAATTACCTTACGTGACGCTGTAGAAGCATTATAACGCAAATTCCGGAAACTTCCAATGTAGTATTAATTCATTTGTAATTATTTGTAATCCAACAAATATTTTAGATTCTTAACGAACATTTGAAAAGCTGTTTAAAATTTCTTTTCTTGGACTTTCTATTAATTATGTTTGTGCATTTGAAATCGAGATATAATTGCTTACACAAGGTAAGCAGCACGTATTTACGGAAAATACAAACGTCATTTAGTAGTATAATTAACGGATTCAAAACGTATATAACGCGGTGTTATTAGAAAAAAATTCTATTAGTTTCGCACGCTTTTGTGTAAAACCCGTTGAAATTTTAAACCGTTGTTTCGCGTAGTTCTTTTGTGGAAAGTTTTGTAAAGATTTAAGGTAAGTTTACATTTTTTTATTAAAGTAGAACTGAATTTATTTGCAAACAGCAATTATTATGTATTCTGTTATTGGTTCTTATTTGTATTTTAAAACATTAATTTTTCCAAAGTAACGCGCTGTTTTACAGATATATTTTTCCAAATTTTAAAGGTATACTTTTAGCTGGAATAAAAAAACAATTCTCACAAAATATTTTATTAAAATTTTAATACATTAACAAAAATGCTTCAATAGCAATACATTTTCTTTAGAACAGCTTAAATTATTCAAACAATGGTTTAAACAGTGATTGTACCTATCACCGAATCTTCTTAATTCTTTGAGCCTTGGAAGTGAGAATACACTTTCCATGTTTAAAATGTTGTTTGATAAATATTTTGATAGTAACTGTCTTTTCTGTTTGCCTTTAACATAGATAGTAGCATCGGGTGGTATGACTTCTTTCAGCAAATCGCCTACATTTGTATATCCACTTATGGACTGCTCATCCCAGCTAAGCCCATGGATTCTTTGCTTTAACCACCGAACTTGCTTTTTGAAATCATCACTTAGGGTGTTATACTCCACAGCCATGTCCAGTATCTCATGCCATATTACATTATTCGCTACATCCAAAATGGCAATCTCCTTGCAATAGAAATCACTAGTTTTGTATTGATATCCTTGTAAATCGATTATGAAACACATGCTTCCTGCTTCAAATCACAGATGGGAATGGGGTTCTAAGCAAATCTCTCTCCTATATATCCAGTTAAGGGACTTTACTCCCTTCTTTTATGATTTTTTCATCCAGGTAATTATCTGGATGATACTAAAGCAAGTCCGTTTTCTTAATCCAACTTTTACCATCCCCCAACCACGACACTAATAATTCGCGCCCGTGCTTCCGTTTCCGTAAAACTTTTTCCACTAAGTACGTGTCGGGTGCTGCTGTGAGCTGAATTTCATCGCCGTAAAAAGCACCTAGAATTGGCCGACCTTCCAAATCTTGTAGCAGATAGGTTGTCGGTCTCGTTTTTTGTACTTTAACAATTTTGAATAGTTCTGTACTCCATTTTGGGTGAAATCCTCGATCGAATACTGCTTTATATTTTGATATACGCACAATGTCTCCAACTTTATACAACTTCTTGTAACTTTTAGAAACGCTGTTAGCGGTGTAAAGTTTTATTCTTTCTGGATGTTTTTCTGCTTCCATAGGTTGTAGCAATTTTATTTTCCACCTAATATATATCCGTATAATCAATCCTTTTATTAAATATTAAATAATATAATACATTATAATGTTATCCAATCCACTTAATTTAATAACATCTATTGTCCAATAAAGAACTAGTATTTAGTTCATGTTAAAAGTTAAATTCTACGGTGACAATATATAAGCTCTTGTTTGGTATCCTTCCTAAAGCCCCCTCTACTCAGGAACCGCAAGGTAACGCTGTTACCGGGCAGCGACAAGCTCGGCCCGCACTTCTAACACAGCTGGGGTTAAAGCAGGTCGAAAGTTGTTCTTAGGAGCGATGTCCTTCATTGATTTTCGGTGTTGGAAGCATGCACGATGGAAGATTGCAGGTGTAAGCCATCTTCAAAAATTGTTTTGGATAGTCCATTTTTTTGTTGAAACCAGTCGTGGAGAACGATGAGGTTTTTTTAAAGGACCGTTAGGAACAGTAAGTGAATTTGTTTCTATAACAATATTAATTAAAATTTTCAGTGTAACTTTGGGAATAATTTAATTTAAAATATATTGCAACGTAAATTATAAATAAGCAACTTTTCTGAATGGTATTCATGCGAAATTGATGAAAACAATCCTATTCTTGTATAATATGGAATCACATATATAATTTATTCAAGTTAATTACAAACAACATTTGCTTTCTTGTGGTGTGAACTACTCCTTGAACATCTGTAAATTGAAACGCAGATAATGGAGGCCAAGTGACGTGTTTTTCAGAATGCAGCACAACTATTTGTTTAAAATGGGATATTCCGTTGTCAATACATACGTCAGCTTTCAAGCAGGTATTTAGGTGCAATTTGAAGTTCTGGTATGTACAAAAAATTATGTTCGTATGTTGTTTGAACTGTCGACGTAGAAACGAGATAAATTTTACTTTAACCGACTGGTGTTAACTTTGAACAGGTCAAGGACAGACCTCAATTATATTTTTCGTTGTTATACGATATGAATCTGTAATTTGTTCCTACATAATTCTTTTATTAACTCAATGAAACATCAGAAGATGTCACTACTAATTAGATAAAGTAAATTCTTATAACTTTGAACCTTTAGAAATTAAATTTCTACATTTGATATTTTATGAACAATTATCTGTAATTATCTACTGTAAAATTAAGGTAGATCTATCATAATTAACTCTTTCTATAAATAAGCAATTTTATGCTTTGTCAATTTGTTATATAAACCTCACTAAATAGTAATTGGTACGGATATATTCAGTACCATTGTAATTAACTCTTTCTAATTTAAATTAACTTACAAAGGAAGACATATTTTTTTGTAGAAAATTACTTTATTGGATACCAAAAAGAATAGATTCTTACTTTCGGACTAAAGACTATCTTTTATTTAAGAGGAATGAAAGTCGATTCTGATTGTATTTAATTATTTTTGAGTTTGAATGCACAAACAGTGCTTTTCTTTGTTTAATTTGTTCACAGGTGCAATGGAGGATTGCTAAGGTCAAAGTCGAGCCATAAGGTAAGATACTTCAAAGATTAGGAGGTCTTTAAAAATTATATAGCGGTTATAGGAGAAAGGTTTCCGCATTAGCCTTGTACAAGGGACTTGTATTAGGTCTCCCCAGTATAAAAAAATACGATGGCGCCTTATTCTTATTACTAGTGGTCGCAATTACACCCCGACCCACAGCTCATTCTCTACCCAGAGCATATAGTTCGACTAGCCGCTATACCTTCGAGATTTCCTCAACATAGAGCCACCTTCCATCCGAACTTGCCGTGGGCTCCTTTTTAATTATCGGAAATTCTCTTTAAACTAAGTTTAAATTCATTCGAAAGGTTATAAATAGCGCCCAGCGTGTAGGCCTCGATTGCTGTACCAATTGTATAAACACATAAAGTATAGACTTCGATTGACTTTGGTTGTTTACACTTGTGATTCGTAACTCATTTACCCTTAGATTGGTTTAGTCTATTGATGTTGTTGTTTAATTGAGTTTAATTTGTAATTAGTTAGTTAGTCTATCCCATGATGGCTGAGACGTATCAAGTAGTTTATTTGCATAAAGATGAGTTGGATTATGAATTGAGAATTCGTGGAGTTGTTAGCAGCAGACCGATGCAGGATAAGAGGAAAATGTTAGGCCGATTATTAGCCAAAGAAACAACATTACCTGGTCGTTTAATTGATCCTTCCTCATATGTCGTAGATTATTCAGATGAACGAGATGAAATTGAGGCTTCGATAGAGTCAGTAAGAAATGTTTTATTAGAATTTGAAGGTGAATTAGCAGACCCTACATTTAAGAGGATACAGTCGAGATTGATACATCTTGATGGTCGAGTTAGGAGAATAAAAATCCCTTTAGATAATTCAGATGAAGTAACTTTATTTAAGAATGAATCGTTAGCAACTATTCTTACCATGGAGGCAGAGCTACATGAAAAGCTTAAGAAGAATGAAGATGTAAACGCATATGGTGAATTTTCTATGAGAGAAACCATTCCAGCTGTTGTCAGTGCTCCTATTCATACTGTTTCATATTTAGTACCCCCTATTCCAATTGGTTCGTGGTCAGTAAAATTTTCTGGAGATCCAAAACAGGTTCATCAATTTTTAGATAGAGTAGCTGAGTTGGCACACTCGCGTAAAGTATCTGAAGAAGATTTATTTAATGCTTCTGTAGAATTGTTTACAGGTAACGGTTTAGAATGGTATCGTTGTGTTCGAAATTCTTTAACAAACTGGAATTCATTAGTTATTCGATTAAAGGAAGATTTCTTACCATCACACTCAGAGGACGAGATTTGGGAAAAGATTAGGTCGCGTCATCAACAAAAGGAGAGTCTGTAGTCATTTATATAGCTCATATGGAGAATTTGTTTAGTAGGTTACCACAATCACCTGCGGAATGTACAAAAGTTAGAATGGTAAAAAAGAATCTATTACCTGATTTTATTTGTCAATTAGCTCTAACGGAAATTGATAGTATGTCTACATTAATAAAGTTGTGTAAGAAATTGGAAGAAGCTTATGCATCCAAGCATAAATTAGTACAAAGTCCAGTAAAATATGTTCCGAAAGCATTAGGAAATTCAAAATTTCAAGTTGAAAATAAGTGGTCAGCTCCTGTAAAAAACTTTTCAGCGCGAACTGGTCGTAGTTTTTATAATCAATCATTTCCCCCTCAAATACAATCTCTTGGCAACAGTAATAGTAATAATAATAATCCTTCTAATAGGGTCCCCGTAAATAAATATAAATTAAATAAACTTACATGTTGGAATTGTTTGGATGAAGGTCATACTTTTGGAGGTGTAAGATTCCTCGTAAAATATTTTGTTATAGCTGCGGATATAGTGGAGTTAAGTCGATAAATTGTCCGTCGTGTTCAAGTTCGTTAGGTAGGCAGATGCAGAGTGGCCGGCATCATGCTTTTATGCAAAAGGCTACGGTTATGTTGTGTAAGCAGGAAAATTTTTTTGATATAGATGATTGGTCAAAATGGCTAGGCATCGTTAAAGATTTTTGTCAAGGGAACGTCAAGCCAAAAGCTGACGCGTTATTTTTAAGGAAACCTCAGGACAATCGTCCGTACATTATGGTAAAATTGTTAGATAGAGACGTCACAGGTTTGTTTGACTCTGGTTGTACTACTACCGTTGTTGGTTCATTAGCGTTTTCTGTTCTTGAAGAATTAAAATTGAAGGTTTTTAAAACTGAGAAGAGAATAGTTTCCACTGCTGATGGTGCTCTTCAGGAAGTTATTGGTTCAGTTGATTTACCTATTAGAATTGGAAGACAATATCGTATTGTTAACGCTTTGGTTGTACCATCTCTTCCTCACACATTTATTTTTGGTAGTGATTTCGCAAAATCCTTTGGTTTAATAGCAGATTTCAAAACAATACATGGCACATTCAAGATTATGATAACAATAGTATTTCGTATATTGGTCATTCGTCAGTACCCTTAAGTTGTAGTAATCAATTACTTAGTTTGGATGATTTGTTAGAAACACAACAAGAAAAAGCACGAATAGCAATAGAATCTTTCAATGAAATTAGCAGTGAAGAGAGACTAGGGCGTACCGATAAAATTGTTTTAGATATTGATACTGGTGATGCAAAACCATTTCGCAAAAACCATATGTCATGTCCCCTTTATGAGCAGGATGTTAGATAAAGAATTAGATGAGATGCTGAGATTGGGAGTAGTGGAAGAATGTCAGAGTCCATGGTCATCCCTGTACTGTTGGTTAAAAACAAGACAGTGAGTACAGATTTTGTTTTGACGGAAGAGCGCTCAATGATATTACTAAACATGATAGCTACCCATTGCCAAATATCGATAGGATTATAAATTTACTTAGAGGTGCAAATTACATTTCTAGTTTAGACCTTAGAAAGAGTTTTGGCAAATCCCACTTCCGAAACATCTAAGGATAAAACAGCGTTTAGTGTTATTTCGAGAGGACAATATAGGTTTGTCACCATGCCATTCGGATTAAAGAATGCTGCTCAGACGCAACAGCGTTTGGTTGATTCAATTTTTGGACCGAAGTTTGAGCCACATGTTTTTTGTTATTTAGATGACATTATTTTGTGTTCATCATCTTTTGAGGAACATCTGAAGTTATTAGAAACGGTGAAGGAACGTCTTAAGGAAGCAAACCTTACGATTAATTTGAAAAAGTGTGAATTCTTTAAGAAATCGTTAAAATTTCTTGGTTATATTGTTGGATCGAACTCTCTTCGTACAGACCCCGAAAAGGTTTCTGCGATGGTAAATTTCCCCAGACCTAAGACAACTACTGAGGTCAAACGTTTTTTAGGAATGTGTAGTTGGTATCGTCGTTTTATAAAAAACTTTTCATCTTTAGTGTCACCGATTAGTGATTTGGTAAAAGGAAGAAAAAAGGGGCAATCTATTGTTTGGACATCTGAGGCTGAGAACTCATTTGTACAGATTAAACAGGCTTTAGTTTCCGCTCCATTGTTATCGCAACCGGACTATTCAGTTCCATTTATTGTCGAATGCGATGATAGTGATACAGGACTCGGAGCAGTTTTAGTTCAAAAATCGATGATGTAGAGCACGTTATCTCTTATGCCAGTAAATCACTTACCCGAACTGAGCGAAACTATTCAGTCACGGAGAAAGAATGTCTCGCTGTAATTTTCGCTATAGAAAATTTCGACCTTGGGTAGAAGGTACCCGTTTTACTGTTATCACAGATCACTTTTCTCTGTTATGGCTTAATAATATACAAAACCCAACCGGAAAATTAGCTAGATGGGCTGTCCGTTTACGACAGCATACTTTTGAGTTGGTTCATCGAAAAGGGAAGTTTAATGTAGTTCCAGATTGTCTTAGTCGCGCAGTTCCAGTCGTGAGTCATGTTGATAATTTAGTTGAGATCAAGTTAGATAATGTGGATCCCTGGTATGTGTCTCTTCGAGAAAAAATTTTAGCTTCACCTGATGATTACCCACAATGGAAGGTAGAAGATAATTATGCATTTAAATTTCTTTCATCAAATTTACCACTCTCGTCGAATGTAAGGAATGGAAATATTTAGTCCCTAGATCACAGAAGGAAGAGGTTATTCGGATAAATCATGACCCTTCAGTGGCCGGTCATTTTGGTTTTTTTAAAACATTGGCACGCATACAAGAGAGTTTTTATTGGCCAAAAATGCGTATTGATGTGTTGAAATTTTGTAAAAATTGTTTAACGTGTGGTGCACAGAAGGCATCGAATAGAGGACCCCTTGGTTTAATGGGAAAGGAAAAGAAGTGCAGTTCCCTTTCAGATTATCGCTATAGACCTTATGGGCCCATTTCCACGGTCCAAGGTTGGACACAAATGGTTATTAGTTATTGGTGATTGGTTCTCAAAATTCACGTTAATGTTTCCGTTACGTAGTGCAAAAGCGCATATAATAGAACGTGTATTGGAGGAAAAGTTTTTTAGTTTATGGCGTTCCCAAATATATTATTTGTGACAATGGCTCACAATTTAGTGGTAGAAATTTCAAGGCAGTATGTAAAAATATGACGTTCAAAAATTTGGTTTAATGCAGTTTACTCTCCCAATGTAATTTTGTAGAGAGGATAAATAGAACGGTAGGAACAGCTATACGTTCGTATATTAAAGAACATGATACTTGGGACATAGAGTTACCCCAAATTCAGTATGCGATTAATTCTGCAAAACATCATGCCACTGGTTATTCGCCAAATTTCTTAGTTTTTGGTCGACATGTTCCTGTGTCTGGAAGATTTTATGGTCTTGAGGTGGAACCCTCAGTTGATATTGATTTTATTTCTAGTGATAGACCTTCGTATGTGTCAGATCATCAAGGACTATTTGATATTTTTATAGACGTACAGAAAAGGTTACATTTAGCTTACATGCAGTCTAGTGATTCATATAATTTAAGGAGACGTAACATTTCTTTCGAAGTAGGTGACAAAGTTTGGAGGTCAAATAAAGTTCTTTCGAAAGCAAGTGATAAGTTCACAGCTAAGCTTGCGCCAAAATATGTTTTGAGTATTGTTAAAAAGAAGGTTTCGAATTTAATTTATGAATTGATTAATGAAAATGGTTCAAGGGCAGGCAGATGGCATGTTAAGGACTTAAAACCTTATTCAGAGTTCAGTGGTGATATTGAAAAAGAGAACGTTCTGAACATTAATTAGTGTTGTTGATATATTTAATGGTTGATAGTAGGAATTATTTCTGTCTTATCTTTTAGTAAAGGATTTAATTATTGTATTGGAATACTGTTTGGTAGTCTAAAATTTAGACGTTGGATAAGAAGTATAAAAAGAATTTTTGTAGTGCAGTAAGGTTGATACTAGACTGAGCTGATATTGTTAGTTGCAAGTTATTCATTTGAGTCAAGATAAAAGTTACATGTTTCCGTTTGTCAAATGATTTCATTTGTCGTATGATTCTCTAGTTCAAGGTTATAAAGGAATATATAGGTATTCTTATGATTAAAGTGTTTGATAAATAAAGTTGTATATATTTGGTTATTATTTTCTTTTGGATTTATGATTAAAGTGTTTGATAATTATATTGGGAATCAAGTAGTTTGAGTCCATATTAAATATTGGTTGGAGGTCAATATTGTTAGTAACTATGATAGTTATGTTTAGTATGAATATTGTGTAAGCTGACAATGTTCTATGTTTAGTATGAATATTGCGTGAGATAGCAATGTTCTATTTTGTTCATTCATGCGTGAGTGAGATTTTTGAGGAGTAAGACGTGGTGGCGTTTTACTTGTCTCTTCAGAGATAGAGATGTTTCTACATTTTGGTTGCATATACATGCGGTAGATTGTTGAACGTTAGTGATTTCAAGACATGTTTGCTGTTTTGAAGTTATGTTTGGAGTGGATCTCAAAGATAGTGAGAGTCCTTTTCTTCTTTTGTAAATATGTAAATTAAGGTTAATAAAGTTAAAATATGTTTGTCATGATAATTTGATATTTTATTAAAGAATCATAATACGGCAGTATTATATATTTTGTTGTAAGTTTCGAGTATAAATGAGTGATATAATAACCCCGAATATGTATTAAATAAAATGAAACCCTACCGATTGAGACTTCCTGAATTTGTCCCCTTGTGGCGTATAGTACGCGTAGTTACTCGTCACTCATTTTCAATTATGTTGTATCTTAAGTGGTAATTTTTGTTTTAGTTTGTAAAAATTAATAATAATAAGTTGCGAATATGTAACAATAAATTTAAAAAAATTCTTCGCATCTATTCCAGAATTTTTTCTCTTAGAAAGAGGCAGTGTAGCAATTTTATTTTCCACCTAATATATATCCGTATAATCAATCCTTTTATTAAATATTAAATAATATAATACATTATAATGTTATCCAATCCACTTAATTTAATAACATCTATTGTCCAATAAAGAACTAGTATTTAGTTCATGTTAAAAGTTAAATTCTACGGTGACAATATATAAGCTCTTGTTTGGTATCCTTCCTAAAGCCCCCTCTACTCAGGAACCGCAAGGTAACGCTGTTACCGGGCAGCGACAAGCTCGGCCCGCACTTCTAACACAGCTGGGGTTAAAGCAGGTCGAAAGTTGTTCTTAGGAGCGATGTCCTTCATTGATTTTCGGTGTTGGAAGCATGCACGATGGAAGATTGCAGGTGTAAGCCATCTTCAAAAATTGTTTTGGATGGTCCATTTTTTTGTTGAAACCAGTCGTGGAGAACGATGAGGTTTTTTTAAAGGACCGTTAGGAACAGTAAGTGAATTTGTTTCTATAACAATATTAATTAAAATTTTCAGTGTAACTTTGGGAATAATTTAATTTAAAATATATTGCATCGTAAATTATAAATAAGCAACTTTTCTGAATGGTATTCATGCGAAATTGATGAAAACAATCCTATTCTTGTATAATATGGAATCACATATATAATTTATTCAAGTTAATTACAAACAACATTTGCTTTCTTGTGGTGTGAACTACTCCTGGAACATCTGTAAATTGAAACGCAGATAATGGAGGCCAAGTGACGTGTTTTTCAGAATGCAGCACAACTATTTGTTTAAAATGGGATATTCCGTTGTCAATACATACGTCAGCTTTCAAGCAGGTATTTAGGTGCAATTTGGAGTTCTGGTATGTACAAAAAATTATGTTCGTATGTTGTTTGAACTGTCGACGTAGAAACGAGATAAATTTTACTTTAACCGACTGGTGTTAACTTTGAACAGGTCAAGGATAGACCTCAATTATATTTTTCGTTGTTATACGATATGAATCTGTAATTTGTTCCTACATAATTCTTTTATTAACTCAATGAAACATCAGAAGATGTCACTACTAATTAGATAAAGTAAATTCTTATAACTTTGAACCTTTAGAAATTAAATTTCTACATTTGATATTTTATGAACAATTATCTGTAATTATCTACTGTAAAATTAAGGTAGATCTATCATAATTAACTCTTTCTATAAATAAGCAATTTTATGCTTTGTCAATTTGTTATATAAACCTCACTAAATAGTAATTGGTACGGATATATTCAGTACCATTGTAATTAACTCTTTCTAATTTAAATTAACTTATAAAGGAAGACATATTTTTGTAGAAAATTACTTTATTGGATACCAAAAGAATAGATTCTTACTTTCGGACTAAAGACTATCTTTTATTTAAGAGGAATGAAAGTCGATTCTGATTGTATTTAATTATTTTTGAGTTTGAATGCACAAACAGTGCTTTTCTTTGTTTAATTTGTTCACATGTGCAATGGAGGATTGCTAAGGTCAAAGTCGAGCCATAAGGTAAGATACTTCAAAGATTAGGAGGTCTTTAAAAATTATATAGCGGTTATAGGAGAAAGGTTTCCGCATTAGCCTTGTACAAGGGACTTGTATTAGGTCTCCCCAGTATAAAAAAATACGGTGGCGCCTTATTCTTATTACTAGTGGTCGCAATTACACCCCGACCCACAGCTCATTCTCTACCCAGAGCATATAGTTCGACTAGCCGCTATACCTTCGAGATTTCCTCAACATAGAGCCACCTTCCATCCGAACTTGCCGTGGGCTCCTTTTTAATTATCGGAAATTCTCTTTAAACTAAGTTTAAATTCATTCGAAAGGTTATAAGGTGTCATGTTAATAGCCCGATGCGGTGAATTATTGTATTCTTCCATAACCTTAGACAAAATATTCACCCATTTATGACTGCCTTGCAAGTAAAATCTTCTGTACATTTTGTTTTTGATTGTTCTGATTAATCGCTCAACCATGCTAGCTTTGATTGCGGAATACGTAGAGTAATGGTTTATCTTATATTTTTGCATAAGATTTTTAAACCAGCGGTTGTAGTACTCTTTCCCAAAATCCGTTTGTAGATTGATTTTTACGTTATTTTCTCCTTGCAGCATTTTGTCCAATATTTTTTTCATAGCATTTGTGACTTCTGATCCAGTTTTATTTTTTAAGGGTTCAGCTAAAGCATATTTTGTGAAACAGTCCACTGCTATTATAATATATCTGTACCCATTGTTCACACGCGCGTAAGGCTGCATTTCGCACAAGTCCGATTGGATAAGATCACGTTTCACATGTTTCAGATTTGTATGACGACGCTGAAAATTTTTTCTTGCAGGTTTAAATAATTCCTTAACGATGATTTCTTTACTCATTTTTGCTTAACACTGTTGCTAAACTAATAGGGTTATCTTTATCCAATTGCACCTTTGACATAAACTGAAGCTTTGGTTTGTAGTATTTGTTTTTTATAGCTGCTGATGACGCTTCGTAAATCGATGCTATTGCAAGACCGAGCTCCTTCTCATTTGTCTCAGAAGTTGCAGTCAAATTAATAAAAAACTGTATAAACGTTTTAAAGTCAGATACAAGCTTATCCAATTTTTCATTTACATATTGTTTATTAACTGCATCAGATGGCTCAACTGGTTGAGCAAGCATTGCAATACGCTGGTTTCTTGCATTGAAGGCTTTATCTTTACGTTGTATATCATCAGAACTTTTAGACAGTATGAAAAGGCTTGATTCACGAGCTTGATTACAGATTTCTTATTAACACAATCACTATCTTCTTTAGGATCCATTACATCAACTAGCCTTCTTTTACGAAAACTAATTGTTTCTTCTCCAGACTTGAATACTATAGTGCTTCTCTGATTAACACAATCACTATCGTCTTTAGGGTCTGATGAATTCACTAACCTTCTTTGCTGCATATCGTACCCATCACCATCCAACGTTAGCACAAATCCTCGACCTGGAGGACCGCGTCGAATATCAGCATCTTTACGCTCTGAACGTCCGAAGCGGTCGATAGGCATTTTAAAACTGTGTAATTATTTACTGAGCTCACTGTATTATACCTTCTTCTTTCAACTCTTCTATTATGGACACCATCTCGTTAATGTTTTCCTCGCTTGTATTTCCAGCTCGGTTGGATGCGTTCAACAATCTCAGCCGATCCACAAGTTCATGTACATTATTCCAGTAGACATATTGCACCGGCTTTGAATTTAAACTTTTGTAAAACCGATTAGAAAAGCATAAACCCGCTCCCTTAGACTGTTTTCTTCTCTTTGGCTGTTTTCTTTCGGGATTCCTCCGAAATTCGGTGAGATATTTTTGCACATATTTGTTAAACTTTTTGTTATTTGTTGGAAATCCGTTTAAATCGTGCACCGCAAATGGGTTAAACTTTCTTCTCAAAATCGACGCAGATTTGATCATTTCCAAGTAATTCGGCAAATCTTCATGCAAATTAAAATCGCCATCTTCGGGGCTGATGTCTTTGTAAACCAGCAGATTGTATAAACCCCTCGTACCTGGATATATCACATTGTTTAATGTTATATCGCTAGTTTCCGGGTTAATTATCAATATCCTTTTCCACAAACTCCATGCATCGGTTTCCGCATTATACTTTACTTCATAAATTGATTTGTCAATATTTTCGTCTTCGTCTCTAGCTAACACATCCGCATAGTAAAGATGGAACGGTTCTTCTGGAACGAGTTGTTTAATTTTCTTTATAGGTACGTCCATGTCTTCGACTTTAACCTTTGTTGTAGGTATGGGAATTTTTTCGGTGATCGATTGCAACTGGGAAGCGGTTATTTGCAAGGGATCAATCAATTGTTTGTGCACCTCTTTAAATTTTTGTTGAGATGCGGTGTCACCCTTTTTGTACGCTACAAACTTTTTTCGTACAGCATCCTGCATAAGATGAAGACTGCGTTTATTCGCAATAAAATTGTTAACGTCCGTCATCATGAAACTTTGGATGAGAACTAACTTTTTTTGAATAATGTCAAATATTTATATACTCGTCGAAATTCTTCCTATATCGACCATTATCCAAATCAAAATCTTTCACAACAGTTATAAAATTATGTTTTGAGTCACCCCAACACTGTAAACACATTTCTTTAAATTTCGGATATGTCATGTCACCACTTATATGATCCGAAAAGATATGGCGAAGGTTTGTGTCATCCTGTTTCCATAATGCGATTACATTGGCGTTATCTCTAAGTCTATGTTTTAAGGCACTAGCGTAAGTTTGACATAGATAGAACGAATCTATTGCTTTATGTCGGCCGAACGAGAAAAATTGAGTGATTTTACTTTGCTCGTTTACAGGTATATCATCGAAAACCATAATTGAATCTTCTTTGGTATCTCTGGGTTCAATCAAATCATCGTAATTTTCAAACTCATGGTACCCAATTTCTTCTTTTAATGGTGTAAAAACGTTTCTTAACAATTCGTATTTCGGTTGATATAAACTTTTCGAAAATACATACACATTTTGGAATCTAAGACCGTTCTCGTGCAGGATCAACGATATTAAAGCGTTAGTCTTCCCACAACTCGATGGTCCCGCGAAGATAGCTAGTATGTTAGACGGGAACAATGAACCATGTTTACCATCCTCTCTTACACTAGCAATAGCAAAGTTATCATAATTCTGTATAGGTATTTTAACTTCTTGTTTCGCAGTCTCCATATTGCTTCGAGCGTACGCTTGCTTTTGCTGCTGCTTGCGGTGATAGCTTAACGTCTCTTTCGGTATATTATATTTTTTACTGATGGAGTAAATACTTGATTTACCCAGCCGAACTTCTTCTATAGCTTTTTCTAATGCTTCGTTACTGTATCCACTATTTCGTTTTCTTATGTAATTGCGAACCATGCTAACCAATACTGTCGGAGACACTTTCACCCTATGGGGCAATTTCACCCTATGGGGGCAATTTCACCCTATGGGGCAATTTCACTCTATAGGGCAATTTCACCCTATTCTGATGGAGGTAATTTCACTCTAAAATAACTAGAACTTATGTACAGAGTGGGAGATGCTCACCATTCGAGAAATAAAAGTAGACTAATTGAAACAAATTAATTCCTTGCTTTTATACAATTTTATTAAAAATATATACAAAATATTTAATTGTGAATAAATCTATTAACAATTTCCGTAAACGGATTATATTCAAACATAGAGTCATGTATAATTAAAGCATAAGCCTTCATCGACGGTTCAAAATTTGTTGAAGCTTCTAATTCCATTCTTACATCAACCGTCGCATCCTTGATGCTTTCAAATTGATGACGACAGTCGATTACAAAGACGGGTGATTCCTTAAACCTGTTGTAGTCCATTAAACATTTATTTGACGATTTGTTCGGGTAGTATTTTTCCATAAAAGATGCATAAGACAGGTACGCTGGCAAGTAGTCATTCTGCTCGAAATCCAAATTTAATCGACCTTGAGGGAACATCCGAGAGTTTAAAAACACTTTGACATTGGTTATGTTGGCATTCGTAAAGCTTGTAGCATTTTCTTCTTTCCTGTTGTACTTCCCATTTTGCAGTGCCAGTAATATCCACAGAGCCTTCTCTGTTTCGTTCGATACTTTAATTCTCCATACTTGTGACTTTGATTGTGTTAGAGACGGTAATTCGTGTAGTTCCCATTTTCTGAATGCAACCATTATAGATGATTGATTTTGCATTTCCGAAAGCAGCGACGCCTTGGCGAAGTCACTTAATGTTATATGCAGAACCTCCCATGAAATACGTTGTATTTTGAACGTTACAGTATTTCCAATCGACTTATAGCAATTTACGTCCGACTTGGATCTGATTAAAATCAGCTCTTGAGGCATGTTGACGATAGTTTTCTTGTAATCTTCAAAAAACCCAAAAATGGTTTTTAGCGGTATAGCACAACTAAACCGTCCATCTTGGAATATGGTATCGGGCTTCCACCCGGTATGTGTAATAGATTTTGTTTCTGATTCTTCCATGGATACTAAACCTTTAATAGTTCTTGTAATTCCAGGGATTCGACAGACATCTATTATTTGATTATTACCCAATTTGTATTGAATTTCCTCAAACAGAAAATATGGTGCATTTCTAGTAAATTCGTAAGCTTTAGGGTCTGGTTCTGCTGCTCTAATCGGGTCTCCAGTTGTTGACGCTTCCCTTAATGTTTCCGTAGGCTTATAGGTGCCCCTTATAAATATAAAACTTTCATGGGGGTATGTGATGTTATCACTGCTCTGAATTTCAATTGAAATTCTATCGTTGTTTTCTGCATTCAATGTAAAGGGAAGATATGTATAATAATCTTCCTTTATTATGGTTTCGTCTAATTTATAACCTCCAAACACATCCAATTTGGGTACGTCCTCATATTTAAGCCTTCCAAGTTTAATGTGGTCATCACCGTGGAGATCTAAGCTGCGTTTACTTCTGCCTCCCATCATTTATAACTTTTAATCCCAAAGATTTTAAGAAACGTATTTCTTCTGCTGTAAGTCTCTCGACAACTTGACGCTTTGACGTCGTATTCACTTCTAATCGTCTGGGGTGTTGTAGCGTGCTTTATATACAAAATCGATGGGCATTTTCAACTACTTTTTATTTCCAGTCTTACACAGGTGTATGTTTCCGGGGAAAAGTTTACCAATTCACCCAAATGATCGACTAGTCTGATTGTAATATTATCAATTTCTGTCACGCTCAGCGGATAATATATGATGTGGTTAGGTTCCTTTTCCAGATTATACCCGGGTGGTACAGATAGGTTGAATTCAAATATGCTGTGGGTAAGAAAATTGTTTCTGAACGATCCGCTGGTGATATTGGTTTCCACAAAAATGTTTGAGACCGATATTATGTTCACTTGCTGATTAGCGATATGTACGGTATCTGCAGCCAATTTGCGGTTGGTAAACCCCAAGATGCTTCCAATATTGTTTTTACGGTTTGCCCCAAAATCAATTGGTATACTGCTTCGTATAGAACACTTTAATGTATTATTGTTGGCACTCAGTTTACAATATTTTTCAATGTTCTCGTTGATGTCCGGCTTCTGACTGAACCATTTTTTGAAGACGTCCTGTATATATGCATTTATTTCTTCTAATTCGTATGATCCAGGTTCAATGGTTATTCTGCGATGCTCTGGATCGTTAAAGTATAAGTTATTGTTTCCTGGATGTATGTTTTGCACAGTGTTACAAGTGTACAGTCCCACTAGACCTAAAGCATATTCACCGTCCTGTTTCAATTTAATTGGTGGGTAAATGGATCCTGTCGATATGACATTACCATACCCGAACACGCTCACTGTTTTAGCCATTGTCACTAAGAAACTTTAACACTAAATGTCCACAATTGTATGTGTTGTAAGTCTGCTCCGGTACACTGTTGTAGTAAATTTTACAACCTCGAAAATATCTCTTTACTTCTTCCGGCGGTCTCAAGTCTCCAAACGAATCGTAGTAATACACACTATTTCCGCGTTTTCGGTACCCCACCCAATGTTACCCGAACCTTTGGTGGTATCCAAATTAATCACACCGATTCGTTGACATGCGATCTAATCTTCTGTAACTGATCTCTAGAAAAGACGTTGCGAAAATGAGGAATGTTAGATGCGTGTTTCCTTATATCTACATCGGTGAGAGCTCTTCGAGGTAACTTGCTTAGTTTTTTGATACTTTTACAAATACCGCGCCCCTGTTTGTATGGTTTCAAGAATAATGCTGTGCCTTTTTGTATGGTTTTAGAAACATCCATTTCCTTTTTTCCCAACAGTAATGGCTTCCATAGATCTGTTGTGTCGTTCGCTCTCCTTAAGCTGCTCGTTTGCTGTCTTGACATCATTTACTGCTTTAGCTACCCCCGCAGCACTACCTGCTAGTGCTCCTAGGGCACTTAGTCCTGCGAATATCGGAATCAATGGTAAGAAACCACCTTTCTGTAGAACTGGTATGATACGTGGGACTTTAATTTTGTTTCTTCCACCGGCTCCTTTTATGATTTTTTTACCAATTAGAATACCAACATCTAACAGCTTTTTCAAGTTGTCGGAACCAACTCGGTCTACTGCGGAGCGTATTTTCTTCAAAAATCCACCTTTGAAACTTATTTTCTTCTTTAAGCCCATACCCATTTTTCTCTTCGCTTTCATAGCGTTTGTCACAAACCAAGCTGCGGCTTTTTCCCCAAACTTTGCGTTTTTAGACTTACCTCTCCCCCAGGCTTCTTCTTCTAAAATTTTATCTGCTCGGTGTCTGGCTGGAAGATCGTCGGGGTACTTGGAGTATGCAATGTCGTGGTCTTTACACAATTTATCTAATTCGTTTATTCCAGGATCACCTCTTGCTAAGCGTTCATCCAACTTTGTACCAGGACCGCAGTACTGATAACCTGGAATATACAGCTCAAACGGTAGCCTGTTTATAGCGCTGTTGATTAAACCCTCTCCAGAACAGATAATCATGTGTTTACTCAAAAATCTCAAACTATACTAAATAAATAAACAACAACGAGTCTATTTATACTTTTTCAAAAAATTTACAATATATTTATAATATACATTTACATCCACGTCTCTTGAGCTGTCTTTTATAAAATACTTTTCTAGTTATCACCATAACCAGAATCTTCAGATTCCGACAAATTTAAACGTCTAAACATTTCCACTAATGTTCTTGTACGTATCACGTCTCGCACAAATATATCCGGAAAACATATAACCAGCTCCAAAGCATTTAGGGCGCTCTGATTCAATTCGTTGTAGAATAAAATATTGCCAATTCGAACTTCGCCTTCAATCAAGATTTTAATTCGTTTCTCCCCTTCAGTCAGAGTATTAAACCGATCGCAATCATTTAAATTAGAATTAGCAACAAACCCTACTAATTCGCGGTATAATGCTGGGAAGTCACGACTTTCCAACTGTTTAAGTTGATACTCAAACAACTCTCGCATATGGAATAGTTTACGGCACTCCAATTCATTTATAACTATCGAGCTATCACCCATTATTATTTTTAACTGGAACGTTTCGTCCTCGGTTGATCCAGACACTGGCGACAGAGTGATAAAGAACGGAGCTCCTAGTTGTATGTGTAGATCTGCCATTTCAGGTGCACCATTTAATCGAGTCTTTAGCACGTCACGAGAAAATACGTTGATTTGAAATTCCACTTGAAAATTTGTAAATGCTAACCAATTTTCGTATGTCAATTCCAGAACATGGCTGCTACAATATTTCTTGCTACACACCAATCGTAATACGGGTTTTATTCTCTGGTTTATAACAAACCCAATTTCCACATTATGAGGGTGTTCGCCCAATTCACTTAAACTATACGTAAACTTATTAATCAGATTTTCGGTATACGAAACTTGTGCATCATTAACATCTACAGACTCCATTGCTTTGCACTGATTTCACCGAGATGACTGAGAAGGAATCCTATGCGGCTCGTCCTTTTAAATGTTTCGAGGTTGTTGTTGCGCATGCGTAAATTGTACTCAGGTGACTTAGAATGATCAATATTCGAATTATATTAACATTTTTTTATTTATAAATTTTAACCATAAAATACACATACAAAAATTTTACAATTATAATTTTTCTATATAGCTCAAAAAGCATTCCATAAAGTCTCGCAATAAATTTAATTCTTCAAATTTATCCAATAATTCATGGTAATTTATTTGATTCCGTTCGAATTGGTCACAAACAGTCCATGCTTGTTGCAACTTTATCCACCTGGGGTCGTCATAACATGATCCAATATCATCACCATAAATATAACCACGTTCGATATTAATCCTAGCATCACTCAAACTCCGCTGAAACATTACTATACCGTCTTTAATGGATATCATTGTATCTACTTTTATGCTGTATTTTGTACTGAACATAGAGGAATCGTGCTCGTATTTTATACGATTTGAGCTGTCCTTGTTACCGAAATCACCCAAACTTTCTAAGGTTTATTGTGAAAGGTGACCTTCGCATTCTTCATTATTGTATTCATTTAAAAAAATTCCAGACTCGAAATGTCTGTAAACAATTAGAGTAGAAGGAAAGTTAAAGTGATACACCCGATAATTATAGATGTAGTGCGTAAGCAAGAAGCTAATTGATTTTAACCGACGTGAATAGACAGGTTTGAAATGTTACTCAAGGTTAAACGACGCTGGGTTTCTCCTAATTTAAAAGTAAACTAGCTAATTATACCAACAGGATATAAAAGCACCGTGCAATGCAATATGATTCAGTTTCTGTTTAGTCTTTGACTAGTTACAACTGTTAAAAGTCTTTGACCAGTTTTAATTTCTTTATAGAAAATGTCTTCCTTTACTTGCGATGTCTGTGGTGCAGCTTTCTCGAGGAGTAACAATTTAAAACGACATCTGCTCCAGCAGCATGAAGTTGTATCGAAACCCTCCGAGGGCTTGTTCACCTGCGAAGTGTGCCCGGCATCCTTCTCGCGGAAGGATAACTTGAAGCGTCACAAGGACGCCAAACATGGTGTAGTGGTACCAGTTGCCGGGTCCTCCGGAATCAAACGACCGGCTGCGTCCACGGTTGAGGGACCTGCTCCTAAGAGATTGCGGAGATGTGTGGAGTGTGATGTGGATGTGGCCAACATGGTAGCACACCAGCGATCCAACGTGCACAAAGCTAATGCTACTCGCGTCCTGGATGGAGGCGTAGAGGTTGTAGCAACCGCGTTCAAAAGTCGAATTGTAACATTCCGCATCAATAATATCGACTCTACAAGTATGTATTTTTTTATAAGTATTTTGTGTTTGCTTAGTTTGTATTTTTAGGTCTGTTGGAATTCTTGCAAAATCAACGGGGACGATTTGTAAGCTTAGTCGGGGGACAGCTGGCTATACACACCTCCCTCAAGGTTAATTGCGAGTTGTTTGGTGGCTACACCAAGATGGGTGTGTCAGAGGGTGTTGAAGATGTTAAATCCTTCAACACTCGAAATGTTGTGGTCACCTCCTCCAGTGACCTGGGAGCGGTCTATGACGAGCTGGTTGAAAGGATGTCGGCCAAGTCAGACGAATTTCAAGAACGAGATTCTGGTTAGTTTCTACAATTATTTATTTGTTCTAATTTTTAAATTTTAGGATGGACTCTGAAACAGGCGTTGTACCTACAAGTAAATGTTAACAAGTACCAACCAATGCGGGGTTCATCTTATATCGAGCTTCCCAAATGGATTCAGGATAAGGGAGCCGTCATTAACATCCAGAATCAAGACAATGCATGTTTTGCGTGGTGTGTTGTGGCAGCATTAGTAGTATAACTATGGAGAAGCTGGGACAGCCCTTTTTAAACGGTCATAAATATCTTGTAAAGGGTGTGTGTATTATGGAAAAGAGAAGTATGTATGTGTGAAGGTCATGTATGTGTAGGTGTGTGTGTGTTAGTATTAGTTAGGTTTGAGGATAACGATAGTATGGCTATGGAGAAGCTGGCCAGCCTTTTAAAAGGATCATAAATATCTTGTAAAGGGTGTGCGTATTATATAAAAGAGAGGTATGTATGTGCAGGTGTGTGCGTGTAGGGTGTAGGGTATGTATGGTTTGTCTGTGATGTTAACGTGGAAGTCGTGCCGCCCTCGTGATAAAAGTGTGTGTGTGTAGATATCGATCGGAGGGGCGGTGTTGTTGTTGTTTTATTTTCGAAAAGAAAGGTATGTATCGTTATGTGTATAGGTGTGTAGGGGGCGTGCGTGTTTTAGTCTAAGACGAAATATCGTAAGGGCGCGCAAGTGGTGCGAACGTGTTTTTGTTTTAAGAGTGTGTTTTCGGATTATCTCATCGGACACGTGCAAGACGTTTCAAGTAATCTTTAATAATTTGAAAATGTTACGCTCGATGTGTCGTAGGCAATTATGATGAAGTATAAGAAGAATAAGGCTGGGGAAATTAACCGCAAGATTTTATTACAGGTGTCGATAAGAAAAAATTGCGTGCTGCGTTTGTATTTGAAAAAAATTTCTCCCCTACTACGAATAATAGTTTCGTCGTCTTGGTAAAAAGAATATCCAAAATATTTTTCTATTTATTATTGTGTAATTATTCGAACGGTAAACATCGTGTGTCGAAAGTGTAAAAAATGTCTCAAGCTTCGGACGAATTAAAAATTCCAGACGCGCCTACCTCAACGCGTGCAATTTTAAAACAATTGAAAAGTGCTTGCAACGTAGGTCGAAAACGTCACTATGAATCGATGCTGCTAAATCTGAAATGTAATCAGATCGTTTCTAATGCAAAAGCAAGCGTGATAGGGCGATCAGAGGGGCAGGTATTAGTAAAAAGAATGGATCCGGCGATAATACTAGTGCGAAGGACGACGACGAGGGTTATGCGAACGACGTCGAAGTCGACGATCCTGCTGAAAATTTCGATAGATTAACATCAAAGAAGAATGTCAAAAGACGTAGAACGTCGAACAATATCGTGTGGGTCGATTTGAAATCGGCTTTCGCCCGCAGGATACGTTCGAGTGCTGTGGTCAATTTATATCACATAGATCCCATGCAATTTTTAGAAGATGCATTCGCCCTAATAGAGCGACGTTTGAGAAAATGTTTGAGAAAATTTGGATCTCTTAAAATTAATTTCGTGTTTAACGGTGAATACGTAAAGCCCAACGCATCAACATCATCGTCTTCAGAAGCCGTGGATACATCGTCATCATCATCATCGTCGTCATCGCTCAGACATTTTACTACTAAAATTATAAAATTTTAAAAATTGAAGACTTTCAAACTCAAGTTAAACCCGAAGCCATTCAGGAATTGAACAATAAACTGGACGAATATACCGAAAAGCAGAGCGGGTTAGCTCTTTCGAGAATATTAAATTTAGGCGTCTATATAAATCATGCAGGAACCTATAGTATGCATTCTTAAGGAAGGGGGATAAGAAAATTGTCTACGAGATGATATGTTTATTTTTAATAATCATATACGTTTGTAATATAGAAGAATGTTGACGGTCGAGGATCTTACGAAATTACCGCTCGAGTATATCGAGAGGCATGCAAGTAAAGACGTCGCCAGAAATTTCGATAAATTACCGGAGTATTTGCAAAAACAATTATGGATGCATCGCTATTGTTTAGCGCATGGCTTACAATCGTCGTCGCATGCAGATCAGATAGATGGACCTCCTCTGCAAATAAAATCGTGTCCTGAATGCGCATGTTCTACCCCATATGTACGCGCGCACAACAACACATCGCAGCCCTGCAATAAAAACCTATGAATGCAATTAAAAATGCTCATTGTTCGAAATGACTCCTAAAGGACCGCCCGCAGCCGTCGCAGCATATCTCGCCTACTCTTTAATATGTAATAATTACCTATACATATTTAAACCGAGCGTGCCCTCCTGGCAAAAAATCCGGTTCCCGTAGATCCTCCGAATGCATTCGTATGTTTCGAGGTTGTTGAAAATAAAGACGTTTTGGCATTGTCGAAGTCCGAGTCGTCACAACAACAACAACAAATAAGATGCTCTCGCTCTAAAGATTGGAAACGTATGGAATTAATTACCATGCAGCTGCAACAGCAATGGCAGCAGCAGCAACAGAACCATTCGGAAGAGGTTCCCTTATCGCCATCATCAGAGACGTCGTCGTCGTCGTCATCGTCCGCGGTATCGAGAGACCTTTTAATTTATAAAAGTTATCTAGGAGGAGGAGGAGGACGCCTTCAACGACGACGAGAAATAGAAAACGTAGATGGATCCGGCGACGGCGAGGACGGCGACGACGACGACGACGACGGTGCCGAATGGTTGAACAATGGATCCGCGGGCGATTGTGTCGGAGACGGAGTTGGCATCGATCCTTTTCTGATGTTTAAAATAAGATTTAAATATAATAGCAGTTTTACGGAGACCGAATGGTACGTCATGCCATGGAATCATAAACGAATCGCCTTCGAAAGAGAAGAGAGAGCGAGAAAAAAAGATCGAGAATTTGATAGTTCAGATGGTGTATGGACGTATTTAGAACACATCGTACTTATGCAATTAATAGGAGCGTGGGCATACTACATCTATTACAAATATAAAATAAACTATGCGCGCATGAGCAACATCGTTTGAGCTCGAACGAAAACCTACGCATGCAAAATAATTTTCAGTTCTAACCGGGAGGTATCTTCGTTCAGGGTGTGTATGTGTGCGTGAAATTTTGCACTTAATTAAATAGCAATTATGGTGAAGTATATTCAAAACGAAAATAATCATACAAGTGGTGACGACAGTCAAGTATTTTTAAATAACGATGATGATGACGTAATTTCGTCATCATCATCATCTACGTGTGCAGTATCTGGATCGCCGCAAGTTTTGTCAGGTATTCATGTCTACGATAACGATCAGGCGATGGATCCTGATATGTAGCACCGAATACCGATTGAATTCCTCCAAGGAGAATGCGCAATGGTGCGCTCACGGTCATACGATCGAAGTGGGCTTAACCAAACGAAAGAGCAATATGGATTTTAGCCCTGTTATCAGACTTATATGCCCCAACAGATTTTGTAAAGAAGGCGAATTGCAAATGGACGAAAACGAGTGGAAAGATTTGTCGTCTATCAATATCGAACATAAATTTAGAAAATTTTTTCCAACCGCTCGGATACTGCCACGGTTGCATCTGCAGGCGCTACCGCCGCCTCCGTAGTCGCAGACGTATGGCACTGGAGGCGTGAAATGCATCAGACGATCGACGGATACTTGGAAGTGGAATTTAAAGACGAATACGAGTCCATTCATAGAGTCGAGGTGCAAAAACTGCTGCGGCTCTCGCCGCATTAGAATCAACAACAACAGGATCCGGATACAATGTTGCGCGAATTTCTCTCTCCGCGAAGAATTTGCAAAAGTGTTTACTCTAGCGCCTCTTATAATGCTCAAATTAGAAATATTGAAAGGACAAGATTTTCAAGAGTTCTACGATAGAAATATAGAGTGCGTCGCCACTTGGCTTCCCGAAGAGTTCGGAGCTTACGCGTATAACAGGTGCAAGAGCAGTAGCGGCGACGGCGACGACGATGGAGGTGAAGGCGTCCCCCTCCTCGAGGATGCTGGACTTTATTCGAACGTGCAGGATCAAATCTTATGTCGAGTCGAGATGATAAGCGAATACGTATTTGGAAATCCATCCTAAGTACCCTAAACGTTCTTTACGACATCAACAGACTCGGCTTATTAGAAATCACGCGCCATTTCCTCACGAAATTGTCGATGACGTATTATGTTTATATCAAAAGAATTTAAATGTCGAAATGAAACCTTTGTATTTTAAAGATAGTGTATGATCCTTTTTGTAAATAAAATTTATTCTGTATGCAGTTATTTTTATATATATATTTAAATTGTTACGTTATTGCAGGAGAGATGTTAGTCAATGTTGGTACACGGGGTGAAGGGTTGTTCAACAACCTCTTAAATAAATTGCCCTTCGAACTGCACCTTCCTGGTCATAACTTCTGCGGTCCCGGAACCAGGCTACAAGAGCGTTTAAATCGCGGAGACAAAGGTATTAATCCTCTAGACGAAGCGTGCAAGCAGCACGACATCGCGTATTCGCATCACAAAGACGTGGAGCGCAGGCACGAGGCCGACAAGGTCATGCAAGAAGCGGCTTGGCGGCGAGTCAAGGCCAAAGATTCTAAGTGGTCCGAGAAGCTCGCAGCGTTGGGCGTAACGGCTGCAATGAAAGCGAAACGCAAACTAGGAATGGGAATAGACAAGAAAATGGCCGTGAAACTGGATCGTCGACAGCGAGGAGGACGACGACGACGACAAAACGACGACGTCGAGTACGTCGATGCTCGGGTAAATTCAAAGACAATAACGGTAACGTCGGCAGAAAATGCTCCTTCAGAGGCGGTCTTATAAGTAAAATATCTAAAGAAATCAGAAAACAAAGCATCAAGAGTAAAGGACACGGAGATGCTTCGCATAATCGTCTCATTTCGAGCGCGATGAATGCTGCAAAAATTATAGTCAACAGGATGGGAGGTCGTTCGAAAATTAAAGTACCGGTGCCCAAGCGAGGAGGCTTATTGCCTTTGATTCCGATATTTGCGGGTCTTTCGGCGCTCGGAGCACTGGCCGGCGGAGCGTCGAGCGTCGCAAACGCCATCAATTCGGCCAAAAATGCAAAGAGGTATTTCGACGAGAACGCGCGTCACAACAGAGCCATGGAAGAGAAAAAAGTCGGCAGCGGATTGTATTTAAAGCCTCACAAGAAAGGTAGCGCCTTGTACTTGAAACCTTATCCGGGGGATTCAAAAAACGGATGACTTTGATGGTGCCGAGGAATGCTAAGCTCGCCACCACCACCACCACCACCCTTACACCTCCCATGCGCGCATTGACCGATCTCGATCTGCACAAATATGCTAAAGGTGTTCCGTATTTTAGAGGCGTGTACATGCGAGACGAGTTGCCGCTAAAAGACGCGACGGAAGCTTAGCACCGCCGTGGCGAAACGAAAGTGGTATTATAAATTTAGACGATGGATCCGGTCCGGGCACGCATTGGGTCGGTTATAAAAAGGGCCAATACGGTGATATACTTCGATAGTTTCGGAGACCTGAGGCCTCCGAGGAAGTCTTAAGATATTTTCACGGTAGCGATATATATTATAACGTGGAAAGGGAGCAAGACTTTAACACGATCGTGTGTGGTCATTTAGTGTTGAAATTTTTACATAAAGAACCATAATGCCCTCGGAGCGCTACAGTCATGTCTAGGACATTCACGATATTCGGGTATGGAAATACCATCAGCAGCGGTACGCTATACCCACCTGTGAGACTGAACGATGGCGGTACGTACACCTGCGGCTTGGTGGGTCTTTACACGTGCAACACCGTTCGAAATATTTACGAGGGAAATAATAAGTTCTATTACGATAAAGATAAAGAAATCACCATCGACGAGGGATGCTACGAAATAGACGAGCTAAACACGTTCCTGAGAAAAAAGATATTGGAGTCGGCTAAAGCCAACAAAGAAATTAATTCGTCCGTAACTTTGGACGACGACGGATTGGTCGACGGCTTGTTTTCTTTAAGAGCTAATAATAATACCCTAAAGTGCGAAATAAAATCGAAATACTCCGTAGACTTCACGAAGCGCGGCAACATCGGTCGAATGCTGGGATTTTATGATCGAATTTTAGAGGAAGGTCGTTCGCATACGTCCGATCGCGATGTGGAAATAATTTCGGTATCTAATATTTTCGTAGATACTAACATTACGACGGGAGCGTACCGCAATAACCAACTTTGTCATAGCATTTACGAATTTGGCCTAACCGTGCCCCCAGGCTACAGCATAGAACAACAACCCAGCAATATAATTCGTTTCCCTCTGTGCGTGGACGAATTCGATAACATTACGTTGAGACTGGTGGATCATACGGGTGAAGCGGTTAATTTTTCGAAGGATACGTACCTTTGCGTTCGCCTAGAGCTAAGACGCGAATAATAAAATTATTATTAAGTTAAAATGGGCGTCGTTTACGATGACGAGCGTCAGCATCAGCAGCAGCAGCAACAGACGTTAGCCGCAGTCGTCAATATACCTAAGAAAAATCCGCGCGTTGGGCATTGTTATCGTCGTTGCTGCCGAAGTCTTCTTCTTCTTCTTCTTCTTCCTCAAAACAAACCTATATAAAACGCAAAAACGTTCTCGAAATCTGCAGTCGCACGCAAATCATCGTTAGGCCATAACGAAATAAAAAGCGGAAGAGGTGTGAAAAGCGACATCATATTAAAAGAAGAGGAAGAAGAACCTCGCTCTTAGTCGCGCAGACGCAAGTTTCTTAAAAGCGCTCGGCTACAAGCTTTTGAATACGAGATAGAAAAAAAGTACTAGAAATGGCTAAACGTGGCGGTAAAATACGTGGTGATTTTGGTAGTAGCACGAAAATGGTCGCAGATCACATCTCGTCGGTGATTAGTTCTCCTTTGAAGAAATTACGTTTCGACGAGGTGGCCAAATTAGACGTATTCAAAAGGCCTCGCTACGAAGAGACAATTTCGAAAGAAGATTATTATTCGTATTTACCCTTCACGCGAAACACAGACCACAGCGATAGAGTGATTATAGAAATCCAAAATTCCGATGCTATAACCGCAACCTACGACAGTTACATTAATATTAAGGGAACGTTTTCGGTGAAAACCGAAGGTAAACCGTATACGATAACGAACAACGCAATATTATTCTTGTTCGATGAAATACAGTACAAAATGGGAGCACGCATGTGGTCGACGTTTGTAAGCAGCCTGGTATAACGTGCACGATGAAGGGTCTCGCTTCGTATCACAAAAATTCAACGGTTTGAGCAATAGCACCTGGGACCCTCGAGGAGATACAAACGCCGACATTTTTAAGAACGGACGCTTCTCGTGCAATGTGCCTCTAAAGCATATTTTTGGATTTTGCGGGATTATAAACGAGCCGTCGTAAACATGCCGCAAGAGCTTGTTTTAATTAGATCCAAGAGCGACGTCAATTGTTACAAGAGCGACGAAAACGAGCTAACATTTAAAATTACTAAAATATCGTGGAGGTTCCGCATTTAAAGCTTAGCGATGAATCGAAATTAAATTTATTCCATCATTTGCATAAAAATCCCAGAATTGTGGTTTACTTTCGTCGCTGGGAGCTTCACGAGTTGCCGTCCTTTCCGTCTTCGAAAATTCACGTTTGGCGTATTAAGAATTCGAACGAATTAGAAAAACCTCGATGGATTCTATTTACTCTTCAGCATGGCAAGTATGATAATGCGAAGCAATCGACAGCCCAGTTCGATCACTGCAATCTGACAAATTTAAAACTATACCTTAATTCCCAAGAATTTCCACTTCAAGATATGAATTCGGACTTTGCCAATAACGATTATTCGACCCCGTTCATGCACTATTCGAAATTTCCGGAAAACTATTATGCAGGCGCGAGCAATTTGAGCTACGCTCTATGTTGTTTGAACGACTATCAGCAATTTGGCAATTGTCCCGTGTTCGTGATCGATTGCAGTCGTCAAGAAGAATCTATTAAAAATTCGGCCGTCGATATACGTCTCGAAATCGAATCCAGCAACATTTTCGATCAAACCACTAAAGCATACTGCTTAATTTTGCACGACTCTATATTCGAATACGATCCGTTTACGGAAATCGTTACGCGTCATATTAGCGAATAATAGACATGAAGGTTATTAAACAGAAACAATCTCTACCGGTTGCAAATATGGATCTAACGGTCGAGCAGGATGATCCTTATTCCTATTTTGGAACGCGCAAAAGCACGGAGATCTCTTACCGGCCAGCATAAGATGCATCGTATGCGGACCTTCTGCGTGCGGTAAAACAAACCTGATTTTGAGTTTGTTACTGGCACCCAACGGATTGGAATTTGAAAACGTTTACATTTACTCCAAGTCGCTATTTCAGCCCAAATACGATTTTTGAGTCGAGTTTTGAGACCGATCAAGGGACTAGGCTATTACGAATTTAGCGAAAATTCTGAAATAATTTCACCGCAAGATGCTAAGAGTAATTCGATTTTCATTTTCGACGACATTCAATGTCACGAACAAAACGCGATTCGTCAATATTTTCAATGAGCCGTCATAAGAATATAGACGCGTTCTACCTCAGCCAATCGTATGCAAGAATACCGAAGCATCTTATTCGCGACAATACAAATTTAATTATAGTTTTTTGCAAGACGAAATGAACTTAAGACATATCTATTCGAGCACATTAATGCCGACATGAGCTTCGAAGATTTCAAAAGATGTGCCGTCTAGCGTGGGAAAAAAAAGACGGCGATGGCAATAAAGGCGGATACGGATTCTTAGTGGTAGACAAAGAAAAAGCCATAAACGAAGGCCGCTACCGTAAAGGATTCGATCATTACATATGTATTTAAAATCACGACGTTCGAGCGAACTTTCACCAACGCAATGTCTGCGGCTGCGATGAGACGAGGACGACGACGTCACTCTACGAATTTAAATCTAGCCGTAGTGCAGGCCACTAAAACAATAAGAAAAAAATTTTAGATTTTAAACGAGATCAAAATCGAGCTCAAATAAAATACGGAATGAAGCATGCTCAATTACTAGAACCGTTAAAATCGCTATCAAAATTCTCTGCAAGTAAAAATCCTAATTATATTCGACGTCAGAATGCGGAGCACGAATCTGATAATGTCGACGACGGTTCAGATGTCTTACTTAAAAGTATGCCGACATCCTGTCCAAAAGCGAGGATCCCAATATAGACGATACCGGAATCGGCATTCAATACGACGACCTTTCGAATAAATGGTCTATGGGCAATTCAGAGTTAGCTATTGCAGACGACGGATCTACGATTAATATTAGAAATAAAAAATATCCTATTACGGAGGGCTTACTTCGATTGTTAACTTATAAGAAAATCCCTTCGAATAAGAAAACGCCTGCTGGCAATCCTTCCGAGCTAGATGTAAAAAATTACATCGATATTTTGAAGAAAACCAATGCATATAATAAACTGTTTCGCAAGGATCTGCCTAAAACGCCCAAATATAAAAATTATATCGTTCCGAATTTAACACCGTCGCCCGTGGCGACTACAATATCTACGCCTCCTCCTCGCCGCAGCATGCTTCGTCGCCGTCACCGTCGTCGTTGTCGTCAAAGAGATGAATACAGCATCGGCGACTCCTACGATTCCCATGCAATTACGATCCAAAATAACGAAGAAAAGAAAGGTCTCGGTATGGATAATTTATCGAAAAAAAGACAGCCATCGAGTAATATAAGCAGAATTTGGCGATACAAAAAATTCGATAATTCTAATCATGAGATAGAATACGTTCATTGGGACTCGCCGGCCGAGCTGGTGAGCCGGCTTCGTTTGTTGATGGCCGAACGTTCGGCGGGCAACAATAGCTCTCAGAATCAAAACGAATTTCTTTCTATTATATCCGAATTAAAGGAGGCGAAATTAATCGCCTAATAAAATATACACGTTCTATAGAATAGTCTCAGAAATAAAATGGTCGTCGATAAATTTGGAAGAGCGTATGTTGCCAGAGACTCTGGAGGCGGAGGGTTTGGTAATACCGCTGCGCGCGGGCCTCCTGGTGTAGGCTTTAAACTAACTCCGGAAGGCGATTTCAACATAGAAAATAGAAAACTTTGCAACGTAGGCAATCCCGTGACCGGAACGGATGCGGTAAATAAACGAAGCGCCTTGGTATTGGACGAGGACGAGAAAATAGTTAACTTGAAGGATTTTAGAATAGTGAATTTGGCCGATCCTAAAAATCAAACGACGGCGTAAACTTAAAATTTTGCAGCGAAGAACTCAATCTGCGTATAGGCAAAGCATTGGAAATATGTTTGACCGCTTCATCTTCGGGAAAAACGCATGCTAATAAGAAACTTAAATTTGACGCCAAATCGCGATCCATTGTAAATTTGCACGACCCGCAGAGCTCGGCGATGCCGTTAACAAGAGATACGTGGACTCGACGTTGTCAGAAAAAGCGCAAAATTTTATGAAACTAACCACGATCGACGACGGTAAGGCCAAGAACTTCGACTCTCGAGGCTTGAGAATTGTCAACATAGGCGAGGCCGAAGATGAGCACGATGCCGTTTCTAAGTTCTATGTGAACGCGAGAATACAAAATCTTATCGAAGGTGTCGCCATTCACCGCGATAACGTGATCATTCGAGATGTATTGCAATCGGTCGTTCAAGTGTTGAACGAAGTTGTTTTAAACACGAACTTCCTGATTTTCAACCACTTGAAATTAGACGGAGTCAAGACGTCTGCTGGAGACGATTTACAATTTCACAAAATTAATACCGACGTTATAAGACACCTGCACGTGTTATTGGAGCAAGATAAAGCCTCGTCGTCTAACTCTCATACTCGTGTCAAACCTTAAAAATGTCTAAGAAATATAACGATAAGGAAATACTAGTGGATGAACTGCACAGAGGGGTTAGAATAAATTTTCCACGTCGAAGAACGATCATCAAATCTTATCACGACTTATTTCAAGCCGATATTGCTGAATTTATTCCATATTCGAAATATAATAAAGGGCATAAGTATATTCTACTCGTGATCGATTGCTATTCGAAATATTTATGGACGAGACCGCTTAAATCCAAGAATGGTCATGAAGTCACATCTGCGATGCGCGAGATTC
The DNA here is from genome assembly GCA_036346225.1 of Platerodrilus igneus. Classification (NCBI taxonomy): domain Eukaryota; kingdom Metazoa; phylum Arthropoda; class Insecta; order Coleoptera; family Lycidae; genus Platerodrilus; species Platerodrilus igneus. The sequence goes on along the minus strand of JARFIW010001118.1, from coordinate 551,022 downwards.
TAAATGAAATTAAAAGATCGCGACCGCCTTTACCGAAAAATCTGCAAACAGATAATGGTACAGAATTTTATAACGGCCAATTTGCACGGCTGATGAAGGAATATGGCGATATTAATCATTACTCCACATATAGCTCAATCAAAGCCGCCATCGTAGAACGTGCAATCAGAACGATAAAAAACAAACTGTATAAAGCTTTTAGTCTGAGAGGCAAATGGAAGTGGATTGATATAATCGATTCGATTGTATCGAAATACAACGATACGGTGCATTCGACCACTAAAGAAAACCCAAAATGTGACCGCGAAAACGCGTCTGAAAGTTTACGATAAATTAAAACTGGCGACTAGAAAACCTCGTTATGCCGTGGACGACTTTGTACGCATTTCAAAATATAGAAGTATTTTTCTAAGGGCTACAATGCAAACTGGAGCGAGGAAACGTTTAAAATATGTAAAGTGTTTCGAGCAAATCCGACTACTTATTTACTCGTCGACATGCATGGCGATCCAGTATTGGGACAGTTTTATGAAGCTGAGCTGCAGAAAACGAGAGTTCCAAATATTTACCTTATCGAGAAAATACTAAGGCGAAAAGGAACCAAAATTCTCGTCAAATGGTTGGGCTTCCAAGAGCCTTCCTGGATTCAAAAGCTGATCTTATATAGATTGTTACATTTAAAAATAAAACATTTGTTTTTATATTTTTATTATATAAATATGTTACATTTCAAAAAATAAAAAATTTGTTTCTTTTTTTTGTTTGATTTTTTATTATACATTTTTTTTGATCTTGTAAAAAATAAGAAAGATAGAGACGCTACAACTGCGATACTTTGACATGCAGCAGCACTTAAAATGTATTATTTTAGTTTATTTTATACATAATATAAAAAATAAAAATACAATGCAGTTTTTTATCTTGGCTTGTTACAATATTTTAATTAATTTTATAATAAATATAAAAATAACAAAATACAATGCTTTTTCTTGATTACAATATAACAAAGAGAGCCTCTACAACAGCGCTTAAAATATATTTTTAAATTAATTTTATACATAATATAAAAATTAAAAAAATACAATGCGGTTTTTATAATATAAAAATACAAAAGACAATGCAATTTCTTTCTCGTTACAAGATTTTAATTATTTTTTATAATAAACATGCAATTCACAAAATAAAATATGGTTTTATTCAAAGGTCCTTTATTAGATAGTGCCCATGAGGCAAAATATCTATTCCGTTAGATAAAATGTATCTTTTATCATCTTGATAACTTAAAGCAATTTTCGTCTGACGTATGGAATATACCTTATGCAAATATGATCGTATGCTATTTTGGTCTCGTTCTATAACTACTTTATTTCGTAACGTATCGAGATAGTGATCGAAACAGATTTGCTGATCGATAATGTACTTTTTAACACCCTTAGCCTTCTTTATTATCTCACGGCCTTCTATTTTTAAAGAGTACATTTTCGATCGAAGGCCTACAAAGTGCGTTAAAATACGACCTCTAGTTTCGTCTTTCATAAGACCAATGACTTTTTTATTAATTAAAGGAATTTTATAGATGTTATCGGGATCATAAGCGCTCGTATCAAATTTTTCTAGATTCGTCTTTATACACTCTTCATAGAAATCATTGCACGTCACACTATACAAAAGGCTGTCGGTGTCCATGTAGCATAATTCGCAATTATTTGCAAATTTTGCCTTCATGAAATCGTAGTGAAAATTATATAATTCAATTTTTGATAATTCTAAGATGGCCATACCTATGTAGATAGGTTTGTTGAACTCTATCTCTGTTTTGCTCAATTCGATCGCGACCAGATTTTTGTCAAAAATCGTTGCCGAATGGAAATTTGGTTTGGAAATTAAAGATAGAGCACCATACCGACCGCTCCAATGAGTCACTAATTTTATGACGCGTCTTTTCCTAACATTCTCCATTGTTTTACCAAAATGGAATTGTTTGCAAATTTATATAGATTTTGTGCAAATTCCGTTTTAGCTTCCGTGCGCATTCTTGTATTTAATTCGACAAACGGTCTCAACCAAGGAGACTGACCGAATTCTAAAACCTTATGAACGCGCGTCATAACTACGCCCGCAGATAAATAAACCTGGAGATTTCTGTAATGCACAACGTAGTTGAACTTTTTCGTGAGAGTGCACATTAATTTTGAAAATTTCGAGCCCGGAGGCGTGTCCTGTTCTGGGCACATCGGCAACTCTTTCTGAGCGTCGTGAATGTCCGTAGGAAATTCCAAGTCGCATTCGATAATATAACCTTTATCGCTCGTAATGCTCACCGTTGTAACATTAAATTTTAATATTTCTTCAGGCGTTAGCCATTTGAAATCCCGTAAGGCAAATAGCAAGATTCGGCATGACCATAGAGATTATTAATATCTCCGTAAAATAAAAATTTATTCGGCTTGGATGGATCATGCGTTGGGGGATAATATTTATTATTGGATTCTACATATCGTTTTACGACTTGAGTAAGGCCCCCCCGAATGCCTCTTTCGATCATTAAAAACATGTCGACGTCACAAATTAGTTCTAGCCTGATTTTAGTATATAATAACATGCTAGACCACGAGTAGCTCGCCAAAGTCACAAAATTTAAGGGATCCAATTTGTATGTTTCAAGACAATTTTTCTAAAGTCTTGGAATATATCGCAAAGTAAAAGAATGTCGCATTTTAAATATAGGTCCGCGTAGTCGCCTAAATTTTTGCATTTAAAAGTGCTCCATACGGTTTGCGCATGAATATATTCCGATTCTTCAATATGTGATTCATTAAGATTGCTATAAAACATTCTATAGGAGGAAGATTTTCTTCGCTTAATTTCAAAATGTCATCCAAATACTCGTAGGAAAAATACCCTTGCGCATTAGCAATTTAATGCGATCCGGGTTTAGCGAGCTAAATTCCTTTTTAAAACTTTAAAGTCATCGAAAGACAACTCGCATGCTAATTTTTCCAATGACATTGCCATAAAGCGAAAGGAATCTATGAATCTGAACGTCACATTTGCGTCGTTGTATTTTTAGAAAATGTTATGTATTTTCATTATTCAAGGGTATTATATTCATGGGGCCTTCGAAAGCGTTAGCAAGCTCTTTAATAATAAAATGAGCATCATAATTGCTCAAATTATGATAGACTACGGGAATAATTGGAAATAACCTAAAATTTAAATTACAGCTGCTATGCGCAACACCTCTTACAGAACCATTCATGTGATCGTGATCGATAACCTTTTCGTCGTCCGGCAAGAAATCGACTTCGCAAATAAAGCACGTTTTTGCCGTCGAGGCATCTATAGAGGACGTAGCAGGCTCGTTTTTAAAAATGCGCTCCCATAACATATGGCAATATGTTTTAATTGTCGCACAAACCAAGAAATGCAGTCTGTGCCCGTGTATGAACTGTAATATGAAAGAGATTCGTCATATCCACAATAAAAATAATATCCTATTGAAAACGGAATATGTTCCTGGTATTTGAAAGTGCGTTCTGATTCGGAAGCTCTTTCGGTTTTTTAATAAGGCATTCTATGTCAGAATAAACCACCATCGGCACAGGTATTTTATACTTAAAATCTTTAAATTGTAAATATTTGTTTTTTCGGAGGGTAAAATAACACGACACTCGTTAAGTTTTTCGCATACTTGCTCGTGGGCATCGAGACGTTTGCGATCGTAAAAATAGGAGAGACATCTATCGCATACGTAAAAGTGACCCGTATGTTTAGTTAATTGACCTCTCACAAGTGAGGCTAAATTTTTATAAGACAATAATGATATCTAACGCCCCGTTTATAATCTTTAATATTTTTTTAATTCTTCCAAACTTTTTCCAACTTTATCGGCCTCGTCGCCGTCGTCGTCGTCCTCGTCGCCGTTGACGTCTTCGCCGTCGTCAGAATTAAATTTTGACGACTCGTCGACATACGCATCTTCAACAATTAACAGATTAACGTGTTTATCTCGTTTTGGCTAGTTAATTGTACCGGTGTTACGATGTATCGAGCGCGTTTTAAAATAAGAGCAAAAACATTTACAGAAATATCATTCTGCTTTTCGAATTTCGATATATCCGATATAGGCATGGGGCTGACGAAATTTTTCATATTAAAAATTTCTGCAAAATGCGGATACAAAGTTGTGCGATTAGCATGCTTACCTGCTGTAGGCTTAATTATTCCGGCTAAAACGCTCCAATAAAAGCATGAAAATCATTGTTTCTAATGTTTAAACAGGCCTTTTGTTTTGAATTGCGATAGGAAGAGGCATGAAACAACTCGCGTGAAACATATCATAGCATTTATTAATATTAACATTTAAAAATAATATTTCGGATAGCGTGAATCCTGACCCGTGCATTGCGTCGTTCTCTATTTTATCCAACAAGCGTGTTGCGATATTGCACGCAAACCACTCGTTAAACTTCTCTAAATTGCCGAAACAAATTAAAAGTTGGGCGTCGAAAATACCTAGTTTGAAACTCATTTTCGTTGAGCGCGACGGAAAATTTGAAAAATCGCACGCTAACACGACATTAATTTTAAGGTTTACCGAGTGATTTTAAAATCGTATACAATTTGGATAAAATTAGTTTTTACAATCTTCGATAAATAAATTAAGATCTTTATGTGCAACATTAATAATTTGAGCTGTTTGAATTCTCGATTTAAACGCAGACACGATCGGCTTCCAAACCAATTCAGAATGTCGAGGCGTGCTCGAGAATACATCCATTGTTTAGGAACATTCTGCCGCAGTAGTTTTTTAATAGATTTTAAATAGCATTTTATATCTTTTCATATGGCATAGAAGATTTTCGAATAGATTCAGATAACTAGCCGAGAGCGAAGAAGAAGTTTGTTTCACCGTTCTTAAAATCGATTCGGTGTTGTGAATGTGTGATTTTAATATTCGAACACAATTGCGAAATACTTTAGTTTTACGACATTTCGTTAAAATTGCGTGCACTTTTCGATACAACTGTAGCATCTGATCACAACACATCGAAACGCCCGCGTCCGCTTCGATTTTTCTGTTAGTTAACATTTTTTTTTTCGTATTTCAATGCCAACTTTCTGTATTTTGAACCGTGCAATTTTACTAATACGTTCGGCGTATCGTCTTTGGGCGATAAATCGCAGGACCATAAAATGGCTTCTAATTCGGCATGCAGTTCCCGTTTTATTCTAACAATTTGTACGAGTTTAAAATCTTATACAAAAGGATAAGTCTATAGCATATTTTTCTGAATCTGTAATTTTAGTTGATTTTATAGAAAATACATCTGTCGTTCTAACACATTTACTATAGACAAATAAATCGCCGATTTCATGCAAACGCATGCGGAGGGTTTTCTGCAAATCAACAAAGAATTAATAAATTGAGTTGAAAACACGAATTCTCTATTTTTTAAGTCCACGTATAGGCAATCGGTTCTTAGAATTGCATAAAAGAAAATGTCACTTTCACATTTATACTGAAAATTAAACACTGTTTTTAATGGCGATACGGCAGATTGATCTACAAATCTAAACAACCTAATACCGGCCGAGATGCTTTCGCTAATATTATAAAATGCCCTTCGGTCGTAATTACATAAATTAAAAAGCTTTTCTTTCATACGAGACACGTCGGTGAAGCAAAACGCTATTGTGTTAGAATACGAATCTTCTAAGCACGTTAAATTGTCGAACAAATTAAATTGCATGCAAAATAGAAAAAGGGCTCGAGACCCAATCAAAAACCGTCCCGATATTTAAAGTCTTTTAAATAAGCAGGCAATTCCTTGCATGCGATTCTATAAAAATTATGTGGATAATCCGCAATTAGCATATCACGATTGTAATGGGTTGCTGATCTAATTCTATATTCAATACTCATAACTTTAAAAATCAAGATGTAAAAATACTAAAATTATAAAATTAATTACCATGTATAGGTAGGTATTCTAGTGTGATGACGATACGGATGGCTTTTTTGCTCTTGCCGTTCTTGATTTTCCTTGGGAGGATCCGTGAGGGCTGATGATGATGGATCCTTTTGTTTTCGCCCATGCAGCAGAAGGAAATACTCGCTGCAGGATTAGGTTTACCTTTAAAATAAACGAATTTCGTATTAGTTTTTTAAATAAAAAATTAAAATATTAAATACTAACCAACTTCGAACGATCCTAGGTAGTGCAAACAAAGGCATTCCTGTTTATTCAGCTCTTCGATATCTTTGTCGCTAATTACGTCCGCGATTCTCTGCGGAAGGAACACAACGCATTCTTCTAATTCGACGAGAATGAGCCGAGAATTCTTCTTTGACTGAAGAGATTTGATGCTTAAAACCGGATAAGGGCGCTGTAGCTCGAGATCTTTGACTTTTACGGTCTTCTTCCTATCGATGCGGCTTACTGAATTGATTTTTTTAATTAACTCCATATTTTAATTCTAATTACGAATATAATTACATAAAGTTAAAAAATATATTTACAATTATTACCTGTTTTTAATGCAAGCTGCACGGTGACAAAACACGTTGCACGACTCTCAAACTTATATTTTACAAGATAAAAAGCCTTACAAGGGATCCTCTATTTATATCACTCCGAATGACGTACAATTTATTACGCATGTGAAAACCGCTCCCACATACACGATTCAGACATTAACGATAGCAATTCATTAGAATTAAATAGCATTGCCCTTGTTTTGGACAAAAAGCTCATTCAAATTAAAAACGTTATCTTTTATTATGCGGATATTGAAATCGCATAAAATTAATGAGCATATTTTTATTCAAAGATGTAAGTAACAAAGACATTTTCGCCGACTCGGCATCGATAAAAGAATATAAAAATTTCAATCGTCTATATTTCGAGGATTTATAAACCATATTTGTTAAAAGTAATGGGTTTCTATATAATTAATGATTCAAAACGATGTGTACTGAAATTAAAACTTACTCACGAATGATGTAATCTTAAACTACAGTATTTTCTTAACGCGTTCCAAGAAGCTATCTTTTATACATACAATGTTTTAACAAAAGCGATTCCCGACTTCGATAATAAAAAATAATTATACAAACATACTCGATCATTTATATTTTAACTTCCGCTTTATATAATGAATGTATACTATACAAAATTTACGACCACTTTTTATTTCTCGGCAAAAATACGATTTCGTCATCGTATATGCTTTGGGTTCATATAATGCACACAAAATTAAGGAAGAACTTTTACCATTTATACCGAAACAATTACATTTAAAACGTCTTGCACGTGTCAGATGAGATAATCGCGACCCCGTTTTTTTTTCTCTTGCCCGACGATCTGAAATCTCTGCGTTATTTTAAATACTTCATCATAATTGCCTACGAAAACATCGAGCGTAACATTTCCAAATTATTAAAAGTTTACTTGAAACGTCTTGCACGTGTGTCCGATGAGATAATCATGACCCTGTATTTGTATACGAATTAAATAGCGCACTTTCATCATCTTCTCTCGGAGGGCAAAAATACACGCACACGTCATCGATCGAACCATCTTGAGCAAAAATACGATTACGTCAGTAGTATAGCTATGGAGAAGCTGAGACAGCCCTTTTAAAGGGCCATCGCAATTTTTTTCTTATCGACACCTGTAATAAAAAACCCTTGCGGTTATTTACCCAGACTTATTCTCGATCGCGACCACCACCCCCGAAAACACACTCTTAAAACAAAAACACGTTCTCACCACTTGCGCGCCCTTACGATATTTCGTCTTAGACTAAAACACGCACGCCCCCTACACACCTATACACATAACGATACATACCTTTCTTTTCGAAAATAAAACAACAACAACAGCGCCCCCGATCGATATCTACACACACACTTTTATCACGAGGGCGGCACGACTTCCACGTTAACATCACCGACAAACCATACATACCCTACACCCTACACGCACACACCTGCACATACATACCTCTCTTTATATAATACGCACACCCTTTACAAGATATTTATGATCCTTTTAAAAGGGCCGGCCAGCTTCTCCATAGCCATACTATCGTTATCCTCAAACCTAACTAATACTAACACACACACACACCTACACATACATGACCTTCACACATACATACTTCTCTTTTCCATAATACACACACCCTTTACAAGATATTTATGACCCTTTAAAAAGGGCTGTCGCAGCTTCTCCATAGTTATACTACTAGCATTGCTTCCTGCTGATTTCAACCCACACAGAGTATCTAGTTATCCGCACTACTTGACTGTACTCGACGTAACAAGAGTGCAGTTCCCGATTAGAGTTAAGGACATTCCCAGGTTTGAGGATTTAAACGACATCAGCGTCAACGTCTTTGGGGTAGAAGACAAGTTCATCGTTGGACCGCTACATTTCACTGCTAATAAAAGGGATCGGCATGTGAACCTACTGTACATTCAGAATGGAGTCAAGTCCCACTACTGTTGGATCAAAGATTTGGGGAAGCTAGTGGGTAAGCAGATCTCTCGTGAGCATACCCGCAAATGGATTTGCGATGGATGCTTGGTGTTTTTTCCAGCCGAAGACAAATTACACCAACACTCAACAAACGACGGCAACCATGTGGTGACAACCATGCCGAACCACTTCAACAACATTGTAGAGTTCACGAACGTTCACAAGCAAATGAGGGTGCCGTTCGTGATTTATGCAGACTTCGAAAGTGTGTTGAAGCCTATTAGCTCCGCAGTTCCGGATCCCACCTCTTCCTTCACCAACAGCACACAACACCACGAACCCTTCAGTTTTGCATACTATATCAAGTGTTCATACGATGACTCGTTTAACAAGTTTGAGCTGTACAGAGGACCTGAAGCCGCAAAAGTTTTTATGGAAAAGATGAAAGAGGAAGCCCAACGATTGGGAAAAATTTTAAAAACAAACACCCCCATGCTTCCAATGGAACCCCTAGATGAGTTGTTGTTTCATATGGTTGAGGAGTGTGGCATCTGTAAGCAGCCTTTGGGAAATGAGAGGGTGAGGGATCACTGCCACCTCTCAGGGAGATTTCGCTTTGCCGCACACTCCCAATGCAACATTAAATACATGGTTCCAAAGTTTATCCCTGTTATATTACATAATTTAAGTGGGTACGATAGCCATTTTATAATTAAGGAATTGGGATACGACAAAGAAAGGGTTACTGTAATCCCGAATAATAAGGAGAGGTTTATATCGTTTACAAAAAACGTTAGATTGTCTAAGGAAAACGGCGTAGAAAAAGATGAATCTTTTATTACGCTGAGATTTGCATCTAGCTTAAATAAACTAGCCTCCAACTTGAATGCTGAACAGTTTGTTGAACTAAAGAGCTGTTTCCCCAATACCGAAGAGTTTGCTCTATTACATCGGAAGGGTGTGTTCCCGTACGACTACGTGAAAGATATTACCGTATTGGAAAAGAAGGCTCTACCACCACAAAATGCTTTCTACAACGGTCTAACCACCACAGCGGTGTCGTATGCAGATTATGAACACGCACAGAATGTATGGAGAACATTCAAAATCCGAACGCTTGGGGATTACAGCGATCTTTATTTGAAAACAGACGTTTTGTTACTAGCAGACATTTTCGAGAACTTCAGAGACGTCTGCACAAAAACCTATGATCTAGACCCATGCCAGTACGTGACTGCTCCTAGTTTGAGTTGGGATGCCATGTTGAAGCGCACTGGGGTGAAGCTCGAGTTGTTGACCGATGTCAGTATGCAACATTTTATCAAGAAAGGGATACGTGGTGGGTTAACCCAGTGCAGCGGTCGGTATGCCAAAGCCAACAATAAGTATATGGAAGACTACAACCCTAACGAGTCATCCAAGTACTTAACGTATCTGAATGCTAACAATTTATACGGATGGGCCATGTCCCAACATTTACCCATTAGCGGCTTTAGATGGTTAAACACGGAGCAGGTACATCGTATAAAACATGAAATATTAAATATACCAAGCACGCACGAAAAAGGGTATATTTTGGAAGTTGATATACAGTATCCAGAACATCTTCACAACGACCACAATGACTTGCCTTTCTGCCCTGAATCGATGGTACCTCCAACGCCGTTTTCGAAGACGCCTAAGTTACTCGCCACCCTTCTGGACAAAACAAAATACATTGTTCACTACCGCAACTTGCAGCAGGCTCTGCGTAACGGTCTGCAATTAACTGTTGTGCATCGCGTGTTGGAGTTTGATCAGTCGACGTGGTTAAAACCTACATTGATCTCAACACGAATCTCCGTACCTCTGCCGCTAACGCGTTTGAAAAGATTTTTCAAACTTATGAACAATGCGGTTTTGGTAAAACAATGGAGAACGTGGACAAAAGGGTCGATGTCAAAATAGTCACGCGATGGGAACACGACGGGAAAAAGTTGTGCGCGAGTGGGCTAATAGCTAAACCTAACTTTAACAGTTGTACCGTGTTAGGGGAAAATCTGGCGATTATACAGATGGATCGTGTTAAAGTTAATTATAATAAACCGATCTATGCAGGATTGTCAATTTTGGATATATCAAAAACGCTAATGTACGACTTTCACTACAGCACCATGGTTCCTCTGTATGGTCCCAGATTGTCCCTGCTTTATACGGATACAGACTCTTTAGTTTATAGTGTTGAGACACCAGACTTGTACAGTGACATTAGCGCAAACATAATACATTTTGATACAAGTGATTACCCTCCAAACAATAAATACAATATACCACTTATAAACAAAAAGGTGTTGGGTAAGTTTAAGGATGAGTTTTGTGGCGATTTGGTATTGGAGTTCGTCGGCACCAGGGCCAAATCGTATTGCATAGTAAGTGAGAAAGACACTGTTAAAAAAATTAAGGGTGTTAGCCGTAGTGTGGTGGCGGGGATAAGTGTAGATAGTTTTAGGGTGTGGTGGTTAATAATGATGATGCCCTCTTGCATACGATGGTATGCATTCGTAGTAAGAAACACCAACTGTACACTCAGTTGATTAATAAAATTAGTCTATCAGGCGAGGATGACAAAAGATATGTCATCCCCGGAAGCATATCAACATATGCATGGGGCATAAAGATATAAGATAGTTGTTTATATTTTATTGTATATAGTAGCATGTGTTAGTTGTAAGACATACCTTCCACCCCATCCTTAATAATTCCATCGTTCCCGGCGGCATGTGTTTACCTCCACGTGGTGTCGTTGGACGGTAAAACATATTGTTAACGACAATATGTCTTATTGACCGAAAACACGTTTCCTTTCTTTTACTTTAATCTCTTTTGTTACAGGTCTATTTAAACAACCCATTAATCTTTTTTTGTTACAGGTTAAACTTTCGGCTACGCACAGGAAATAATGTTATACTTTGTAAAAATTGTAATTAGTTTATTAAACTGTAAGTTGGATAAAGCAATTATTAAACTTTTGTGTTCTTAATTTTTGTGTTACTACCTCTTAGTCTTTGGTTAAAGCATATACCATAAATGGGTAAAAAAATGTAGAGGTTCCGGGCTTTAAAGTGTAACTTTGCAGGGGGTGCTCCGATTTTAAATCTGCTTGCAGATTCGAATTCTATGCAAAATTTTAAAGTAACAAGCTGGATTGCATGACTAAAAAAATGTTTAAGGCTGGTCAGAAATCGCTACAAATCTTAAAATTCGGGTAGCTCCCTTGGGGGTGATGATATCTAAAAAATTCTTAGAAATTCGGGTAGCGAGAAAAATCTAATATTAATTGATACCAAACAAGATAGGTTTAGCTCGAAAGATAAAAAATGGCTAGTCGAAGAAAACTATTTGGTCCAGAATGTTAGCGGTAAAAAAAATCTTAAAAATAGGTTTATCTCGTGTGTGGAAATGAGGATGCTCATTTATCTCGAAAGATGAAAAATTTAAGATATTTATCTCGAAAGATGAAAAATGGTTAGTCGAAGAAAACTTTTTGGTCCAGATGAGGGAGCAAATGAGGGATTCTGGAGCAAATGAGGTTCTGGGTTGCCTGAAAATGGTCTACTGACAAGATAAAAACTGCATTGTATTTTTTATTTTTTTATATTATGTATAAAATAAATTAAAATAATACATTTTAAATGCTGCTGCATGTCAAAGTATCGCAGTTGTAGCGTCTCTCTTTCTTATTTTTACAAGATCACAAAAAAATGTATAATAAAAAATCAACAAAAAAAAAGAAACAAATTTTTTTATTTTTAAAATATAACATATTTATATAATAAAAAATATAAAAAAACAAATGTTTTATTTTTAAATGTAACAATCTATATAAGATCAGCTTTTTGAATCCAGGAAGGCTCTTGGAAGCCCAACCATTTGACGAGAATTTTGGTTCCTTTTCGCCTTAGTATTTTCTCGATAAGGTAAATATTTGGAACTCTCGTTTTCTGCAGCTCAGCTTCATAAAACTGTCCCAATACTGGATCGCCATGCATGTCGACGAGTAAATAAGTAGTCGGATTTGCTCGAAACACTTTGCATATTTTAAACGTTTCCTCGCTCCAGTTTGCATTGTAGCCCTTAGAAAAAATACTTCTATATTTTGATATGCGTACAAAGTCGTCCACAGCATAACGAGGTTTTCTAGTCGCCAGTTTTAATTTATCGTAAACTTTCAGACGCGTTTTCGCGGTCACATTTTTGGGCTTTCTTTTAGTGGTCGAATGCACCGTATCGTTGTATTTCGATACAATCGAATCGATTATATCAATCCACTTCCATTTGCCTCTCAGACTAAAAGCTTTATACAGTTTGTTTTTATCGTTCTGATTGCACGTTCTACGATAGCGGCTTTGATTGTGCTATATGTGAGTAATGATTAATATCGCCATATTCCTTCATCAGCCGTGCAAATTGACCGTTATAAAATTCTGTACCATTATCTGTTTGCAGATTTTTCGGTAAAGGCGGCCGCGATCTTTAATTTCATTTAAAATCTCGCGCATCGCAGATGTGACTTCATAGCCATTCTTGGATTTAAGCGGTCTCGTCCATAAATATTTAGAATAGCAATCGATCACGAGTAGAATATACTTATGCCCTTTATTATATTTCGAATATGGAATAAATTCAGCAATATCGGCTTGGAATAAGTCGTGATAAGATTTGATGATCGTTCTTCGACGTGGAAAATTTATTCTAACCCTCTGTGCAGTTCATCCACTAGTATTTCCTTATCGTTGTATTTCTTAGACATTTTTAAGGTTTGACATGAGTATGAGAGTTAGACGACGAGGCTTTATCTTGCTCCAATAACACGTGCATGTGTCTTATAACGTCGGTATTAATTTTGTGAAATTGTAAATCGTCTCCAGCAGACGTCTTGACCCCGTCTAATTTCAAGTGGTTGAAAATCAGGAAGTTCGTGTTTAAAACAACTTCGTTCAACACTTGAACGACCGATTGCAATACATCTCGAATGATCACGTTATCACGGTGAATGACGACACCCTCGATAAGATTTTGTATTTTCGCGTCCACATAGAACTTAGAAACGGCATCGTGCTTATCTTCGGCCTCGCCTATGTTGACAATTCTCAAGCCTCGAGAGTCGAAGTTCTTGGCCTTACCGTCGTCGATCGTGGATAGTTTCATAAAATTTTGCGCTTTTTCTGCCAGCGTCGAGTCCACGTATCTCTTGTTAATGGCATCGCCGAGCTCTGCGGGGTCGTGCAAATTTACAATGGATCGCGGCTTGGCGTCAAATTTAAGTTTCTTATTAGCATGCGTTTTTCCCGAAGATGAAGCGGTCAAACATATTTCCTATGCTTTGCCTATACGCAGATTGAGTTCTTCGCTGCAAAATTTTAAGTTTACGCCGTCGTTTGATTTTTTAGGATCGGCCAAATTCACTATTCTAAAATCCTTCAAGTTAACTATTTTCTCGTCCTCATCCAATACCAAGGCGCTTCGATTATTTACCGCATCCGTTCCGGTCACGGGATTGCCTACGTTGCAAAGTTGTCTATTTTCTATGTTGAAATCGCCTTCCGGAGTTAGTTTAAAGCCTACACCAGGAGGACCGCGCTATTACAGCGGTATTACCATACCCTCCGCCTCCAGAGTCTCTGGCAACATACGCTCCTCCAAATTTATCGACGACCATTTTATTTCTGAGACTATTCTATAGGACGTGTATATTTTATTAGGCGATTAATTTCGCCTCTTTTAATTCGGATATAATAGAAAGAAATTCGTTTTGATTCTGAGAGCTATTGTTGCCCGCCGAACGTTCAGCCATCAACAAACGAAGCCGGCTCACCAGCTCGGCCGGCGAGTCCCAATGAACGTATTCTATCTTATGATTAGAATTATCGAATTTTTTGTATCGCCAAATTCTGCTTATATTACTCGATGGCTGTTTTTTTTTCGATAAATTATCCATACCGAGACCTTTCTTTTCTTCGTTATTTTGGATCGTAATTGCATGGGAATCGTAGGAGTCGCCGATGCTGTATTCATCTCTCTTGACGACAACAACGACGGTGACGACGACGAAGCATGCTGCGGCGAGGGCGGAGGCGTAGATATTGTAGTCGCCACGGGCGACGGTGTTAAATTCGGAACGATATAATTTTTATATTTGGGCGTTTTAGTCAGATCCTTGCGAAACAGTTTATTATATGCATTGGTTTACTTCAAAATATAGATGTAATTTTTTACATCTAGCTCGGAAGGATTGCCAGCAGGCGTTTTCTTATTCGAAGGGATTTTCTTATAAGTTAACAATCGAAGGAAGCCCTCCGTAATAGGATATTTTTTATTTCTAATATTAATCGTAGATCCGTCGTCTGCAATAGCTAACTCTGAATTGCCCATAGACCATTTATTCGAAAGGTCGTCGTATTGAATGCCGATTCCGGTATCGTCTATATTGGGATCCTCGCTTTTGTACAGGATGTCGGCATACTTTTTACGTAAGACATCTGAACCGTCGTCGACATTATCAGATTCGTGCTCCGCATACTGACGTCGAATATAATTAAGATTTTTACTTGCAGAGAATTTTGATAGCGATTTTAACGGTTCTAGTAATTGAGCATGCTTCATTCCGTATTTTATTTGAGCTCGATTTTGATCTCGTTTAAAATCTAAAAACTTTTTTCTTATTGTTTTAGTGGCCTGCACTACGGCTTGATTTAAATTCGTAGAGTGACGTCGTCGTCGTCGTCCTCGTCTCATCGCAGCCGCAGACATTGCGTTGATGAAAGTTCGCTCGAACGTCGTGATTTTAAATACATATGTAATGATCAAATCCTTTACAGTAGCGGCCCTCGTTTATGGCTTTTTCTTTGTCTACCACTAAGAATCCGTATCCGGCTTTATTGCCATCGCCGTCTTTTTTTCCCCACGCTAGACGGCACATCTTTTTGAAATCTTCGAAGCTCATGTCGGTATTAATGTGCTCCGAATAGATATGTCTTAAGTTCATTTCGTCTTGCGAAAAAACTATAATTAAATTTGTATTGTCGCGAATAAGATGCTTCGGTATTCTCGCATACGATTGGCTGAGGTAGAACGCGTCTATATTCTTATGACGGCTCATTGAAAAATATTGACGAATCGCGTTTTGCTCGTGACATTGAATGTCGTCGAAAATGAAAATCGAATTACTCTTAGCATCTTGCGGTGAAATTATTTCGGAATTTTCGCTAAATTCGTAATAGCCTAGTCCCTTGATCGGTCTCAAAACTCGGCTCAAAAAATCGTATTTGGGCTGAAATAGCGACTTAGAGTAAATGTAAACGTTTTCAAATTCCAATCCGTTGGGTGCCAGTAACAAACTCAAAATCACATTTGTTTTACCGCACGCAGAAGGTCCGCATACGATGCATCTTATGCTGGCCGGTAAGAGATCGCTAATATGACGCGTAACGATTTCCGTAAACGGATCGTATTCGAATATAGAGTCGTGCAAAATTAAGCAGTATGCTTTAGTGGTTTGATCGAAAATGTTGCTGGATTCGATTTCGAGACGTATATCAACGGCCGAATTTTTAATAGATTCTTCTTGACGACTGCAATCGATCACGAACACGGAAAATTGCCAAACTGCTGATAGTCGTTCAAACAACGCAGAGCGTAGCTCAAATTGCTCGCGCCTGCATAATAGTTTTCCGGAAATTTCGAATAGTGCATGAACGGGGTCGAATAATCGTTATTGGCAAAGTCCGAATTCATATCTTGAAGTGGAAATTCTTGGGAATTAAGGTATAGTTTTAAATTTGTCAGATTGCAGTGATCGAACTGGGCTGCCGATTGCTTCGCATTATCATACTTGTCGTCAAAACACAAAGGAAAGTGAAACAATGCCAATAATGACCTTTTATCAATTTTAAATAACATCCTTGTTTCAAACTTGAATACAAAACAGGTGTTAGTTAGAGGAGCAACCAAATGTGGTTTGATGAATAAAAGTCAGACTTCAAATATTGAAAAAACACGGAGTAAAGTGTGTTGCCTCAGTGTAGAATAGTCAAAAATAGTAATCGAAGAACTTATTTACAATTTTGCAGGAAAATTTAGTGGTACGAAATGAATGTTATTGTTCTAAATTACTAATCACCCTTATTGAGAAAATTAAGAAAACAAGACGCGCACGTTAGCGAAAGGTGTGTTGTTTTTGCAAGACAGTGTACCTACATACAAATCGCTCATTGCCATGAATTCAAATTGGCATTTACGATTCGAATTACTGGAACACCCACCCTATTCCTAAGATTTAAGCTTTCGGACTGTTGCCTGTTCTCTAGATTGAAAAAAAAAGTTTAAAAGGACATCAATTTTTGCGTAACAGAAAGGTAATAGTTTGAGAGGGTTGATTTGCAAACCTACAGACCAAGTAAAATATTTTTTTTCAATAGTTAAAGACGTTGCGGGATCGTTATATTAAGTGTAGGAGACTATGTTGATTAGTAAAATATTTAAGTTCCATTTTTTAATTGTCAATAGTAGACTAAAAAAATATAACACCCCGTCACATGTGGAGCCTTGAATACTCATATATTTCAAAGTAGCCTTCATAAAATGTGAAGTTATTATGAACAATGTTTCAGCTATTTAACTGTACATTAACAAAAAAACAAATAGACAAAGCATTAAGTAGGCTGGTATTATAAATGTATAGCAACATATTTAAATAGACTAGATAAAGTTAGTGATAAGCGGTATATTTGCTAAAATGCGTTGCGTACATCAACCCAGATAATTAAATTACATGCATAAACCACGTCTTTGAGCTTTTAAAAATGGAATCGCAAACGCAAACTATAAAAAAGCAAAATCCAAGTGAGCGAGCAAATTACTTAAGTGCTGTTTTTTTCTCGTAAGTATCAGTAAATAATTATTATCAGTAACAGGATTATTCGTAATAATAGAACTATTTAATTTACATTTTTTTTTTCATATTAATTATCCATCAGCATTGAGCAATACTTTAACTAATGTAAGGTGAACAAAGGTGAACAAAAGAAAAATACAGGAGCAGACTAAGAATAAAAATTTAAGTAGGAAATCTGCGATATTCTCTTAGAACTAGTTATAATCACATTGTTCCCTATAGGGCATATAAGTTTTAGGCTACTATAAATTCTAATTTAAGAAACATTTATTTTGCCTCATATTCGATCCATAGTCAAAAGTTATAAAGTTCATATGTCAGTTTTTAAAAAGGTTAGAGGTGATGTCTTCCTGGTAATTAATACACTACATTTGATTTTTATTGCTTCACTCAAAGGTACTACATTAGCCAGAAAGCGTGTTACGCTAAATCACTGCATTCGATACATTTCTGCATCCTTCATGTATATTTTAATTTCCAACTACGTTAATTCAGCGCTTCCTACAAATTCTAATCCAAGCGACGGCCCGATTTTTATGCTATTTAAATTAAAATAAATATTTAAAAACCGTCCTACATAAATATTTCCTTAAGTGTAGAAATATGGAATATATTTTAAACCGCGTTTAGAAATCCTCTGAAAGATTACTTATCGTTAAACCACTCCCAAATGGCTAGACACTCGCCTTATAAATTCGTTGATACACGTTCTAACACCTGCTTATTATTTCCAATAGTTATTCGTTGAAATACGCAACGTCATATAAACGCTTCTAATGGTACTGAGAAATCCTATTTCGTTATATTGCAAGTGTTGAGCTCGCTCAAGTTTTACGAGCAATAAAATTGTTCTCATTAAATAATTTTAGATATTGTAATGCAATACAATAAATCGCTATCGTTTCCATAAACCTTTAGGCAACCAGTTATACGTTGCGCTTCCTTTGGCTGTATGCAAGGTTGCGTACTTGCTCGAACGTTTAAAAATATACGTTGCTTTCACATGCGAACACAAAATTCAGTGGAATTAATTATCGTATTATTTGGGCCTTTTGCTTTTTTTATTGCATGCATTTTAGGAATATGTTATAGTTGTTGTTTGGAATATATTTATACTTACGTTCCCAGAATATTTCACACAATATCGTCCTGAATCTGTATAAATACAAGCTGAACTTTTCAAAGACTCTTCTTTTCGTGATTCAATTCTAATTCTATACAACGTCCTTTGGGCGAAAAGTAATGTTGTAAATGGCGATTTTAAAATGCGTTGTTGTACGTAGTGTTCTAGTATAGTTATGTTGTTTGATCCAGCACCCAGCCCATAGACGGGTGCAGCTCGCACCTTCAAATTCTTGAAGATGGGACCAGCTAGGCATACAGCGTAAGGTGCAATTTTTCCTGTTTTCTCTACTTTTTGATGCTGCTGTAAAAGACAGACACTGCATTTGCTGTTTATAATTTTCTTACTCGTGAGTATCCAATAAATTACAGACTGCTCGTCACAAATTTACGCTCACAATGCACGTGTGATTGTGTACTTATGCTCCAAGTCACGATAAGTTAAACCAAAGCTCATGTTAGAGCATTTGTTACTGTTATCTTTTCGTTGTACATTAATATTAACATCAACATCTAAATTAGAGCAAGTGAACACCTGGTTCATTTAAGTTAGGGTCACATTATTTAAACTTACTATTACGTTCTTATCTTATGAAGTGTACTTCACAGGGTAGGCAGTAATGACCATTTTCTATTGTATATATACTCTGTCTAATTATTTCTTGAATGTATTTAGAGTTGGCAACATTTTGTAATTATTCTTGGACGTATTACTTGCACCTATTACTTAGTTCTTAAGATTTTATATTTGATTAAAGGTATATTTCTGGTATTATGTAATATGCAAATTGACGCCTTGTTTATATCACGTTATAACAGGACGATTACGTAAATGTGTGTTTTTGACTTTTTTTAAGAATCCTTTTTGGGACTGTATGTTTAATTAACGGTTTGTAATATAACTACTTACTGAGGTTTGTAATTTATCTTTCTGTATAACCCACCCCATTCTACGACGTTTTTGAACTAGCCCGAAATCTAATTCTTTTGGAGTTCTATTCTACCCTTTTCTCATGTTTTGTTGATGTATTCGGTGTAGGTAATTTTTTTATTTACTTTACTGCTTTCTTTCTTGTCTACACGGAATACCGTAACAAGCGAGTTTTCTTTTACCTGAAAATTTTTTATTTTGCCGAACCCTTGCTGTTCCGAAGAAGGTAGGGATCTTTAGCCTACGTGACAATGTTCACACACGGGACCTTCAATTTACCTCTCATCCGAACGCGGGCGTATTTTTGGAAAAAATGCTCGCCTAACATTTTTCAAGCAAACCATGTCGGAATTCGAAGATGGGACCTTGGGCATAGTAGTCACACAGAGGAACTACACTAAGGAGCCGTCATTAATTAATACAGCTTGATTTTGTTTTGTCTAGAAAATATATAATGGCGCCGATGATCTCATCGGTTTTAGAACAAAGGCAGGTCATATACAGTTTTGATTCAGATTACATAAAAAACTCGAAATACGTAAGTTTAAATATATAAAGCGTAGAGAGAGAAAATGACATGAAGGAAATTTAATTTTGTCGAGAATGCCTGGTGTTGTTTTAAAAAGAGCAGTTCTATTTTTCAAAAAAGATTCAGTTTCCAATATCCATACTATAAACAAGCCGCTTTGGTAAGTTAATTACTTTAAGTAGAGGTTGGCGAACAAGACAGTGTAGTCTGCTCAAATTCGAATAATTTCTTTCCAAGTGGGTCAGTTTCTTTTTAGGGAGACTACTAGGTTCATAGAAAGAGTCAACCGTTTGTTACGTTAAATTTGCGAAATAGATTGATTTATGCACTTTTTGTATATAAATATTAAGTTCTAGCTACTTTGTTTACTTCTTATTAAGAAGCGCCTTCTAAAATTTATAACTTAAACGACTTCATACTTTTTATGTTATTTCAAATCGTAGGAATTATCAATTAACAAGTTCAATGTCATTTCAATTGAATTGAGTACTTATTTAAGTGTCCTATAAAACCTCATTAAGTGTTTAGTACAATGTTAAATATCTGGAATTTATTCTATGTAAATTTGCTTTGCTTTGGTTAAAAAGCCTCGCATTATAGATTCTCTGCAATACGTTTCATCGTATATAACAACTTTTAATGAATTTGTTTTAAATTGGGGAAATGTCTGTTACCAATACTAATACTACAAAATAAAAAACGCGGTATTTCGTTGTCGCGCAGGTGTTCTCGGACTCAGTTTTAGGAACAATAAAATTGTCCCCTATTTATCGCTTCTGCCATACACTTTACTCCGCAATACTGCAAGGCGGGTTGAAAACATACACAGATATTGTTTTCTCACGCAAACAAATTTATGAAAATCGTTATGTTATATTGAGGCCTTATGCTTTCGTTAATTGAGCGTATTGCAGGACATGTTCTAGGTATACTTTACAGTTGTTTCCTTGAAAAATACTTTGCCATTGTATCTTGCAGGTGTGGTTCTGAGGATAATTTACATTTTGTAGTTGGGAATGTTACCTTCTGATGTTTTCTTTCCCTATAAATACAGATTGAGCTTCGATAGGAGTTCTATTCTATTCTATACAGCGTTCTTTCCCGTAAAGAGAGTGTAAAGTAGCGGTGCTACTTAGGATGCTTTCTTTTAAAAGGCATTGTTTTACTATAGTTTCACGAAGTCGAACTTAGTAAAGTGCAATTGTTTCCTAGAAGTATCCAGTCCGACGGCAAGTTTAAGTAAGTACTTCTAGATCTGCTACAATGGTACCAGAGGAAGACAGCAACTCTCTTAGGGTACGATAACGTACGAACATTCTGCTTTTTTATGCCTTTATGAAGTCTAGTGACTTCATGTTTCTTTGCTACTTTAATGTCTCTTATGATTATGGCACAATAAAATATAGACTGCAGTGCTAATAATTTACTTTCACATGATAATGCACAAGTGATTACGTGATTGTTTTGCAAGTCACAATTAATATAAACCAAAGCTCGCGTTAGAGCAATTTACTTACGTAAACTTGAGATTTACGAAATGCCAACGTCACAAATTGTTTACTATTTATAATTTAGATAAAGTTTAACACTTGGTTCACTTCAGTTTACGGTTGCGTTATTACTTTTAGGAAGTGCACTTCAAGTGGTAAAGAGCGCTTTAATACTGTACATATGTTTTATTTTCTTCTTGTATTTATTTATGGCTGGAAACACTATGTAAGTTTACTTGTATGTGTTATTTAGATTTTAAGATTATACGTGACTGGGAAATAATCTCTAATTCATATTTGCCTTAATGTATATCTTGAAGTTAAGTTGTGTTATGTGCGAGTTGACATTTCTGTTTATATCATGTTTTAACAGAACGATTACGTAAATGTTCTATTTGGTTTTTGTAAATATTCCTTTGGATACCATGTTTGTTAACTAACGGTTTGTAAATAAATCTACTTACTCAGGTTACTAATTTTTCTTTCTGTGTGACCCACCCCACTCTACGACGTTTTGAGCTAGTACGTCATCCAATTCTTTTGGATTTCTTCTGTGCCTTTGTTTTACTGCGGTATTCGGTGTGAGAGATTTTCTTTGCTTACTTTACTACTTTCTTACTTGTCTGCACGGAATATCGTCACATGTTGTGTAGGAATCGAAATGTTGTAGCGGACGAGGTCGACAAGATACTTAAGAGGAAGTAGACGGCAATTTTTAATCTTTATTTTTGGAAATGCCTTTAACTACAAACATAGAAAACAGAAACACATGTACATAATTATAAAATATCGACATAAAAACTCATATTTATTGACTGTTTTAATCCCAATTCGTTCAAACCTTTAAAATATTTAGAGGCATTCAGCATTTTAATTTCTCGTCATGCAAACAACAGTTCCCTTAACATCAAATTTCAAATTAATGGAGGAGTGAACACTCCAGGTCCATAACCCCTTTGACCAGTCAATACGACGATAATTCCACAAACATGTGGATTCAAACGTGCTCTGCTCGTGCAAGCGTAAGTTAATAAAAAATAAGCCGTGGACCGCATATTTTCCCTGCGGAAAATTCAATCACTTCTTGAACTTGAAGCTGCGTTTCTTTTCAACTTTCAGCTTCCCCGTCCCCTTACTACTTACACGTATTACTACATTTTAATGTTTTCTAATTCCCTGCTCGTGAATAATTGATTCAATCTTTTCCGTCGCAGTCTAACTCATGCCTTTCCTTCCCTTATTAAATCATATTAATGGCGGTCAGCATCCGGTATTATAATGTAACGTTTTAACCAATGTTTAATAATAATGTTATTGTTACGTTAAAATGCCTTATTGTTACCTACATTTCAAATTTAGGCTTAAACATCTAGCCATGTCTTTAATACAATTTTCCCTATTAACGGTTTCTGCATTTCTCGGGTATTAATTAATGTCGATAATGTGTACTCTGTGATTTTATTTATTGCATGACGCTCTGTATTCTAATATTTTTGTTTATATATTTATTAAATTATATGATTTATGAAATCGTTTATTTCAGTAGTTTTAATTGTCGCGACATTTATCCCATTTAATGAAATGCGATTGTATTAAATTATATCAATTTATTGTAAGAAAACGATTTTTTATTTAACTTATTTATTTAACTAGCCTAATTGAAATTATATTTTCTAAAAACAATTAATTAAAATATCATGCTTAATTAAGATTTATAATTTATCAAATCTATCATACAAGATACGTCTATATTTTAGGTTATCCGTTCAAATTTACTAAATTTTCTTTCTCCTTCTAATTTATAGCTATCGTAACGCAACTTAGTACAAGTATATGCATTTTAGGCCAAATAATTTATTATTCTTTAACTACTTCATGTATTCTACAAAGCCGATATATTATTATTAAAAAATTTATTTAAACATTTCGTTTCTCTTATTTCAGGTACATGATTCCTATATTTTATAAGTTTTATGGAAAAGATATTACAGAAGAAGACTTATATGACGTACTAGATGAACATAGAGCAAGCAAGTTGGGTAACAAATTAGAAGAAGTGTGGATTAAAAATAACAAACGTTACAAAAGAGCTGCGTTGCTTTGGGTATTGTTTCAGAATTTTGGTTTCGAGCTACTTGTTGGGGGATTAATTACCGCCATTGGACATTTGCAATTTGTGTACGATTATTATTCCTACAAATTACTAAATTGATTATTTTCGTTTTAGAGTAATTATACCACATGCAGTAAATGGTTTACTGTTACATTTTCAAGAATTGCCGATCGATGGCAAAACAAATTATGGCTACTACTATACAGGTCTATTATTTTGTTCGTATGCCATAAGAATCGTCGCTGGTCACTTTGCAATAATGTTGATGTGCCATTTGTCCATGAAAATAAGAATTGCTTGCAGTTCTTTGATCTATAGAAAAACATTAAGACTGAGTGCATCAGCTGTTTCGCAGACAACAGTCGGACAAATTATAAATCTATTATCTAGTGATGCAAGCAAGTTTGATCTAGGGTTAATCCACAGCCCGAATATTTTCATTGGACCACTTGCAGCAGTGATTGCGATCTATCAGTTATATACATCAATAGGTGTTGTAGCTTTTTCTGGAATAATATTTGTGTTATCGTTAGTACCTTTACAAGGTAAGTTGTTATAAAGACGGTGTTTATATTTTCGATACTTTTGTAAGATATTGGAGTGATTATGAAAGATCGAGTAATGTGATTTCCACTTTAATGAGTTACATTCAAAGCCCTGCAAGTAATTTTTTCTGCCTTCATATTTTAAACACCCTAAAATTGCTCTACAAGCTGGATTTCCGACCATTTGAAGTTAGTGTTATTTAATAAAATTTCTCAAGTAATTGTTTTATAAAATTTTGCCTTATAAAATCAAACAGCTGCTTAGGAAACATTACGTTGCAAAACAGTTGCAGTATTTCATAGCACCTGCAGTGATTATATTTTAATTAAAGTTGTAAAGCTTTCTTCTAAAAGATAAGGTCACTTACCATCTGCTTACATCTGCTTACAATGGGTTTGTTATGTATAAGTATACTGGTATTCTGCAGCTGTTAAGATGTTACAAAGTAACAAGATTGTTTTCCTTTGTCTAAAAATCCTTTGATAATTGCGTTATCTGCTTGTTGGCAAGCTGTTACAATTTGTATTTTGGCAGCTGTTGCCTGGGAATTCTGCAAACTTGGTTCCTCGGCGATATCTTTGAAAGCCAAATACCCACGGCCCTTTACGACATTTTTGAGCTAGCCCGAATTCTACCATTCTGTCCCCGATTTGTTACGGTATTCGGCGTAAACGATTTGTTTACTGATTCTTACTATTTTCTTTCATGTTTGCGGGGAATACCGTAACATATATTTTTGGCAAACCCAACGTGGGACTTGATTACGAAAACTTTCTTTATTTACTTAAAATTTGCTATATTTCCGAAACCGTTCCTTTACTTAAAGATTTGTTCCAGCTTTTTGGAAACCTTTTTCCTATTCTACGTTTCGTCTCGAATTTTTCTGTATATACACCTGAATTACTAAGGATTTATGTAATTGAAATAACATAAAGTCAAACAGACGCTGGTTATCTTTCAATGATAATTATAAACGTCCTGATACATATAAGGGATATAAGCAAGACAAATTGTAACTAAATATTTAAGCACTTACTGCAATATTTTTTTATATATCCTTCTACACAGATAATACGTTGACTGGAAAGATTCTCAACCAAGTTTCTAACAATACCTAACAATTGCACTACAATTAATTACAGCATTTCTTTCATTGCTAAAATTTCAAACGACACAAAAAAAAACACCATCGTGTTTGATCCACACAGCACTTTTAACTAACGCATAATTCAGCGTGCATTTGTTTAACGCGATTTACGTTTCGGGCCTTGGAAGCGGTCTTTTTAAAAACTTCTTCCAAAACTTCTTGTAACAAATTTTATTTATTAAACAGACATTAAATATGGCATTTTGACTAACTGTTATAATTATTCTAAGTCGAAATAAAATAATAATTGAATTAATATTAGGGCGAGTAGCCTAAGCAAACAACAACGTAAAAGCTGAAATACTCAAGACTGACTGACTGATTTGGGGCTCCCGGGGTATTTATGTTGTCCCTGCCCCTCACATGTCTGTGGGAAGTTGCAGAGCTCATGTTTGCTTATTTCTTTATGCTATTCATTATACAATGTAACAATCTTAATTTCTAAGTAATTGCGGTTTCTTAACCGTCTGTGACCTGCAGCTGCAGTATGACGTACGTCTGGAATACAATGTATTTACATCCGTTCTCACAACTTGCTTGTGAACTTTCAATAACCTTTTCTTATTTATCCTTGAGATATAATGTTGCATCTAACTTAAGTTTCTTAATGATTTCTTAATAACGCCTAATACTTTCTATTTATTTGTACATATATGGATTGGTGGATACGTAACTCCTCCCGACGTAAATGAAAAATTTAGGTAACTAACTTGTACTTCACGTTAATATTTAGAGGTCCGCTACTACCGTTTTATACTTTCAACTACTATATTAACGGTAACATTACTACACACAGACAAAATACTAACCAAAAGCTTTATTATTATCGTGGTCTGAATCAGTATTCAACACTTGATCGAAGTAAAAAAGAAGAGAGAACTTAATAACTTCACTTGGGTATTTATATTCTTCTCAACCTCCCTAGTGGAACCCGTTTCGCGTAAAAAGCGTGTTTTTGAAACGGTTTCTAAAAATTTTGAGCGTAACCGTCTCTAAATTCAGAAAATTTCTCTCGTCCTACGTGCTGTTTATATCGAATTTGTTTTCTACCTTCACGTGTGCGTTCGTTTCAAAACTGTTGGCTTTCAACCAATGACTAAATTTTCTGTCGTCACCAAACTCCTCCTAAGCGCTATTTATCTTTATCCTATACATGTTCGCTGTTTCCTTCCAAACCCCATTTGAGTTACAGAAAATCGATATTGTCGACGTCTTACATCAACTCCACGTATATGTCTTACGTGACTTTCAATTCAAACGCTGTTCTATATTTGTCTCTATCTGTTGTATATTACCGATTGTTCATTTCACTCGCTCCTTAAGATGTTACCCTAGCTGTTTGTACAAATTGACGGTTGAAAACAATTTCTATGAAATCTTATATTAACGTACGTTCCAATTCTGTGAACGTAACCTTTAACAAGCAGATGTTCCTGTTAATTATCGACCGTTTGAAAATAACAATTCCTTGATTTTCTACTTCTTCGTATCTGATAAAACTGACCTTGGAAATTATTGATTTTTTTACGCAAGCACGCTCCCTTTTGCTTATATGCCTTTGAATAAAATAAATTATGATTAATTATGCGTATCCTTAAACTTCTATATGCTTTGAAGCTTTTTTCCTTTATGTAATTCTAACATTCCAATTATTAAATATAAAAATACCCTAATACTCGTCCGTTTTCACTAAATGAATTAATTTGGCGCGTAAATAATTTGCTCTTTTCTATATACATGGTTGCTGAAATTTTATTGTATATACCTATTTACCCCTATGAATCCACAACAATATATATATATATATATATATATATATATATATATATATATATATATATATATATATATATATATATATATTGTTGTGACACTGTAGCAATACTCCTGTACGCCCTTTTTGTGAATTTAAAAAGGTAAAAATTTTTAATCTGTCAATTTTTGATTTTTAATGATTAATTTTAATTGGGTCGGTTAGCTCAGTTTTGAATTACGGGCGGAGCTTGCGACAATACGACAAACAAAGAGTTTAAATTTTGCCTTTTACCTCTCCTTCCTGTTCTAATCTTTAAACCAAAACACCATTAAGCACAAATTATTATAATGTTCTCAAAAATATTTACAACGTACGAAAAGTTTAAAATTCTCTAAATAGACTTTCATTTAATAATTGAATAAAAAAATTAATAATTATCGTTCCCAAAGTTGATCAAAAAGCCAGCAAAATCACCATTATTATTATTAATTAAAGCTCTATGAACGTTCATTCAACTTTTTTCAATATTTACGTAATTTACAACGTGTACTCAAAAAAGAACAATCCCTGCCGACCCCTCACATAAATTATCATGAAAGCAATTTTTAAAGTATTTAAATTAAAAATATTCAATGAAATGTTAATTTTCAAATCATTCAGTTTAGAAATATACAACGAAATATTCACAAATAAAATAATAAAACATTCAGATTGGCTAACCTGCTGTTTTCAGCACGAATCAGTCCCTGGTCCACCTGCTTTAGATAGTGTCTGCATCCCTCTTAGCATAGCCTTAAATCACTCTAGCAACCTCCGTTAAACTCCTTGACTATTCATAGTTAAAGTAAATGATTGTTGCATTTCCTCATTTAATTCAGTAATAATCTATAATCGCTTATCCATTAATCATTCATAATTATTCTCCAGTAATTGTTTAGAATTGTTTTCCAGTAATTGTTTAGAATTGTTTTCCAGTAATTGTTTAGAATCGTCATCCAGTAATTATTTAGAATTGTTTTCCAGTATTTGTTTAGAATTGTCTTACAGTAATTGTTAAGAGTCGTTTTTGAAGGGTAAAACGACAAACCTCTTAATTTTCCATAATTATAATAGTATTATTTCATACTTCACAATAAATCATTTCAGGTAAATATCTTCGTTTTAAGGGGTGTGCACTAAGCCTTACTTCATGTTGAAATCATTTGTTTACAAATTCGGTCGTATTTATATGCATCGTCTGTCTATTGACAAGCGCAGAGTTCGTTTTTATGCATAATACTTTCATACCAGGTTTTTGGCTATTCCATCGTATTATATTGTATGTTAACATCAACGCATTGCTTTTATCAGGTACCATTTCCAGTTAATAGCATTGATTCCCTTGGGTTTTCATACTTCTAGATAAGTAAACTATTGTTTGTTCAAATAAATTTGGTAAACTTTGATTTTGTTCGCCATGCCTTGCTCGTTTCAAATAAATCAGGTGTCGATTTTAGCTTTCTAGTTACGTAGACTTAATACAATTTATGCATTAAATTATATGCGTTTGCTATCTTACGCATTTTTAAACCTGCTTGTTTTAATTGTGATTCTTGGCGTAATAATGATGCGTTATCTATGCGTGTCGCGTTTCAGCTTGCGTTTATGTTGTTTTCCGACTTGCGAATTTCTTTATTCAAATAAATCTTCCAAATATTTTTCATTAACTAAATTAATTATGATTATGGTTTATCTACAGGGCGTTGTCATTTACTTTACAGTCTAATCATCGCATTTCTTGTTTTCTTCAGAAAACTGTTTCGTTTTTTGAGCCCTCATGTATTTTATATAAAGTGCGCTATACTATTGGTCCTAACTACCCCTAAATGACCTTATTAACACAGCAAAATATATATATATATATATATATATATATATATATATATGCTGTAACTTAAAAATTCAGATTACCATGAAAATTTTGAAACCGACATTTTTCAATTTGTCAAAAAGTAGGACACTAAGTTCGAAACTGTAACACTCCATCTTTGATTATAATAACTCGCAATATCTCACAGAAGTATTGAAAACTGGGACAAATTGTACACTTCAATAATGTAATTATTTTAACTTTTTTAGTATTTTTGGGGAAACTTTATTCAAGGATAAGGCTAAAAACAGCGGTACGTACAGATGAAAGACTACGCCTTCTGCACGAAATATTTTCCGGAATTAATGTAATCAAAATGTTTACCTGGGAATCACCATTTGCTAGATTGGTGTTCAAAGCACGAAGGTTTGATTTATTTTAATTGATAAATGTTAATTTTTATTACGAAGGCGTTAAGAAATTGCACTGTAGTGTGCAGCATACGGGGGACGTATTTATAAATTTGTTACGTTATTTTGATGCACATCAAGTTTCTGTTAGTGTTTTGACCTAGATCGCCAGGAATTAAGGACACTACAGATATTGCAATGCATATAACAAATAATAAAGCAGAAATTACAAGAACTTACTCAAATTAACGTGTGTACTAGTTCTGTACGGATCTACCTGGGGAAGCAAACCGCACACTTCAAATGTATGTCGTGAACTCTCGTCCTATCATAATTATCTGTTACATATTAACAACGCGCGATCATGACCGAACTCAATATGGCGCGAGTACAACCGCCCGTTTGAAATGCAATATTTTAAGGGAAGGAGAAAAGACAAGTTTGTAATTTCCTTCAAACCGGTACTACAGTATACTCACTGGTGTATGGGAGTGAGAGGAGCATGTGAGACAGGACATGCGTACTTTTATTTAAATGAATTAAAATAAAAACACAGTGGTGATATTAATCAATCATTGTAAGGGGAAGTAGTTTAGGTCAAACGTACAAATACATTGCCGGAAGTTCAGGCAGAGGCAATACTTACGACAACGTCAGATTTCGGAAAGACCTTTTTCCAAGCAATAGGTCAGACAAATGTGAAGTTGACGAATCGAATAGAAGGACAGCTTGTCCGGGTTATAAATTCAGTATGGAGGTACTACATTTTGGTCAAACGTTTCCAAAATGAGGACAAAATTTGTCGAAGCAGTTGCCAATGATTACGAACTGACATATTGTCGGAGATTGGCATTTCAGGAAAACCCAGAATGGGAACGCCAATTAAAAAATGTTCAAGAATCGATAATTGGTACCGTCATTAGGGTTCAAGGAAAGAGAGCGCAATTGTCAACTATTGAGGACAGTTTCAATCTTAACAAAAACTGTACTCAACTCTTCAAAGGTGAGGGGTCGATTTTCGACACGGTACTGTCATAAACTTTTGAAGGATTTTACACAGGACTCCAAAATTTGGGCTTCGTGGAGAATTGAATTTTCAAACAACCTACAGAGACGCGGAGTTGGTATTGGTACATAGCTGGTCTATATTTTGCAAAAACCAAGTTCTAGCTTCCTTTATTTCGCGAGATCCTCTAACAAAGTTGGTATTACAATCGAAAAGTACAGTGGACGCATTGCCTCTACCAAGAAAAAACCTTGCAAAATAAGCCATGAATGCATCAGTAATAAGTTCCAAAACGATTTGCAAATATTCAGTTTTGTTTCACATGCATACAAAAATACATTAATTAGTTTTTGTAACAGGTGCATTTCTTCTCTTGGAAGTTTTCAGTGGAAAAAGACCTTCAAGGCCAGTGCCAACTTCAGTGAAAGCACGAATTATTCCAACTTGAGTGGAGAGCAAATCGGACAATAGAGCAGGCACTGTTTACATTTTAACCTGTAACACTTGAAGCAATTAAAAATTGTTATGTAAAACAGATTTTAAAGAATTAATCCAAAAATGGCGTTGGATAAGCGCTTGAGTGATCAAAGTATCAGAATGCAGAGATGCCTTGAAATATCATGTTTAATTCATCATCATTAGGTCCGCAGTTTTGAAACTGCTTAAACAGGTAGCTCCATTGTCTCCTATTCTGAGCTAACCTATCCATTTCCATGAAATTCCCACAGTCTGCATATTTTACTATCTGTATGCAATAGTCATATATATAAGTAACTTTAATGAGTCTTCAATTAATACAAAGTAAAAAAAACAATTTTTATTGGCAAGTGACTCAAATCCAGCCATACGGGCATCCTGTCAACGCGTTTCGCCCAAATTTGAATTCGATCTGGGATGCTATTCTCGACACTTCGAATATATGCGTGTATTCGTATAATGACGTCATTCGCAATAAAATATTGAAATTACTATTCTCGACTTTTCGAATATTGTACGTATTTGAAAATTTTTACAAGAATACATTCGGATACATTTTTGTTGTCGTATTTCTTGTTCGAGCGGTGACTATTAACCTTTATTCTTTACATAAACTATTTATTTCGAAAATGGAGGAATTAATACACCTGTAATTAATAAATGGTTTGGAGAATGCGGAAGAGGAAGGTTGTGATGATAATGGTGAACCAATAGATGAAGTTGTTAGAGATTTAGGGAGTTATCTAATAAAAACTTTATTAAGCTTTTTCATTTATCGAAGGAATTATTTTGGTTTTTAGTGACAACATTGAAGCCATTTATGAAGCCACCGGATCTTTAAATGTAAAATCATTTTAAAATTTACCACGTGTTACATTTGGATGTTTCTTCAAAACCTCTATCAGTACCGTTTTTGTAATTTTGAGGAATTGCTTTTTTTACCACTTGGTTTACTCATCTTAAAAACTTATTTTAGTAATAGATTTAATATCAACAGGAAAATAGAAATAAAACTGTAAGTCAATAATTAACAATCATGGCAAATAACGATCGAATATAATAAGTTGTTATATAGCTAATAGAAGAACCCTAATGCAGACATTTCGAACGCCATTTTGCCAAACGTCTATGGCGCGTTCGAATAGTAAGATTTACGAAGAGTGTAGAGAATATCAAATGAGGGCACTGCTCGTATATAAGATCTTCGAATACGTTCGAATTGAATATTTACGAACGAAGTCGTGAATAGCACCCCTGAACGCGAGTTACGTTTCGGGCCTTGCGAGCGGTGTTTTTAAAAACTTCTTCCAAAACTTCGTAACAATTTATTTAGTTTATACAGATATTAATATAGAATTTCCACAAAACTGATTTAAAATTACTCTAAGTCGAAAAATAATTACTAATTGAATTAATATAAGTGAGTAGCCTAAGCAAACTGCAATATTAAAGCTGAAATAGTCGAGACCGGCTGACTGGTCTTGGGACTCCCGGGGTATTTATGTTGTCCCTGCCCCTCACATGTTTGTGGGACCTTGTAGAGCTCATGTCTGCTTATTTCTTAATTCTATTCATTAATACATTGTAACAATCTTACTTTCTAGGTAATCGCGGTTTTTAACCGTCTGTGACCTGCCACCTGCAGTATCACTATCGTCTGGAATACAATGTATTGCATCCGTTCTCATAACTGTTAATAACCTTTATTTAATTATCATTGAACTACATTGTTGCACTTGACTTAGTAATTTCTTTAACAATTTCTAATGATTCCTAATAACTTCTATTTTATACATACACAGATTGGGGGATACATAACTCGCATTTATACTGAACGTAACCAACTAGTTCGAATAAACCCTCTTCCGGTCCGCTTTGATCTATGTACACAACTTCAAACATATTACTAACTCCGAGATAAACATAACCTTTTGCGCGGGACGAAATATTCACAAAAGTACTAAATAACATAATCCGGCCAGAACTAGAATGAAGTTAGCAGCATGTGTATTCGATCCACTGCAACGGTTTGTGTCGTCAATTTCCATCCTTAAAAACCCGTTGCAACCCTATTGTTGAAGAGGGTTGATTTCAGTGCTCCGATCCGGTCAACAAAGTGTTAAAGTCCGATAAGATACTTTACATTTCAAGATTACAGGTAGTCCAATAAGAGTAGAAAAGGACCAATAAAGTAGAAAAAGTCTGAGAATGTATATTTAAATACAAGCCATTATATCAAAGCACATAAAAATCCAATAAAGTACACTGGTTTACAAGTCTACAGAACATTCCTAAACAATTGTAGTACAATTTGTTGTATATTACGTACTTCCACTTAATTACCAATAGGTATAAAAAATTAAGGACAGGACGCACCCTTTGTTGTTAATTCTTCATCATTCATCATTTTGTTTCCGAACTTACTAAAAGTCGGTTTGATGCAGCTCTAAATTCTTTTCTATTCTGAGCTAGTCAAAAAGGTCTACATACCCTTCACAACCTAAATCTCTAATGTTCTCTAAAATTCTCACACCTATCAGCTCCTGATTTTTTTGGGATTGGAATAATAATATTTTTCTTTGAAATCTATTGGGACCTCACCTGTGTCATATATTACTTTACTAGTTCATATAATCTGTCTAAAGTTCTCTGACTTGCGTATTTTATTAATTCTGCAGGTATATCGTCTATCCCCGGCGCTTTATTAAGTTTAAGATCCCTAGCAGCGCTATCGAATTCCTTTGTTAATATTGAGAACCCTATTTCTACGTCCTCTTCTTGATCGGTCTCTAACTCATCCATATCGTCTCCCTTATATAAATCTTCCAAATATCTTTTCGATCTATCTGCTCCCTCAACTTTATTTATTAGAAGTTAATTATTCTCAACTTTAATACCATTATGTTTTTTCCTACCTTCCCCGAAAAACCTTTTAACTGCCCTGTAAGCCCTGTCTGTCTTACCTACTCTCAAATCATCTTGTATTACTTTACAATTCTCCTCCATCCATTTATTTCTAGCTTTTTTACACTCATGTACTATCTTATTTCTAACTCTATTATATTTTTGCTTACTTTTACTATCTAATTCTCTGAAAGGTTTAAGCTTTCTTTTATTCTCTATTAAATCTAATATCTCCTTTGTTACCCAGGGTTTTCTTGCCTATACTTTTTCCTTACCTATAGTCTGTGTTGCTGTATCATGTACGTCCCTTTTCATTTCTTTCCAGCTATTTTCTACGTTCCCTCCTATAGCTATCTCTTTGATCTTATTGTCTAATACTTGTTTATATTCCTCTTTTACCTTACTATCAGTAAGCTTACCTAGATCCCATCCCTCTCTTTTAGCCTTTCTCAATTTTTTGAATTTTAGATTACACTTCATTTTAACTAAGTTATGATAGCTATCTATCTCAGCCCCTGGATAACTACGACAGTTTTTAACGTGATTTCTAAATTTTGTTTAACTAAAATATAATCTATTTGGTATCTAACCTTATCACCTTGCGCTTTCCAGGTATATCTTCTTCTTACATGTTGTTCGAATAGGATGTTTACAGTTACTAATATATGTTCCTGGCTATCATTTCGTCTACCATACCCAAATTTTCCTACCATTTTTCCCTCACTACCTTCTCCCACTGACGCATTAAAATCGCCCATAACTATTAAATTCTCATCTCCCTTTACTTTTCTCACTATACTATTTATATCCTCGTATACCTTTTCTACTTCCTCATTCTCGTACTGAGTTGTTGGCATGTAAAATTGTACTAAACAGTGTCTGTGGGTTTCGTACTCAATCTAACCATAATTGTTTTATCACTATATTGTAAGTACTTTTTAATTTTACGTCCTAATCTTCTACTAACACTATTCCTACCCCGCCCGTCCATAAGTTGAAGAAGTTGTAATTATTTTATAATTATCTTTCCAAAGGTCATTACTATCTGGACATCTCACCTCACTAATACCTAAAATGTCCAGTTTTCCTTTTCTCATTTCAACTAATAAATTCGTTAACTTATCTACTCTAAGAAATGACCTTACATTCCAAGTCCCTATCAGTAAATCGAACCATTGTTTTAAATTCTTACGATGACGAACCCCAAGTACCCCCTCCCGGAGATCCGAATGAGAGGGTATTTTACCTCCTCACAAGAGTTTTACTGGTGAGCTCTCCATCATACATATTTCGTGTTTTAGGCCACGCATACCCGGGAAATATTGTGGTAGGTACCCATATCTTTCTACGATGCAGTTGTTAAAGATTATAGCAAAATGCCGTATCCGTCACGGCCAACCCCCAAACAACCTTGTTAATTATTGAGGATCACCCGAGACTAACCAAATCTTCTCCAATATCTAGCCAGCAAGGCTGCTACCCTTGCTGCGTTTCTTAATCGCCTTTTACGATAAGTAGGCTTACTATAGTAGTATACTTTGTCCCCTACTATAGGGATGTGTTAATTCTTGCAACTTATAAATTCAAGCATATGAAGCGTACCAATTAAATTAGTCTAAGAAGGCTTGTATTTTATTTTGAGTCTATGGACTTGTAATTTCAAGGAATTGGTGTTTACAATTTGTATATTTTAATTTAGATTTTGAACATTTAATTGTATTGCTCCATGTTCATCAACAAATTTTACATAGCAAGTGAAGATAATAAAACATGTATTTGAAGCTTAACATAAAGCTAGCAGCAAGTCTTCTAACATAAATCAATACTTTGACCACATCTCTTGAAAACCTCAAAACAATTAATAGTGCGACATCAAAAATGAAACAGTGTAAGGATTAGTTATCTATACATCCGTTATAGTATTGTAACAAAAACTCTATTTGCAACAACAACAGTTCTTTATTTTCAAATTGATTATACAAGCCTTTTCAACAATTCGCAGTTACAATGGAATTTACTATAAACTTTCACAATTTATTTGCAAATTAATCGCTAACAGTAGAAGTATTATCTTCTTAAACTACGACGGTATCTTCTAAATTACTATCGAAGCACTATAATTAACCATCATCATCATAGGTCTTCAGTCCTGGTACTGGTTAGACGAGTACCCTCATTGTTTCCTACTCTGAACTAACCTACACATTTCCCTGAAATTTGCACAGTCTCTATCTATCATTATCTGATCTAGGTCTACATCTACCTCCTTTTCCTATCTCTGCTTGTAATATATCCCATACTATTCCCGAAAAATGCTTTAGAACGTATTCTGCCTTTCTATTTCTTCTATTTTTTCCACAGATATCCTTGTTCCCCTGTTATTTCTATAACCTATTTGTTATTAACTTTGTCCATGCTATCATCCTCATAAATCTTAAGCACAACATTCCAAAAGGCTGCTACTGTTTTTCTGTCTGCTTTTCCTACTGCCCGTATTTCATTGGCATACTGTGCTGTGCTCCACACATATGATTTGCACAATTTTCTTCTTGTTTCTGTTTGTTGTCTTTCATCATAGGCGCTGTTGTTTGTTGTTAGATGCACTTCGGTCCCCTTCCATTGACTACAATTATATACCCTATTTCTCTGACATTCAGTGGTTGTGAGGAGGGGCAAGCAGCCTGTGCCTGCCAAGTTCCCCCAGCACTTGAATATTTGCCGATTTAATATTTTTTCCAATATATATTTTCGCACAGTCACCATTAGTTGCAGATATTTCACAACCAACACCTGTAGTTGTTTATAATAATCATCAGATTAATCTGCGCCTATTTTTCGTCATTAGGTTTTCTGTCTCAAAACTGGTTGAACACGTACCTGCACTTATTTATATTCTGAGCTAGCCTGCACAGTTCCCTAAAATTCTCACCGGCCTATAAACAATTTGATTCTCCTTCTATTGTTTTATAATTTTGTGCCCTAGTTCACCGAGATTCAGTGGAGAGGGTTAAGCAACCTGTGGCTGCCAAGATCCCACAACAGTTCGATATTTGCCGAAATAATAGTTTTCCAGTAAATACTTTCACACAATTAAAATTATTCCAGAATATTGCCGAATCAATTCTTGTAGTTGCTTATAATAATCATCATGTTTAAGTACAGTTACTTTCTTAGTCATTAATTTATCTATCTTGGGACTGGTTGGATGCGTACTTTCATTGATTTCTATTCTGAGCTAGCCTACACATTTCACTGAAATTCCTAGAGCCTACATCTTTCACTATCTGTGTGCAGTAGTCTAACTTAGGTCTACCTCTACTTCTCTTTTTTCCATCTCTGCTTCTAATATATTCCGCACTAATTCCCTCATGCCATAGTATGTAGTCTATCATCCCATCTCTCATAGTTTTTACCGTTTTCCACGCATTTCTTTCTTCCCCTACCATTTTTAACACACCTTTGTTCTTAACTTTGTCTGTCCATGATATCTTCAACATACATCTGTAGCACCACATTTCAAAGGCTTCTTTCTACCTTTTTCTTGTCCGCTTCTCCTACTGTCCAGGCTTCACAGCCATGCAGTGCTGTGCTTCACACATATGTTTTAAGCAATCTCTTTCTTGTTTCTTTGTTTGTTGTCTTTGAACACCGTAGTTGCTTATTCTTGTTAAATATAGCACGAAATTGTGCTAATCTTCGTATCATATCTTTTGCGCTTTTCCCATCTTGCGTTATTTAACTTCCTAGGTAGCAGAAATTCTTAACCTCTTGTAAGTACTTGTTACCTATTTGTATTCTTGTTTCTGATTTATTTTCCCCTCCTTTGCATACTAGTACTTTAGTTTTATTTTATTAATTTTCATACCGTATCTCTCTGTTAGAACCGTTTTTATTTCATTAAGAGCAGCTTCTAACACTTCCTTGCTAGATGCTAATACCTCTATATCATCTGCAAATCTAAGCATATCAATTTTTTGTCCCTGCATAGTAATTCCAAATGTCTTCCTGCATTTAACAGTATTCATTGCCTCTTCAATGTACAAGATAAAAATTAATGGGGATAGGGCACATCCCTGTCTCATCCCTTTCCTGATATTTACTTCTCTACGTTCCTACTCTAATTCTATTACTGCTGTTTGCCCTAAAACTAATTCCAATTTCTTTGAGTATTTCGAACATTTTTTCCATTTTACATTGTCGAATGCTTTTTCCAAATCTACAAACCCTATATACACGCTTTTGTCTTTTACTATTGTTTTCTCCATTATCACTCTCAGAGCAAAAATATCCTCTCGTGTTCTCTTGTTTTGCCTAAACCAAAATTGATCTTTTCCTAGTATTTCTTCAGCTCTTTTTTCCATTCGTCTTAATACAATTCTAGTTAATATTTTTGACACGTGTGCTGTCAAACTTATTGTTCGAAAATTTTCACATCTAGCCGCGCCTTTTTTTTGGTATAGTTACTATGATGTTACATATAGCTTACAAGTTGGAAGAGACGTTCTGCTACTGCTTGTCCAGTGGCTTTTAAAGTTTCTGCTTGCATCTTATCTGTACCCGGCGCCTTACCATTTTTCATACCCTTTAATGCTAATTCAAACTCATCTCTAAGTATAGGATATCCCAAGTCATCATTTTCAATGTCTGATTCCTGTTCTAATGCTGTTAGTTCCTTTCCTGCATATAAATTCCTTATATATTCTTGCCATCTACCCACTTTCCATACATTTTCTATAATGTTTCCTCCCGCGTCCCTTATATTTTTGCTATACGGTTTTATATCCTTAAAATTGATTCTAATTAGTTTGTATGTTTCATTTGTCTTTCCTATTTCCATCTTAGTTTGTATCTCTTTGCACTTTTCATCAATCCATTGTTCTTTAGCTCTCCTGCATTTGCGAATAATTTCATATTTTATGGCTTTGTATCTCTGTTTTCCTGTTTCGTCTGATTTATTTTTGTATTTTCGCCTTTCTTCTATTAAATTCAAGATATCCTTTGTTATCCATAGTTTCTTATTTTCTTTAATTAACCACCCGAGTATTAATAATTAGTTTGTATTATCACTACAATAATTTATATCAACACTAATTTACGTCTTTCAAAGCTTTAACTTAGAACATATTGTAATCAAAGCTTCAATCGGAACTGTACTGCAGAATCCCTTAACGGTAATTTATGTCTTATCCAGTTGTTCTGTATTGTTCCAAAACATATCAGAAATTATGCAATAACATCTCGAGTGTACCTATTGTAATCCAAAGAACTCTTAAATGCAAAATCCGTGTACCCGTCGATCATGCTCATTTAAAAGGTCAGGTGCCGCCTGTATCATTCAGTTATCTTATGTGTGCAAACGCTTCGTTTGCGTTCTAATGTATTATTCTGGTCACAGGTAAACTAATCGGCGCTACAGTATGCTATAATAGTTTGACTTATTTAAATGGAATTGCATTGGATATCAAAGTATCTTAAAAACTTATATAAGTGCTTCAGTAAGAACTTTAGAAATATTTAATACTGTCTTGAAAATCCTTTGATAAATACGTTGTACAGAATCGGTCTTAATGATTATGTTACATAACATTAATTTTTTATACAATGTATTTTCTTCTTTTGCAAATATTTATTCCTTGTATTGAACTGATTTTTTTAGGTATGAAATTCAAGCAATACGTTCCCGTTTTTATATTGAAGCAATTCGTAGTGCCATAGAAATGTTTGGAACTAGAGCAGCTGTTTTTATAACTCTTGTAACTTTTGCACTGTTGCAAAATAATATCCCTGCAAATACAGCGTTTTTTATTATATCTGTGTACGCCATTTTACGTATGTATATAGGATTCTTTTTCCCAGCTGCAATTAATGCATTATCTGAAGAATATGTATCTATTGGCCGCATACAAAATTTCTTAAGGTCTGAAGAAATACAGTCTAATTGTGTGGAAGCTACTAAAAATACGGCTATTGAAAGGAAATATATTAAACATATCTCCGACGAAATCGATGTAACCCACAAAGTAAAAACATTTGAATTACCTAAAATTTTATTGGAGAATGTTGGTGTGAAGTGGAAAAAAGAGTTACCAACCTATGCTTTGCAAGGTATTAGTTTAAATATAAATAGAAATCAGTTGGTAGCCCTTGTTGGTCCAGTGGGAAGTGGTAAAACCACTTTGTTGAATGTGCTTCTAAAGGAACTTCCCCTATCAAATGGAGTTCTGGATATTCGTGGAAGAATATCTTACGCTTCTCAAGAACCTTGGTTATTTTCTGCTAGTATACAACAAAATATTTTATTTGGAAGCGAGTACAATAAAGATCGATATAAAACAGTCTTAAATGTATGTAGTTTGGAAGAAGATTTAGAAATTTTTCCATTCAAAGATCAAACTCTCGTTAGCGAAAACGGAAAATCTTTAAGTGGTGGACAAAGGACTAGAATAAATTTAGCACGTAGTATCTATAGAGAAGCAGATATTTATTTATTAGACGATCCGCTGTCTGCTGTTGATACTCAAGTAAGGCAATATTTATATCAACAATGTATTCAAAACTTCCTGAAAGATAAAATATGTATACTTGTAACGCATCAACTTCAATATCTAAAAACCGCACCTAAAATTATCGTCATGGATCAAGGTCGTATTGTAGATCAAGGAACTTACGACGAGTTACGAAGCAATGGACTAGACTTTGGGGCACTTTTAAATGGTCTTTGTATAGATGATGAACCGGAGAAAGTTATACTAGGCGATAATCGACTAGAGAAAGGTTTAGATCAAATGAATAATAAAACTACAATTGCCCTTCAACAAAATAAAAGCAAAGAATTAGCTGGAACTGGAAGTATACGTCTGAATACGTATATTCAATATTTTAAGTCAGGTGGAGGATATTCAATAATGCTTTGTTTACTCTTATCATTTATTATTGCACATTTAATGGGAGGTACTGGAGATTATTTTATATCCTATTGGTGAGTACTATATCAGCAAATCAAAAAGCTATATATTAATTTAGGGTAACACTCGAGCAGATGTCTCTTCAGATAAACGATTCAGTCACATCTACCAATTTCAAAGCAATGAATAGGGACACAATGATTTATATTTATTCGGGAATTATTGGACTAACGGTACTATTCGCCTTTGGACATTTATTCTTCTACTATACCTTTGTCACACGTGCTTCACTAAATTTACACAACTCAATTTTTGAAAAAGTTTTATGTGCCACTATGCAGTTCTTTGATATGAATGCAACAGGCAGAATTTTAAATAGATTTGCAAAGGACATGGGAATTATAGATGAGTATATTCCAATGGTACTGACAGATGTTTTAAAAGTAAGTTAGATAACATTAAAATATGTGGCATAATAGGTAACTATTTACAATCACGTCATTTCATCCTTTCTTTATAACGCAAATCCTTTAATAATCAGAAACATTTCCTAAAAATTTAATTACAAGCTTTAGTAGTGTAACAAGGGCGCCGAAGCGTCTAGAATCGAATGGGACAAAGTCATTAAATCAATGATAAACTGGTTGACAACTACAAGAGTGCAGACAGAGCCAAGATAAATCATTCAAAAGCAAATAATCTAGAAAATTTCTGATAATATGTAGAAGGTTTACAAATTACGTATAAAAAAACTGCATGGCTTGGTAGGGTGGGTAGTTTCAATCGAAATTGTTCCGCGTTTTGGCTGCACCAAATTCCATTTTCATATTAGGATTAGGGGATTTTTGAATCCGCATGGGAACGCTTTTTCCCGCCTTAAATTTAATTAAGCTGGTGTAAAGTTTTTATAAATATAATTTCCCACAAACGAAAGGACAATAACCATTTAAGTTATTGTCTGTATTCTCACAAGCACACATTTCGCAAGTAATGTGTGGTTAGTTAGTTTTAAAAGAAGGTATTTGACTTCACACCATCTACCGAACAGTATCTAACGCGGATGCCCGTTAGTTTCGGCAAAGTGATCCATTCGTATCCTTGTACCTTTCTTTAATTACCCAAAAAAACATATTGTGTTCCGCAAAACTGTAGGTACACTCACTTCGCCGCCAGAATTGATGGAAACAGAAAGAACTACTCCCACGCAACCCTAACCTCTTGTAGACAAGCCGAGGCTGCCTTTGGCTCCAGCGTATGAGCAGTTAAGCCCTTGACATATTTTTACTTTATTAGCTTAACCCGTGAGGGCAATAATTAAAGCCAAATTTGGTGGTGTAATAAATTACGCCTAGGGTTATGCAGTGATTCGGGAATTGCGTTTCGGGCATTGGGAGATGCCTTTTTAAAAAGTTTTCTTAAGTTTCTTAATAATTCCTATTTAATTGTACATATATGGATTTGGAGGATATGTAACTCCTCCCGACGTAAATGAAAAATTAAGGGTTTTGCTTAATTTTTTAAATTTCCTTGTCCTTAAGGGTACATTTATTACTTCTTTATTTACCTTTGTTTCCTTTTGACTAAAATTTCGTTCATTATTCTTATATCTAAGATACATTTTGTACAATACATGCATAAGTAGAAAAATGATTAAAATGATCAATAAAATTGCCCAAGTGCTTATGTTATAGTGTAATTTCTTCACTTTTAACTCACTTTAGTGTTTTTCGTAATTGCCCATTAGTTTCATGGCGTGGTTGAGATCGTCTAAGTCTAGGTGTTCTAGTTGCATGGGTTTCTTGATTATTACGTCGTCTTCGGGTTGTGTAATCTTGAATTGTAGTTCCAGTAAATTTGTTAATCTCTTGGTTACTGTGGAGTCTTGATATACTCCAATAATTTCGTTTTTCAATTTTAGATAACAATCTTCCTTAAGGGTGATTACTTTGCTTCCAGTTAATGCTAGATTATTTTTGTCATGGTTGCAGTAGGCGGTTGCTATTACTTCTGTTGGAAATACAACAATCCATTTGTTTTCCGTAACTTTTGAATTTTCATATTGGTGATTTGAACTTGTTTTGCTTCACAGTCGTAATGATTTGAAAATCTTAATATATGTACTTCGCAAGGGCTGTCTTCTTGGATAGTTGTTGTTGTTAATGATTGGCATAAATATTGACTTAGTGTTACTTCGTTACATTTTTC
This sequence comes from Platerodrilus igneus, assembly GCA_036346225.1. NCBI lineage: Eukaryota > Metazoa > Arthropoda > Insecta > Coleoptera > Lycidae > Platerodrilus > Platerodrilus igneus. The sequence continues at coordinate 508,214 of JARFIW010001118.1, read as the reverse complement.
GTTTGTGTAACCATCTCTGAGTTCATTTAAGGAAAGGAACTTGGTTTTAGGGATGATAACTTGATACCTGCTAACAATTTTCATGGGGAAAGCAAATAAATGATAATAATTATAAGTGTTATTTTCTACTATGGGGATTTCTATTAAAAATGTGATTTCGTTATTCTTTACATTGCCTTTCACTATAGCTATTTTTTCAAATATGAGTATGTTTGATTCTACTACTTCGAAGGGTGATTTATTGTTAGTTATAAATGATCTAATTCTTAATCATTCTTTTAATAAGTCACTTGGTTCTATGATACTAGGGTGTAATGTGTTTAATTTTGCAAATGTTACAACGTTTTCTAATGCGGCTAAAATTTGTTGGATTACAATAAGGGTTGATATTATTTGAGTGAATATCGTATTGAATCTGATTAAATCTCGCATTCCTAACATTGTGGTTTGCATGTTAGAGTCAAGGGTTTGTATTCGATTGGCTACACTGTTTTGATTTTCTTACTAGTTTTTTTAACGTATCGTTGAATTTTATTATAGTTGATTTTGTTAAAGATACTTAGTTTCTAACAATGGTTTTTATGTCGTTTTGGTTTTCAATTAACCGCTGTATGGCGTTGTCATATCGTTCTGCATCTTGATTATCTAAATTACCTGTGATAGCTTTTATTATGTTACCTAGTCCGTTAATAAGTCCTCTTTTTCGTCTTGTAATTTGTTCTGTGGGTTTTTTGCATACTTCCCAATTTTACTGTTAGTATACCGGGGTTGTTTTTAATGTCTTCAACTAATATGTCGTTGTCCGTTCTGTCTGGGTGTAGATTGACGGCAAGAGTGATGGCTGTCCATCTATAATTTTAGGGTGTCTTAGGTTTTTCAAAGTAGTATATTTTACTATTTTTCCGTTGTCTATTACGGCTATATTTATGTCTGATATTTTTTTGATTTTGAACGGGCCTAAATTTCTGGGGGCCGTTTTGTGTCTTTTACTTTGGAAGTTTTTCTCGTATACGGTTTGTTCTATTGAAAATTTATTTATGTCAGTATTTTTCTTACGGGTTGTTGTAATACGTTCTTTGTCGTTATCTAGTTTATCTTTCACTTTATCATAAGTTATTTTTAGTTTCTCTTTATGGTCTTCAGCGTACTGTTGGTATACTTCTTTGTTGTAGTGTATGTCGTAAGGGTTACAGGAATCTGAATGTCCTAATGTTAATTCTAGGGGTGTGAAATTTGTTGATGAGTGGATTGTGTTATTGTAAGCAATTAGTGCGTATGACATTAAATTGGTAATATGCTCTTTATTATAAGTTAATCTTAATAATATGATCTGCTCTAATAGGGTTAGGTGTAATCTTTCAATTAATCCGTTTTTTTTTTTTATTTTATGGAGCTCTAGGGTGTTTTGAATCGTTTCATTTCTAAATTCACTGCCATTATCTAAAGTTACTGTTTGGGGTGTGCCATAAAATGTAAAATATTGTAAGAATCCTTGGCTTACGTCAATACTATTTTTGGAAGTGATGGGTATCGCTTGGCCTATTTTGGTGAATGCGCCTAAAATTGTTAAAAAGTTTTGTGCTTCTACTACTAGAGTGTCTGCATGTATAATTTTTTGAAAGTTTTATCGGGTGTTTTGGTTAACATTAAGGATATTTTTGGGAGTGTTCTGTCGTATTTCGCTTTGTCACATAATTCGCATGGGTTAATAAAATCTGTAGTCGATTCTTTTATATCTTTAAAGTAGTATCGTTTTATAGGTTGCTTTAGTGTTTCACTGATTCCACGATGGTTGGTTTTGTCTTCGTGTTGATTCCTAATTAGGTCGTTTGTTTCGTCAGGGTCGTCTAAGGTTATTAATTTTGGTATGCATCTAATAAGTTCAGAGCCAGAGTTAGTAATAATTTAATATATAATTCGGAAAAAAACTTTATATAAATGTTCGGTGGTGAAGTAAAAGTAAAATCGTTTTTTCTCGAGGGTGTATTCTTTTAGAATTTTAATATTTGTTCCTCGTTATCATTATTGGTCATCTGAATTTGGTATATTTTATTATTGTCTATTTTTGTGTATTTTACGGGATTGGGGTTGGTTAAAACTTCGGTGATTATAAATTGATTTGGTTTTATATCTATAGCTTCGTTTAAAATTTTAATTGCTGTTTTTGGCTCTTCGTTTTGTGTCGAGTATATGGTGTCTATTTCGTCTTGGTCGTCTTCTCTTATCTCTGTTTCGTCAACGTTGCCTATAATTGACTCGGTTTCTATTGCGTTGAGTTGTATTCTAATCAGTGTGTCCGCGTTGTTGTTATAAATTCCTTTTTTGTATATAAATTCGTAATCATATTCTTCTAATGTAATTCTCCATCTTTGTAATGTTGAGTTTGGTTCCTTGAGTTTGCATAGCCATACTAATGGTCTATTGTCAGTGTATATATAGAATTTTCGTCCTAAAATATTTCGTTGCCCAAATTATTGCTAATAATTCCTTCTCGATAGCGCTGTATTTTTGTTCCGTCTCGTTTAGGGTTCTGGATGCGTAGCTGATTGGTTTATCGCTACCTACTTTTCCATGGCTTAATACTGCGCCTAGCGCTACGTTCGATGCGTCGGTTGTCAATATAAATGGTTTCGAAAAGTTGGGTGTTCTAATACAGGGTGATTCGTCAGTATGCATTTAATTTTTCTACGGCTTTAATGAATTCTGGGGTGTGTTCAAATTTGTTTCCATTTTTTAAACAGTTTGCTAGTGGTTTGGTTATCTGTGCGTAACCTTTAATGAATTTGCGGTAATGACCACCGAGTCTCAAAAATCCTTTAATTTCTTTGTTCGTTTTCGGTATGTGGTAATTTAGTACTGCGTTTGCTTTGTCTGGGTTTGTCATAACTCCTTGTGGGGTTATTATATGTCCTGAAAATGATATTTCTTTTTGTAAGTATTCGCTCATGTCTAATTGAACTTTAAAATGAGCTTGTTTTAGTCTTTCGAAACTTCTCTTAATCTTTCTATGTGTTCTACCGGTGATGCTGAATATACTATGATGTCGTCTAGATACACAAAACATTTTTCATTATGTATTCTCGTAAACTGTTATCCATGACTCTTTGAAAGTGGCGGGTGCGCTTTTCAGTCCAAATGGCATTCGTTTGTATTCATAGTGTCCTCTAGGTGTGCTAAATGCGGTTTTCACTATGTCTTTCTCGTCCATCTCTACTTGGTGATAACCTGAGACGAGGTCTAATGTTGAAAAATATTGACACTTTCCTAATTTGTCTAAAATTTCGGTAATATTGGATAGTGAGTATTTGTCGTCTACCGTTTTTCGTTTAGCTTTCTATAGGCTATGATCATTCGATATTTTCGCTTGCCTGAGGCGTCTAATTTCTTTGGTACTATTAATACAGGGTGAGTTTGAGTGTTGTATGATGTCTTGCTCTAATAAATCTGCTACCTGTCTATATGCTTCTTCTTGGCTTGCCTGAGGTAGTCTGTATGATAAAAATTGACTTATTATCCGTTAATTCTATATTGTGTTTGACAGTGTTAGTAAAGGTTAAAGGTATTCTTTCGCAATGGAATATATCACGGTATTCAAAACATAAGTCTTTAATTACTGTCTCCTCTTCTTTATTGATATCGTTACTGAAACGAATGTTAATTAAATTTTCTCTTAACATCCTGTCGTTTTCTATAGGTTGTAATCGTTTTCTAAATTTTCGTCTGTTTCCATTTCGTTAAATAAAATTAAATAAAAACCCTTAACCACAAAAAATATTTAAATTACTAGATACGTATTTCGACCACTATGTGGTCATCATCAGTAGGAAACCAGTTTAAAAAAAAATTAGCTGTTGTTCTGGAACACTTCAGAGGATATTCTCCTCACCACTTAGGCTGAAGTAAACCTTCCCAACCTATAATTTACTATATTGTTGCTTTAAACACTATCGAGGATATTCTCCTCACCCGCAGGCTGGTGTTCTCAACAATAAACAAGTGAATTCACTTCAGCCTAAGTGGTGAGGAGAATATCCTCTGAAGTGTTCCAGAACAACAGCTAATTTTTTTTTTTTTAAACTGGTTTCCTACTGATGATGACCACAATAGTGGTCGAAATACGTATCTAGTAATTTAAATATTTTTTGTGGTTAAGGGTTTTTATTTAATTTTATTTAAATCGTGCCACAGTGTTCCTATAGATTATTATTCATTTCGTTAAAGTTTACTTCTTCTTCATTAATTGGGTTTGTCAGAAATAGTTCTACGGAGTAGTCATTTGAGTTTAGGATTGTTGTAGTGGCGTAATTGTCCTTTATTTGTGCTAATGCCGTGGGTGTTTATACTCCGGGTTGGAATGACATGTGGTTTATAATGCCTACGTCGTTTCATGAATTTACTAAAATTTTTATTTGTTTCTCTGTCCGGGGTTCTATCGTGTATTTTTGCAGTTTGTATATTACTACTTTGGAATTTAATGGGAATTTGTCCGTGTTTTGTTCTTAATAAGCGGTTTTTTATATCGATGTTTGCTCCTAATTTTCTTAGAAAGTCCATTCCTATTAGTCCGTGGTATTTATCGTTAAATTCGAAAATGCAAAATTTATGTTTCATTCTTACGTTGAAAGTTTTTGGTAAAGGTATGTTCGCTATGAATTGATGTAGTGTCGTTTTATGGGCTGTTTTAATTTTAAAGGGTTCTCCTTCTGCAAAATCTAATTAAGATTTTTTTACGGTTCGGGGGCTAATTAGTGTTTTTGAAGATACGGTATCGATTAATAATTTAGGTTCTGCGTGGGACATTTTTTATGTATGGCAATATTTGTTGATTGATATTATTTAAATTAATTATGTTTGGTCGTATTGGAATCGGTCTAACTAAAAATTTGAGTACGTATTTTCCTCGTCTGCCTTTTCGTAATTTTCACATGGGTCGTTGCGTTCGTAAGTTTCTCATTGATTTGATTCATCGTCTCTACTGGAGTTTGCATAATTATTTCGGTTATTATTAAATTCTTCTACTTCTTGGTGGAATAGTTCTTCGGAAGTGAAGTTTCGTTTTTGATTGTAATTTGGTTTGATTTGTGTTATTTTTGTATTTTGTTTGGCGTTACCAGATGAAGTGTTCATGGGAGTTGGTTTGTAGTAATTGTTGGGGTTATTATTGTTATTTATCATTGGTGTATTTCGGTTGGGGTTTGCGCCAAATGTTTGCCTTTGTTGGTTTATGTTTTGGTTGAATCTTGTTGGAAATGCGGGTTTTGTAAAATTTGATTACATGTTGATCTCGGAAATTGTCTAAATTGATTGTTAAAATTTGTATTATTAAAATTTGGATTGCAAATTTGCGGTTGATTCATTTGTGCATTAAATAGTGTAAATTTTGGTTGGGTGGTTATTTGTCTCGCGGCTTGAATGGTCTATTTCGGTAATACATAACGTTTTCTTCTTCTATGATCATATTCATTGCCTTTTCTAAATTTTGGGGATGTTGAAATCTTATTTTGTCTGATAATCGTTCAAGTAGCGCGTTTGTGTAGGTGTCCAGTGCCATTTTGTGATACATTTTTGTCTTTAATAAGCGGATATTCTGGTCGGGTTCTTCAATTTTTAGTTTTGTTAGAATTAAACTTCGTACGTTTTGACATTTCATTCCGAATTGATATGGGGATTGGTTACTTTCCTTTCTTAGGTTTATTAGATCGCGGATTAGACATTTGATGTTGCGTTGATCGCCAAAACATGCAATTAAAATGCGCTTGAAGTCTTCCCATTGTTCAAGGTCGTCTCGACTGGCAATTAGCGTTAGTGTCTTCCGGTCAGTTTACTTAATATTAGGCGTAAAAGTAGAACATTGCGATCGTTGTCTCCTGTTTTATAAAAGCGTTTTAAAAATATTTTGCACGCGATAATGAAATTAGGAGCACCTGCTCTTCGTTATATTGGGAGATACTTCGAGGTAAATCTTGATATCGCAATTCATGGTAGTTAATGGATGTTTTCGGTTCTAATTAATTTCAAGTTTTTGTATAATTGAGATTTACTTTTCGGTTTGGTTTGTGTTAGGTTATTTAAAGATCGCTTTACTTATATTTTATCTGTAGCTATACGGTGATATATAATTGAATTGAGGAATTTCTACTTGGTAATGTTTTTATACTTCGCGGATGTTACAGTTGCTGCGAATTGAGTTTTAATAAGCATTTGCAATAACTGCGTTATAATTATGCATCTTTATTTTCGGTATTATTGCGTTATAAGTGTCTGTAATAATCAGTTGCTATTTTCGTCTCAGTAGATGTTGTATTAATACGTACATAAAATGTTTCTCTATAAGGCCCGCTAAAAGAGTGCTATAAAAATGGCCATTTTATGAGCGTCACTAAAAGTGTAAGGTGACGTCGTACTGCAGTTCACCTTATGTAACGAGAACACAACAGTGTTTTACCAATATTTCCTTTTATATTAAAATAAACAGAAGACGAGATTTTAGCATCTTTATTGCGGTACGAACACAAGAATACTGGTTACAGACATTTACAGTCACCGCAATATTTGTTTAGCGTTTTCATAATTTTGAGGTGTTATTTCAAGGCACTTAATTGTATCCCAAGTTTCATTCTTTAAACTCGATTTCAAGTACTGTAGTTTTTCGATTGGCGATAAAGAGTCATCAGAATCGATGAGCGAATTAAATGTCTCTCTGAATAAAATCCATTCGTCAAATTTTCCACTGAACGTTGGTATTTGTATATTCGGTAATTTAGCTACACGACTAGCTGATTGCCCAAGTTTTTGTGGCTTTGTTTCAGCAAAAGAATTAAATTTTAGTTGCAATTTTGAAAAGGTTGCGCTAATGCATTCCTTTTCCGCGAAAATGTCCTGAAATTCGGAATCAAAATTACTATCGTAAATTTCTTCCAATAATTCCTCAAGCGAATTAATCAATTTAGTACATGTCTGAAATTGTCTTGTAGCTTTACTGCGAGTTTCATCCTTTACCTTACTCTCGTTTAGATACTGATCTAGCATTGTTAAGCTGCGTTTCAGGTAAGTGCGTTTATTTTTGTCCTTCTTAACTCCAGCTTGAAATGTAACTATTTCCTGCTCTTCCATTGTAGAAGTTTAGTTTACCGAGAAATATGTATACAAAAGACCCTTTCTTTGGAGGACAATAGAGTAACCTAACGGAACCCTCTACTGTTTGCCCAAGTTGGTTGTATTTCGTAAAGATTCTTGCAAGCAATCGCCCCTATAGCCACTTACGAGAAGAGGAATGCCTTTTATTATATTCTTAAAACGTGTTTAAAATTGAAAGACGATTGTAAGGGTTGCTTGTCCAGTTTGTAGCAGGTAACTTGTCTACCAAACTTACGATAAAGATGGCACTACTTGAACTTCTGTTACCTGACCGAGATATAAAACTTCGTCTACACGCGCGTGATATCTTTAATGTTCAATTAATAACGGTCACTGTAATTAGCGATCTGGCTCTACGAAGGACCAAATGTAAGGTGACGGCGTACTGCAGTTCACCTTATGTAACGAGAACACAACGGTGTTTTACCAATATTTCCTTTTATATTAAAATAAACAGGAGACGAGATTTGAGCATCTTTATTGCGGTACGAACACAAGAATACTGGTTACAGACACTTACAGCCACCGCATGGTGGGATGAAGAGCAAAGCTGGCACGCAGGCCGCCTCATTTCCTAGCTATAACGGTACATTAAAAGAATGTACTAACATACTACCAAAGTACAATTTATTGTCATGACGGGGACGTAACAAAAAGGATGCTGTGATACAGATAAAGCAATTTGTTTAACTTGAAATTATTCACTTACCTTCCTTACTTCCCACGTCAATATATATATATATATATATATATATATATATATATATATATATAAAAGCACAAACATATATACGAAAAGCTTAAATTGATTACTGACATGTAAATATTTACAGGATTAAAATGAGTACGTGTTAATGAGCACAAACCAAAACAAATATTTATATATTCCTAGATATAAACAAGCACAAACATATATAAATATAACAACTTTATTAAAGTAGTAAATGAGAATATAGTATGAATATTTACAAAATTAACACGAGTGTGTGCTAATGATCACGAAGAAGAACAAATGTTCAGATATTGCTTATATTTATAATGCAAATTAATTCAGTTAATAAAATATGACTAATTACATGATTAATACCAGGACGTGTTAATGAGCACAAACAAGAACAAACGGTTGTCTTTTATTATATATAGTAAATGCACAAACACATAGGTAACGACCGCATTAAATCAGCTTAGGACAAATGATGTATAAACAAGATAAACACGGGTGTGTGTAATAAGTACAAACAAAAACAAATGCTAGTTAATTAAAGCAAGTACAATATAAATACACGCTTAACACAATAGTTTACTTGTTGTCTTTGTTCCAAATAATAATTATAATTTCAAATATTTGCAGTTAAGCGTTTCGGGCAGAAGAAACTTTGCAAAAAGTTTATAGCTCAAGAATGTAGCTGAGGTATTAAGCTAAACTAAAAATATACCAGTGTTTAAAAAATTTTGATAGAACAAGTTAAATTGAGATGTTTTTAATGCAAATGAGTAATACAAATTTAATATGTTTGTAAGGTTGAATGTTCACTCTAAAGTTAAAAATAGTAACTTAATCAAAGAGAAATTATAAGATTTCTTTAAGAAACTAGATAATGATTAATTACTTTCAAAAATTTTTCCGATTGATTTTTTTGTTCGAATCAGTTGCTAGATTCGTGGATTCCAAGTTGTGATCTCGTAGCTCTGCGTGCACACCCAAGCTTCTAATTGCCTCTCCACAGCGTGTTGCTAACCGGTGACTTCATGTTGCTTTAAGCTTTAATTGTATTTTTACCGTCTCGATATAGATTTTCCCCATTTATTGTATTCAGTATTTAGAGTTTTGTAGTTTTACGTCCGCACTTAGTTAGATTTTTTATTGAATTGTTTAGTGCCCTAAATAATAAATTGTAAGGATTTGTTTATAACTAAATTAAAATTTAGACTTACGTTTTATACTAACAGCTGATTTGTTATACATTCGTATGTTTGAACGCGCACCTGACTGTATTCTTCACTTCAAATTTTAATTACTGTGACTTTCACTTCTAAATTTTTGTATAACTTCACAATTGAACTTTACGTAATACTTTTATTTCAATTAGTACAGTTCATGCTTAGGTTAAGGAATCAATGAATGTTATCAGTTTAGGTGAATTATATATATATATATATATAACTTTATTTTAATATATATATTGCTGTGATATTCTTTGAATGCGGGAACTGGTCCTAAAAAAAAACATTCGAGCCCCACAGATTGGGCGTCAAATTATGCTGTGAAACCTCCAAAATCCGTGAACTACGCTTTTCGCCTCGGTCGCTCACCTAATTTTATAAACCTCCTCATTCATAAAATTAAACAACACATTCCTACCACAAACATCAACGTTAACTCTATTTACATCAATATTCAGAATACATTAAATTTTCAAATTAAATTTCAGCATAAAATTCAGTTTTCAAAAAAATTTCAAGATTAATTTTATTATCATTTTAATGTGCATCCAGAATTAAAGTCCTTGTTGGATGCCTACTAATTAATATAACAATATAAGCAGACCGGAGTCTGAGTATAAAGGGAGCATCTACCACCCCTTTACGTTAATTAACCAGGTTCGTCTAATTGAGCTCAAAGACATACCCAAATTTTCATCATATTCCCGAACATCAAAACAAAATACCCTTTTACTTAAACAAGCAAATTTCATCTTAAAATTAAACTTTTATGGTTAGAACAATTTCACTAATGTCCATTTAAAGTAAATCAATTATAAAGTCATTCAATACACACAAAAATGTCAAACAAAATAGTATAATTTACCTGAAGGTTACTGTCCTCGTAGCTTCAAAGTATCGTTTCTTTAGTTAATCACACCATTCAACAGGATTATATTTACGGCTTCTGATTCTCTACGCTTTTAAAATTTTCTCCATCACCATCCATTCAAAGTCGTTTCTGGGCCTTTCCGGAACTCATCTGTGTTTATCTGACCCTTGTTTCATGGATCCAGACACGTATTTGAACCATTTAATTATTAACACCCCCGAAAAATAGCAAAGAAATTCATGCGTCTGTCACCAATATACGCCAAAACTGCCTACTTTTGTGTATACATTCGTCGTTGTAAATTTTGCTAATTGGTACAGTGAAACTAAATTTTATTACCTTGTATCTAAGTGCACTGAAGTACTTTCATGTTAGCACGTAAATAACAAGCTATTTTGAATCACTAAAATATACTAGCAAACTTTAAATTATTTAATCAAACTAAAATGCACAGTTTACCATCTTCAATCAAGTCGCGTATGTACGAGCTTTTAACGCATCGAATCGTCAAAAGTCTAAGAGTCTAAGAGAGCTTGTTTATATTCATCTCCGTATATATAGCGAATAGCCGGCACGTCGCTCTGTTCCCCAAAACGGGTAATTCTAAAGAATTTCTCATTGTATGTTCCCAGTCTGTCGCTCGCACGTCGATTTTTACGAGTTTTCACTCGCCCCATTTAAATCTCAGAAAATTTCCACACGGCACGCAAGTCCGAGAAAAACTAATTAATTTTGTACAGAAATTGTTGTTTCTACCTCTCATATATGCATCCTATTTTAACCAATCGCAACTCCATGACGTTGCTTAAATCCCGCCTTTACAATATGTGTCTTTGCTTGACGCATTTTCTCTTTCCTTCTCTAACCTGTTCGTATTGGTGCAAATTGATATTCTTTATTATCGATTATTTTAGTCCACATGGAGTGTGAAATAACCCAGCTTTAGCAATTCTCGTAACTATTATGCGACGTTTTCCCCAAGATTCTTTGAAACATTAATTATCTGCAAACTTTACGCCGTATGTGATTATTTAAACTACGCAGGTGTTCAAAATAATATTAATTCTCAGAGCCTTATTCCGTGGTATTTTAATCTTGGGTTTTTACAAGTTTCTATAGGTATTATATGTTATTAACGGTTTAATTAACTCCAATTAAAATTGATTTCTATCCTTTTCATTTTTAGCGAATACAACTTAAATATTAATTATTATATGTACACTTTGTTTTACTACCGGTTACTTAAAATAGGGTTAATTAATATAAACTTTGCACGTAATTTCCATTTGTTTAGGAATAATTACATTATGCGCAGAGCTTTTCAATACTGCTTCTTTTGATATAAAGCGTCTTATAAATAATTTAAATTTCCTATTTTTACTGAAACAACCGAGTTTATTTATGCTTCATGGTTTTAATAACGCGTATTATTTAATGAAATTCCTTATACACGGTGATTAAAATTATTTGATGTGATTATTTAATTTTCTACCCTGGTCTAAATATGAGTAATATATATATATATATATATATATATATATATATATATATATAGACTAGCGTCATTGGTTGACCGCTTGCTATCTTATACTTCGACCATGGCCGAGCGTTGCCCTGCGCTATCATGCAGCCGGTTGGGTTTTACTTGGAGTTGCTCGATATATGCATTTTTCAAACGCTCCAAAAAACACGTAGACAAAAGCTTTATATTATGGATTTCGTTCACCAATGGTACTTTGTGATTTTGTACAGGAATTTATTAAATTTTCCTTTCAATTCCGCACGTATACAAAACTTATTGTTCCATATTTTGTTTATCCAATATACTGGGTTCTGTTCATATGTGGCGATTTCTACATTTAAAAACATCACGTAGGCTAAATTTTATAATGGGATTCTTTAACAGATGACGTAAATTAGATGCGTTTATTGACTTCTTGCCTTATGAAATATGCTTGTTTTGAAAAGCCTGATTATTATAAACATGAATTGATTATTTTCTTGCGCTAATGCGTCGAGTTTGAAAAAAATTTATTTCGCGTTTGTTTTACTTTGGATATGCCTAATTTGTATTTGTTTAAAGTTTATAAATGTAGTGTTTTGGTGTGTGTGTTGGATAGGTGAGTGTAAGGTTTTTTTGTATGCATGTTAAGAAAAGAGTGATTGAGAAGTCAAGGAGTTGAGATCGGAAGCAGTGATAGTGCTTTATTTGATAAACCGGATATAGAAATGGAGGCAGCAGGAGGTAGTATGGATCAGTCAAAAACGGAATCAGGAGAACTAGGGAATAAATTAATAATGAGAATGTTAGAGGAAATGAGACAAGGTAAGGAAGATTCGAATAAGAAGTTAGCACAAATGACCGAAACTTTAAGTGAAAAGATAGATAAATCAGCTAAGGAATTTAGTGATTTTAAAAATAGTTTGACGGTAAAAATGCAGGAAGTGGAAATGCGAGTTGAACGGAATGAAAGAGATATTCTAGGAATAAAACAGAAAATGGGACAGCTAAAAACGCAAGTGGAATTTTTTGTAAGGAAGGAATTAACAATAAAATGACTGAAGTAAGTTAGGGAGATTTGAGAGAGAAATAAGCGGGATCAAACAAAATATGACGGCTTTAACAGGGGATGGACCTAGATATTTTACAAATAGTTTATCTCTAGATCAACATATGAACTTTTTGGCGATAATAGGGTGAACCCACAAATATTTATTAATAGTGTTCGAACATTAGTGAATAACTTATATGATAAACAAGCAAAATTAAATAATGTGAAGGCATTATTAAAAGACAATGCTGAGGCATGGTATAATTTGGTAGGACAAGACATCGAATCATATTTAGACTTTGAGGAAAACTTTTGAAAACACTATTGGGGTGATCATGAACAAGACCAGGTAAGGCATGACTTGATTACAGGAAAGTATAAGGGGGAATTTGCTGGATCTAGGGAGCAGTATGCAATAAGGAAATATAGCATAGCGAAACAATCAAGTCCGCCGTTAACGGATAGGCAAATCATTAAATACCTATCGAGTCACTTTGAAGTAGAGGTTAAACAACATGTGGCACTGCAGAATATTACTGAACGCGAGGCATTTCTGGAATGTCTTCAGAGTAAGGGGAACGAGAGAGCATACGGACCGGAATGTAAATCAAGTTAGATTTGAGAAAAGGGGAGAAAATTTTAGTAATAAGCGAGGGATGAATTTTAATAGATCTTTCCGAAATAACTGGGAGCAAAGAGGTAATTTCTAT